>QEOT01001503.1:197544-297403 GCA_003123785.1 Pterocarya stenoptera
GGCGCAGTTGGCTAGCGCGTAGGTCTCATAGCTTCTGAGTTATCCTGAGGTCGAGAGTTCGAGCCTCTCTCACCCCAATTTTTAACACTATTTTCTTTCGTTTGACTTCATCACAGTTCTCAGAATGAATAGATCCAAAGGCAAAACTTCATCAATTTTCTCTCTCCTTTAATTTCAGTCCCGGAAGGACCCATAAAAAACCCTGTTTTTCTAACACTGGTCATGAACAAGTAAGAGCTCATTTACTCTAAACAGGTGTAGGAACTTTCTTCACTGGTATGTCGTCCCCCCTGCGATGGAATCTACTCAATTTATTCATGACCACACTTTGGGAGAATCAACAGCAAATATAGTTTTTTTTTTTTTTTTTACTTTGTTTTTTTGCTTAAAATATGAGAGCAAGTTGTTCCCACGGGAAATTGAACATTATAAAATTGTTGCTAATTAACATTCCTACACAACTTGGCATGTGAAGGATAGACCATAGAGGGCTGGCCTTTTGTTCTAACTGGCCGATATTGCATTTATTAAATGCATTCATGGTGTTTTCATAATGAGTAAACAAGTCTGCCTTTATCTGAAGCTCTATTATATTCACCATTGCTGCATCTCTTTTGTTTGGTTTATAAAATGTACTTGGAGAAAAACTTGCATCTTGTGATATCTCTAGCTCTCCAAATCAAATGATTTAATGCCATTGCAGGAAAATGTTAAAGAGGATGAAGATATTGTAATCAGAAAGTTTCATTTTAGCACATGAGAAGGGGACCAGGTCCTCATAAAAGTTTTCACTAAAGTTACACGCTTTGAAATAAAGAGATGTATAAGTATGCATCTTTTCCTTCGCGGGCTTTTCGTCTCCTCCCCATCACTCCATGTGCTTCACCGACACAACAAAAATCTTCATCCTTGGGTTTCAAAGCTTGGTATGAAACTGGTTTTGAATTGGGATAGAATTAGGAGTGAAAGCGCAGGCAAAAAGAAAATTTTAAGGCCGGACTACATGCATAACGACTGCTTAATTTGTGCCTTGGTGTTGGAGAGTAGAAGACAATTATATCCCTTCTCTCAATCCTAATTAATAAAGGTTCGTATTCGAAGTTGTTTCCTATCATTTTCAAAGAGATGAACCATATTAACAATCAATAAAGTCATATTCATTGCCATCCATTGGTTCAATTTGCCATCAAGAGCTTGAGGCTTGAATTAGAGCCCATCCATCACACACACACACTCAGATCTCAAGTATACATCTTTCGAGCCTACGTTTCAACCTCTGAATCATAAAATAGACAGCCAAGCATCTTGTGATAGCTAGTATAGATCATCTTTAATTTTCTATAGACAAGATAATTCAAATTGAAAAGTTATAAACTTCACATATTGATTCAATCCCACATTGTCTTGAAGTGTTGGGTTTCTTAGGGATTACTATATATTCATGTATTAACATTGTCTCTTCGATTTTTGTCTGAATAAAATCTTCTGCAGTTTCGTAATCGTAAGGATATTGCTTAACTGTGTAAACCTTGTGTCACGTGTGATTAATGATTCCACTTTCATTTTACTTTTGCTGGAATCATTTCTAATACTACGAGTCCACACAAATAGGGTAAAATACTGTGGCATCAAATTAGTAGAGGGAGAGAGAATCTATGTACTTTTTGTAACATGCAAACGACCTTTTATTTCAACTAAAATAAAACAATGTATATTATTAGGCTCATGATTGAGAGCCGAAAAGTTGAGGGTATGATAATTTGAATCTAAAATGAAAAAGAAAACCCAAAATGGTGGACAATTAATACCAATTTTTCTTTTTTCCCGAGGGCAATGATGGACGATACTACTAGTCTTACCACATTGTGTGGTCTGTGCTGGACAGTTTACTCTACAAAATAGTGTTACTTATATATCTGTGCCTTTCCTATCATATTCCTCCATGGTCCGTCCCAAACAAAGTCAAAGATGTGTACCGCAATGGGAACACAACCAACGAATGGTTGGTTTGGTTAAAGATCTAAAAGTGCCTCTTATCATTGCAGTGAAAGTATCTTTTAACATTTGGATCGGAATATATTACAAGATGATTCATTAAGTCAGAGAACCCAAAAGGCAATTTTATATGGAGTGTGCTTTGCGTTGTAGGAATAAAATTTTGAAAATTGGGATGTGGATACTAGATTTCAAATTACCACGATGAGAGTATCATAACCAGAGTGCTAGGGAGAGTGGCGGTGGGTGTAACTTCATCAGAAGGGCTGACGGTGAATGGCTGAACAGAGTGTTACGTAGGGAAAACTACACAAGCTTTGGATCCCCACACTGCGGGTCCCCCCCAGGGCCCAGGGTCTTTCAAAGAGGCAACGTGGGCGCATGTAGGGATTAGCCTGTCATTGGCCTACCGAAGTGATCAGCTTTTGCTATTATTTTTACCTAATGAGAAAGCAAAATTCAGAAAAGGAAGAGAACTGGGTAGTGGGTACACCCAGAGTCCGGGATATCAAATTAGAGTTCAAGTCAAATGTCACAATGGCTCATGATGCTTGGTTAGTTGCGATCTCAATGCTGGTTTCCATTGTATTTTTATTTTTTCCATACAATCAGTGCATTTCTTGTCTTATCTAATTCTGATAATTTATTTCTCGAAATCTTCTGTTCCATATGTTGAGTGTGACTTGATTCCAATTGAAAAAGCACCATTTCAGGTTGTTTGTTCAAGCGGTAGTTATGCCTCTCAAGCAAGTTTCAGACAGATTGTTGCATCAACAGTTAGCTTGAGGAAGACCCTTACAAAGAGTTCGCTCGACACTCGCACAACACCCAGCTCGAGTGAGCGTTAGCCCTAATGTTCACTCAAATCTTGCTCAACACGGCGCTTGAGTGAATGTTCGTAATCTAGGGCTCCGCACCATTTATGTATAAATGCATGTTATTTTCACTGTATTGTAACTTTTGAGTAGCCGCAATACATAGAGAGAGAGAGAGAGAGAGAGAATCTTTCGTGAGATTTCCGAGAGTTCATCAGGTGTATTGGGGCTATAGGATTGAGGATTATGTGATTGATCTTCTGTACTCTACTTTGTTGATAGTGAATTCATTGAGACCGACCCCACCAGTGGACAAGGCTTACTCTGAGCAGAACCACTTAAATCTTGGAATTATGTGTGTATGATTGTCGTTATTTCTTTTGTTTTACTTCCGTTATTTCATTTTAACTTAGTCGCTGATAACCAAGTAATCCCAACAAACTGCTATTAGAGTGCTAGGCTCTGTTGGAGATCTTGAGAGATGACTATGAAAAAGTTTGAAGTGGAGAAATTAGATGGTCAAAATAGTTTCAGTTTATGGCGCATCAAAATGAAGGCCATGTTGCGACAACAAGTTTTATCAAAGGTCTTGGATGGGAAGGTGCCTGATGATTCTCCTGCACCGACAAGAGAAGAAGAAGAGAAAGCACATAGTGCTATTCTGTTGTCACTATCTGATGGAGTTTTCAAAGAGGTTGCCGATGAAGAAACCGTTGCTGGTCTTTGGAATAAATTTGAGAGCTTATATATGAAGAACTCGCTCACAAACCATTTGTATCTGAAGCAACGGTTTACACGCTCAAAATTAAGGAAGGTACTCCTATCTCTAAACATTTAGATGAATTTAATAAGAATATTATGGATCTGAGGAATATTGACATTAAGCCTAAAGAAGAAGATCAAGCCTTAATTGTTTTGTGTTCGTTGTCTATGTCATTTGATAACTTTGTGAATTCGATGTTGTATAGCAAAGACACTATTTCCTTGGCAAATGTGAAATCTGTTTTGAATTCCCTTAGGGGATTTGATGGCGAGGGTAGGCTCTTGGTTTAATGGATTTTGTTTAGGCTTGATGGAATTCAAGCTAAGGTCGAGATTTGTTGCCGCTCGAGCGAAGCTTCAAACAGATTGTTGGATCGACAGTTGCTCGACAGTCAGCTCGAGTGGGTTCCTTACAGAGAGTTCGCTCGACACTCAACTCGAGCGAGATCCAAGCAGAGAGTTCACTCGACACTCACTTAACACTCAACTCGAACGAGCATCAGCCCTAATGTTTGCTCGAGTCTCACTCAACACGCTACTTGAGTGAATGTTCATAACCTAGGGCTCTGCACCATCTCAATATAAATACACGTTATTTTCAATGTATTGTAACTTTTGAGTAGCCAAAATACAGAGAGAGATCTTTTTGTGAAATTCTTGAGAGTTCATTTGAGATTGAGAATTTTATGATCGATCTCCTATACTCCACCTTTGTCGAAAGTGAATTCTTTGAAACCAACCTCGCTAGTGGGCATAGGCTTATTCTGAGCTGAACCACTTAAATCTTGGTATTCTGTGTGTATGAACGTGGTTATTTCTTTTGTTTTACTTGCGCTATTTCACTTTAACTTAGCTGCTGATAATCAGTTAATCCAAACACCGTATATAAATGAGAGCTTTTAGAATTGATTATGGGATTTCAATTTTTCAATTAAGCTTTTATAAGAGAGTAATGATACACATACAATTCTATATATATACAACTATATTTTAAATTTATAGTATTTCTATACACCGATGTATCTTTGACATAGCTGGAATAATTCATTACACAGAAATAACATTTCTGCTAAGCTCCATGGATAGTTTTGATTACATTATTGCTTAGAACTCGCAAGAAAGAGAGGCAGTGAATCTACAACAACACGAGGCCGGTAAAACAGAGAGTTCACTCGACACTCACTCAACACTCAACTCGAGCGAGCATTAGCCCTAATGTTTGCTCGAGCCTTGCTTAACATGCTACTCAAGTGAATGTTCGTAATCTACGGCTCTGCACCATCTCAATATAAATACACGTTATTTTCATTGTATTGTAACTTTTGAGTAGCCAAAATACAGAGAGAGATATTTTTGTAAGATTCCGGAGAGTTCATTTGAGATTGAGAATTTTATAATCAATCTCCTATACTCCACCTTTGTCGAAAGTGAATTCTTTGAGACCAACCTCGCTAGTGGACGTAAACTTACTCTGAGCTGAACCACTTAAATCTTGATATTCTGTATGTGTGATCGTGGTTATTTTTTTTGTTTTGCTTGCACTATTTCACTTTAACTTAGCCGCTGAGAATCAGTTAATCCAAACACCATATATAAATGAGAGCTTTTAGAATTGATTATGGGATTTCAATTTTTTTATTAAGCTTTTATAAGAGAGTAATGATACACATACAATTTTATATATATACAACTAGATTTTAAATTTATAGTATTTCTATACACCGATGTATCTTTGACATAGATGGAATAATTCATTACACAGAAATAACATTTCCACTAAGCTCCATAGATAGTTTTGACTACATTATTGAAGCAGATGAATGTGCCGCTACTTCTGATTGTTTGCATAGAACTAGCAGGAAAGAGAGGCAGTGAACCGGCAGCAACACGGGGCCGGTAAAACCGCGTAGGTAAAGGTTTGGGGATTCTGCACTGCCTACTCGCACCATGTGACCCATTTCAAGTTCAATAGTGACAGTGTTTTCGCATTAAATGCTCCTCCCATCTCATTGCTTTCCTTTGTCTACTATAAATGCACAAAGTGTTAATTTCCACCTCTCTCTCCCTCTCTCTCGCTCTCTCTCTCCTATAATAATTCTGGATCCAATCGAAAGTCTGTTCGATCTTTGAAGCACCCCTAACAGAAAACTTCAAGGCAATATACCTCGGTTTCAGAAATGGCTCCACTTATTACGTACTCCAGTCTCAAAAAGGTACTTCTGCTTTATCTTGTGTTGTTCCTCTTTACTTCTATTCTCTATTGTGCCTGCTCAGAATCTCAGCTTCAGAGCAAACAGTTGCTTGGTAGAAGAAGAATGTTAGAAACAGAAGCACAAGACCCGCCGAAAAAGAAAACCACCAGCCTATCCACCAAGAACCAGACCAAGCTCATCAAGCCTAGTTTATCCACCAAAAACCAAGCCAAACTCGATCTGTCCGGCAAAAACCAAACCAAGCTCAGCAAAGCTACGAATTCTACCAAAGCAGGTTCCACTTCCAGTGTTTTTTCTAAGATTGAGCTCAAGAAGCTGAATCCCACCTCCAATATCAAAAAGCTAAATTCCACATCGAAAGCCACAAACTCTACCAAACCCACCTCATTTTCCTCGAAGAAATCCTCGGATCTGCTGAAACTAAGCACACCCGAGAACAAAACAACCAAACCCACCTCCACCAAAGACATCCAGACGTACCTAGACAAAAAACTCAATGAGCATGAATCCGAAAAACCGAACAAGAAACAGAGAGCGGATAAAAAGGTATCTATCCAGCAGACGACAACGAAACAAGCACAACCCAGCTGGATTGGCCAAGAAGATGATGAAGATGATCTGGTTTCAGGATTCACAGATTTAACAGATTTGCCCAACAAGTTCCAGCAGACTTTGATTCCGGACCTGGAGAAATTCTCGACCACCTCCAAAGCTTACCTCACCAAAGCCAACAAAGAAATCACAAAAGGTTTTAAGCCCATTGTCGGCAACAAATATGCACCCACTATTGCCACCGTAGTTTCTTGTGCTTTCATACTCATCCCTTTGCTTTTAGTCTCTCTCGTTTTCAATAGGTTTAAAGCTTATTTCTCGCTCCAAAAGCTCCTAATCTTCATCCAAATATACCTCTCCATCTACTTCACCATTCTTTCCCTCTCCGCCCTAGTCACGGGGCTCGAGCCCCTGAAGTTCTTCTACGCTACTTCGCAGTCCACATACGTTTGTCTGCAGGTCCTTCAAACGCTTGGGTACGTGCTGTATCTGCTTCTGCTCCTGATGTATCTGATCCTCGTGTTCTCGACGGAATCCGGGCTGGGCTCGAAGTTTCTCGGACTGGCCCAGATCTTTATGGGCTTCGCAGTTGGGCTTCACTACTACATGTCGGTGTTTCACAGAGTGGTGCTACACCAACCGCCCCAAACCAACTGGAAGGTTCACGGGATATACGCCACGTGTTTCCTTGTCACTTGTCTGCTTGCCAACGCCGACAGAAGAAAGAAGTCCTACTTGGAAGAAGGTGGGGAGGAGGGCAAGAAGAGCTAGTCTTTCTCATTTTTTATAAGAATTTTACTCATAATATCTTAAAAGTAATATTGGTATAACACTGTTAACGTGACAAACAATCAGATCAATTATTAATATGGCATGCATTCAATATTGTCACGTCAATAATGTTATACGAATATTAGATTTTGAGTATTAGGAGAAGTGTTCCACGTTATTATATATTTTTTTTCAATCCTTGCTGGAATGATACCATTGGACAAGCAACCATGGTGTTATACCTTTGAGTAGGTACAATGAAGTGGATATATTAGCTACTTGCTTTGATGTAATTTGTGTACCTTATTATCATCTCAACAAAATTCTACATCCACTATTTGTTTTGAAGGCGACCCCACGTACGTACGGTGAGCCCAAGCAATTCCTTCTAATTTGTTCTGCAAAATCTGATCACATGCAATCAAATCAAAGAGTAATTCAAATCGAATAATGTTACGTATAGTTATAGAATGTATAATTATTATGTAATTTTTTTTGAAAAAGAATGAAATTTATTATTAAAAAAATAATTTTCTTTTTACATAAGTCTTGTATTTATTTATTTTTTTCAAAAATATTATATAGTCCTTACACATTCTACGATTATAAAAATCATTTTTTCAAATCAAAACACCTTCGATCGGTACACCAGTATCTCTTATTTCTAATTATATATCGGAAATCTACGATGATATTTACTATTGTCTTTCACTATTGAGACTTGAGTTTTCAATTTTATAAATTTCAGAAGACATGATTTGCACCAGAAAATCAAAACCTTCTTATTTCCTACATTTCTTGACAAGAAATGTATTAAACAGAAAAAATTCAAAATGAAAAAAATAAAACCAAACTATTATTAAACCCATAAAAATTCAACAAAAAATATAAATTAAGAAAATATCAAAGAAGAAAATTACAAAAAAGACCATGGCATGTTGCTCCTCGACTGATCTTACCCCCCACAAATTATTATGAAATCATCACTTATATCAAATGCTTAAATTAATAAAATTTAGAGATGGGATCTTCTCCTTTTGCCTCACATGGTGGGGTTTGTGAAAGGGAGAAATGAGGGGAATCCCACGGTCTACCCCGCTATACGAAAGATCTCATCCCATCTTTCTTTTTTTCGTTTCTTTTTCTTGCAACCTTTTTGGTATTTTTCAAAATGATTGAATTGCACAATATGTTATACGATCTCAATATATAATATTTGTACACTTTAAAATTATAAATATAATTTTTTAAAAAAATTTTTATTTTAATGAATAGCCCTACTTTTTAAAATGGTATATAATATATATATATACATACATGCACACACTATACTTAAAATTATATTTAAGCATTATTTAAGTTAATAAATTGCGAAAATACGTTAGTGAGGTTATTTGAGTGATTTTTGGAACAGTCGAGTCTCAACCGACGGCTTCGGACTTCGGAGTTGGTGTTGTGTCGGTGGCAGTGGTAACCTTTGATAGTTTATGAGCATATGATTTGATATGGGGACTGCTGCTATGCAGCCGTCCTCCCTAGGCCAAATGTTATTTTTTATTTTTTTATTTTTCACATTTTTAAATATTTTTAAAAAATAAAAAATGCACTAATAATTATTTTTTAATTATTAAATAAAAAAATATTAAATACATGAACAGTAAAATGAAAAGATAAGATAAGTATCATTTTGCATGATTTGATTAATACAAGCCGACGGGGAGTTGAATTTATTATTTTCCAAGATAAGTATCACTTCTTTAAATTTATTCTATTGAAAGCTAAATCTGTGATTTTCAGCTTTTTCGGCCTTATTCTGTTTCCATGAGCTTTTTTGGCCTTAATGGCTCTTGTTCTGTAACGCACTTCCTTGAAAAAAAAAAAAAAAAAAGTTGTTTTTTTATTGACTTCAATGTCTTTTCTTTCCTTTTGGTTTTTTTTAGTATTGATCCAATTCCTAATAAACAAATGGGAAAGTTTGAAATTGCAAAGATAGGGATTGAGTACTGTTATATATAGTCATGAAGTGTGTTAGTATCGTTCAATTGTTTTAAAAAATAATAAGGTTTATTATTAAAAAATTAATTTTTTTTCTTATTATTTTCGTATTTCTTTATTTTTTTTTTAAATAATTGTACAGTACTTGCATGCTCTGATTGTAAATATAATTTCTTTTTTATATAAATATATATTTTTGGTGTATTATTTTTCTTTGTCTCGAATAATATGCCACCGTCAAAATTGAAGAGGATCTGACCAAATCTGAATTTGTTTTTCCCAAAAAAAAATGTAAAAATGACAACCTTCTACCACTTGCATTTTGATTTTAAGGTTTTTTTTCTTTTTTTAAGTATTGATGAACTTTTCAAAAACTTTATCATTGTCATTTTTTATTAGAGAATAACTGACCGAAAAAATATATATTATTCGTCATCCAATAATATTACTGTTAAATAATACGTCACGAGATGATGATAAGATACTGGTTAAAAGAATAACGAGTAAAATTACTCAATAATAGTGGGATATTCCCACCACTAATACATAAAAAGGCATTAAGTTGGATTAATTATTACCAACTCTTCAATTTTTACTTTAATTTTTTTTTTTTTTTTTCCCGGTCAGACCAACATTTCTATAGCTCTATTTAGGATGTCAGACAGGCCGAATACAGTTATTACCGATTTCTAGAGATTGAGGGTCCAATTAGTACTGCTTTATGGTTAGGGCAGGGCAGCCCAATTATAATGGGTCAAGGCCCTGAACAGCTGAACTCTTGTTCCGTCTTAGGTTCAAAACTAATATGCTTCTTCTTTTTTTTTAATAATGATAGGGTTATTATCGTATTATTATTCATCTATTATTCTTTTTGTATTTAATTTTTTTTAATTTTTTAATTTATTTCATGATTAAGGAAGTGAATATTAGTAAAATTAAATATTTTTTTAATTTTTTCATAATGATTAAAGATGTTAAAAAAATTACTTAAAAGAAAATAATAATAATAAAAAAAAACTTGAAATGCACTTGGATAATTTCTTCAGTGCATTGAAATGCCATTCTCTTTAATTTTCTTGAAGTTATTCTGCCAATATTGGCTCCATTTGTCTCCCAAGTGCAGCAGTGCTTGTCTTCGAAATTACTCCCGAGTCCCCACGCACATTAATTCACACCTTCGTCTGTCCCCTCAGAAGCTCGATCGATCGATCGTATAAAATGATGATCATCACCGCGTATTAATTGCAGTACTCTATGTTTTGCATACATGCATGCATGGGACGTTTCAACTGCGCGCGTACTGAGTTCTGAAATGAAAGGGACTGCTTGAGCTGCATGCCCAAAACTCCTGAAGCTTGGTTTTCAAACGCTAGAAACAAGACATTATACGTTATATATATATTGGTCTTGGAGTACAAAAAACAGTCTGCTTCATGCAATCACTGGGAAACAGACATTTGATCATCGCTTTTAGAGTATTAGTAGTGGACTTAAAAAAATTTAATCAAAATTTAGTTAAAAAATTTACTTTTATAAATTTAGTTAGTCACTTTTCAATAACACCAAATAATAAACTCTCCAAATCTATCATTACTATATTAAAAAAATGATTTTGACCTTTTTATTTATTTTAATTCTAATTGTAATTTGAATATTTATTCTTTATTAAAAAAGTACACATTGATTTTCTAACGTTCATATTATTCCTAACGGATATAATTTTCTAACAATCTTTTTTGTACAACGGTCATATTCTTTCAACTAATATATTTTTTCAACAGTCATATATTCACAACGAATATATTTTTTCTGCAGTATTTTTGTGCATGAGAACAACAGGCAACAAGAAGAAAATTATTTATGGTGAAAATAATATTTAACCAGCCCAAAGAGCTGGCCAAATTTGGCTAGTGAATAAATCTTGGGCTAAAATTAAGGGTGGGCAGCGGGGGCCCACCCCCGTCCACTCTGCCCTTGCATGGACGGGTGGGCTGACCCCAGTGGGGCCCTGCCTCGACCCTGCTCCTCCTCTCTTAATATAAAAAATTGAATTTAAATTTTTATATAAATATTTATTAAATAAATATATTGTATATAAATATATACAACTTGTTAAAAACTTGAAATTGTATTCAAGTTACTGGATTGCCTTGGCCTCCTAGGTTAACCTTTATATAAGATGTCAATGCAATACAATAGTCATACTTATATAATGTGAGACTTACTGGTTTTGATCCCACCCCCAACATCGGGGCGGGGGCTAGGGTTATAAAACTCCTACTCCGCATGGTGCGAGTAGGGGTGCAGGGAAGGGTCCATCCCGCGCGCTCCCCATCATGCGGGTATCACCCCTAGCTAAAATTACTGTTCATTTATTGAGTCTATTATAATACATTTTTGTTTATGAACCTAACTAAATTTTGGTCAAATTTTAGCTGAGTTGAGTCCACTATTAGTACTTTTAGGTTATGTTTGGGGGCAAAGATGAGAAATCTCATCCCTATCTCATCTCATTATTACATCTTTTTCAAATTTTCATATAAAATATAATAAACAATTCAACTTTTTCAAATTCTAATTCAACTTTTTCAAATCCTAAAATAATAATAATATTAAAAAATAATATTTTAAACTTTCATCTTAACACTATTTACAAAATTTTAAAAAATTCTCATCTTATCTCAACATCCAAACCTAACTAAACTCCCATAATTGTACGTGGACCTGGGTTGTGTGTCGTTTTTCTCGAAAAATTACTCATGACTTGGAAGTGCTAAAATGTTGTTAAAGATTTTATCCATTTAAGTTCATTTATATATATATATATATGCCCATTTCACACTTTTTTTAGTGATTTTTTACTTTTCAATTATTAATATAAACTTTTTTTTAAAGCGCGTTACAATAATTACTAGTGATTGAAGATAATATCTCCAGAATAATGATTAGTAGGGTAGTGCTAGTGTAGTAGTAGAATTCCAGCTTAATCCCGACGGTAAGTTTAAAGTTCTAGTCGTTTAAAATTTTAAACCAGCCAGCAGAAAAATAATTTTGAGGAAAAAAAAAATATAAGCCCAATACGCTAAAGCACATAATTTTCTGAATGTTCAACCAAAAACAAGATCAAGATGGACTGGCACATATATAATAATGGAAGTTCATGAACCGAAGGATTAGGGACTATTAATTAACGGTTGGCGGCCAGTGCATGACCCCATTATTGCATATGCTGATAATCATTGGATAAAATGGGAAAAACTAATGTGATTCGGATAATTGAAGGGAGCTCACAACCCCTAATTTTGTTCTCAAATAATATTCAAGCTGCATAATGTATTTATATAATTTAATAGAGATCATATATATATATATATATCATATGAATATTATGTTAGTGGTGCGTCAAAAAGATACACGGCAGTAATCAGTGCAAACCCAAGTTCATGATGATCAGGTGCGCGCCAAATATCTTTCCTCTTCGTCACATTATTAAAAACGCATCAGCATATATATTATGGTTTATACCATATTACATGAATTTCTTTTAAAAAATATTTATGCATAAAAATATCACAAGACCTTGTAGATGCACTTTAAAAAAATATTTATTTATGACTAAATATTTACGATGAAAATGATCATTTACTATAAGAACGAGTGATATCGTAAATATAATAAACTATATTAAACCAAGGTGAAGTGGCTCCAGTGGATCAGCTTAGCTTTGAGAAGAAACAGCAAGAGCATCAATGTGATGTAGATAACATGTAAACAGGTAATATGACTGAGGTGCTTTATAACTCATGTTTGATCAATCATATGGCTTAGAATAAATTATAAGAGTGACGCACTGTATTGCATCTACGTACGTACAATATTTATTATTGATTGTGTGCATGTCTTGTTTAATGTGCTTTTAGATGGGTTATTAGTCAAGATCAAAGTGCTTTTGTGACACACTTATTTCAGATAATGTATTGGTGGCTATGAGACACTACATTATATGTCTACTAAAATGATAGGCAAAGAGGGTTACATGACCTTGAAGTTAGATATGAGTAAGGCTTATAATCAAATAAAGTGCCTTGTATTGAAGATGTTTTGCTTAAGATGGGTTTTCCTTGCGCGCAGATGAATCAGTATTGTTATGATGTGTCTCAAACATGTCTCATATTCTGTGCTAATAAATGGGATTCCAAGCCAGACGTTCTTTCCTTCAAGAGAACTGAGACAAGGGGATCATATTTCTCCTTATATCTTAATCCTTTGTGCTAAAATGCTCATTTCTTCTTTAACTAATGCTAGATATATAGAATGGTGTTATTCATGGAGTTCCTATTGGCAGAGATGGTTTTAGATTGCATCATTTGTTCTTTATTGATGATAGTCTGATATTTTGTAAAGCCTCAATGAAGGAATGGTGGTGTTTGCATACATTACTACAAAAATATGAGATAGCCTTGTGACAGAAGTTGAATAGAGACACGGCAACACTATTTTTCAATAAAAATGCCAGAGAAGAAACACGGCCTCGTTTGTTTTCAGAGATGAGATGAGATGAGTTTGAAAAAGTTGAATTGTTTATTTTATTTTGTATTGAAATTTGAGAAAGTTGTAATGATTAGGTGAGAGAATATGAGATGAATTTGAAAAAGTTAAATTGTTTATTTTATTTTGTATTAGAATTTGAAAAAGTATAATGATGAAATTGAGATTAGATGAGAGTTTTCCGAAAACAAACGAATTTGAGTAATGCCAGTTGTTAGATGTTATGAGAAATACCTAGGGCTTCCTGTCATGATAGGGAAGGGTAAAATTAGATCCTTTAATCACATTATGGATAGAGTTTGGCAAATGATCAGTAATTGGAAACTAAAGTGGTTGTCACAAGCAGGTAAGGAGGTGCTTATGAAGGTAGTTGTACAGGTCATCCCCATGTATTGCATGTCGGTGTTTCAACTCCCAAAGGGTATATTGCAAGGTATAACTAAAATGATACAAAACTTTTGGTGGATTCGTAAGCAATAGGATATTAAAATTCACTGGATCAATTGGTTTGTTTTGAGTAGGACAAAAGGGATTGGTGGATTGGGCTTCAGGAATTTTGAGTGTTTTAATAAGGCCTTCTTGGTTAAACAAGGGTGGAGATTAGTTAAGAATCCTACTTATCTTGTAGCAACTGTGATGCAGAAGAAATACTATAGAAATGGAGATTTTTTGACTTCTAGATTGGGTTCTCAGACTTCATATGCTTGGAGGTCAATTCAAGGTGCTAAGAGTTTATTGCAAGAAGGTATGATTTGGAGAATTGGTAATGGAAGGTCAGTTTCTATATGGAAGGATAGATGGCTTCCTAAACCTTGGACTTTTAAAGTTCAGACTCCTCTTGTAAATTTGCCCATCTCAGCAAAAGTTCATGACTTAATTGATGTTGATATTTGGAGGTGACATTCTGATATGGAGAGAAATAACTTTACTACTAGTGATGTTGATATTATACTGCAGATCCCTCTTGGCATGATGATTACATTGATTGGTGAAGACAAGCATATATGGCAATGTATGCAACCTGGAAGTTTCTCTGTGAAAAGTACTTATCACTTGCAAAAGATGCTAATTGACAGGAATATAGGTGAGCCTTCTAACAAATCAACTCGAGACATGTTTTGGAAACAACTATGAACTCTATCTATTCCAAAGGTAGTTAAGGTCTTTATTTGGAAGGCATGTCACAATGGCTTACCAACCAAAGTAAATTTAGTAAGAAAAATGGTGATTGAATCTAATATGTGTCTTATTTGTGGATTGTTTCCTAAATATGTGGTTCATACTCTTTGGAACAGTGGAGCATCAAGAGATGTGTGGAGTCTTGGTTGTCATAAAATATAGAAAATGAGTGGGTGGGGTTTAGACTTTCTATCTTTTATGGAACACATGTATGTTGTTTTGGAGCCAAATGAATTTGCTAAAATGACAATTATTTTAAGAATAATTTTGCTTAGAATGAATGTTGTGATATATGAACAGTCTTTCCTCCATCTTACAATCATTGTTTGTCAAGCTATGGAGTAGTTGCAGGAGTTTCCGAGTGCTCAGATTGAAAGGATATCCCAATGTAGTATCAAACAAACAGATTAGCAACGGTGGAGGCCACCCGAGAGGCCATGGGTTAAGGTTAATTGGGATATTGCAGTTGATAGTGTTCATTCATATATAGGTATTGGGGTTGTAGTCAGGGATGTACATGGAGAGGTTTTAGCAGTGTTGAGAGAACCAGGGATGTTCAGTGCTGATTCCACTTCAGCTAAAAGCTAGAGCAGAATTGAGTGCTTGTGTTTTCTGTTGTGAACTTGACTTTGATCGAGTGATATTGGAAGAAGATGCTAAGATTGTGGTTGATGCAGTAAATAATTTACAAGAGAATTTCACACAGCATGGGCATATTGTGGAGGAAATTAAGCAAGTTTTAAATGGTTTGGATGCTTGGCAGATCTGCTATGTTAAGAGGACTTCTAATCAAACTGCACATGTTCTTGCAAAACATGCTTTATTATGTTGTTCTAAGTGTGTAGATTTGAGATTTGTACCTAATTGTATTAGTGAGATTGTATTGTCTGATTTGGTTATTCAGTAATGAAAGTGGATGTGTTCTTACTGTAAAATAAAATGTACTTGTAAATATTATAAGGTGTATATTGATCTCTCAAAATTTAAATCTTAATATTCGGATAAGAATTTAAAAAATCTAATCAATCAACTCTAGGATTAGCAGAAAATAAACTAAGGGGATGTTTAGAAACAATTTTTATCTCATTCCATATTTATCTTATTTCATTTTTTTTTCAAACATCATTCAAATATAAATACTTTCAAAATAATCAATACAACTTTTTCAAATTAATCATTACAAATTTTTCAAATTTTCAAACAAAAAAAAATTTGACTTTTTAAAATCTTAAAATAAAAAATATTAAAAAATTATATTCTATCAATGTTTTAATTTTATAATATTTTTTATTCAATTTGTTTACTCTCATTTCCCAAAACCCAATAAACACAGGTGGGTTTGGAATCTTGGATACACAAACCTATCTCATCTCATCTGTCTCATCATTATAACTTTTCCAAATTCTCATATAAAAATATAATAAACAATTCAACTTTTTTAAATTCTAAAATAAAAATAATATTAAAAAATTATATTTAACAACATTTTATTCAACTTTTAACAAAACATTTCATCTCTCTATCTAAATCCACCTAATTCAATTTATCTGACTACTATTCACAAACTATCTTACTATTATTCACAAAACTCACATTTCATCTCATTTCTGAAACATTCTCATACAGCCTGAATTTTTCTGTTACATTGTAGTCATTGATATTCTGTCCCCAATATTTTTCCCTTTTCCAAGTTTGGTATTAATTTGTAATAATCATGCGGGATTATGCAAAGGTCTTAGCTAGGTTGTGGACATTTATTTATGGTTTCCCGTATTTCCATGTTCTCAAGTTGTCATGAGCACGTGAAGAGCCATGCATGTGGTCTAGATCTGTGGTCTGAATCTGATCACTTGGATCCAAAATATTCACGTCTACATACATGCTGGATAAGTACGTACTGTATATAATAAGATCAATTACTATCATTATTCAAAAAATAAATTTTAAATGGAAATCTTATACTACTCACTTTCACTTAATTAATATATAATTTATTATTTTTATTATTTAATTTTAATATTTAAATATGTGTATATTTAAATAAAATGATAAAAATAATAAATGCAAAAATTTTTTTATAGCATTTTTTATACTTTGAAATGGGCGTCGAGGTGAACCAGAGAGAGAGAGAGAGAGAGAGAGAGAGAGAGAGAGAGAGGGATGAGCTGAGTTGTCTACATCGACGTGGTCGGTCCTCGGTCCCCCCACCACCTCCCATCATGCATCCTGTGTTGGAGTCAAGGCCAACATTTGGCTATTCAAACCGTTTCTCACTTTGCTGCGTACTTCCCTTTCATTGTCTATGCTCCCTCCCTTACCTTACTCCTAACCTAGCCTTTCACGTCTTCTTCTTCTTCTTCTTCTTCTTTTAAATTTATTTATTTATTTATTTTTTTAAGATGATAGTATTTTAATTTTATTAATAATTATTAATTTATGATGGAAGAATACCGTGATAACAACCTGGGAGTAAACATTTATTCAAGAAATCCAAACTCAAAAATAAAAACCAATATAATACTTAGAGAAAAAAACCTATACAATAAATCCATAAACTAGACAATCCTAAATTCCCTGCAAGAAAAACCATATTAGCAAACAATTCTAATATAAGGAAAGCCTTCCTTTTCTAGTCTTATTATACATTTTATTACCAAAACAAGGTCCGAAAAGGAAAACCACAAACTATTACAAAGCTTGTCATGGTTTATATGGTAGTAAGAGAATCATGTGGTATGCAACATTCTTTGTCTTTTTTTTTTTTTTTTTCCATTTTCTTTAAGGTCAATATCTTATTTCTTTGTAATTTGTATTTGCTATTTTTGGACTTGATTGGAAATAAAGGCTAGGTTAGGAGTTCTTTTTTTTTTCTTTTTTAATTGTAATGTTGTTTGACACACACACATATATTATAGACATTAGTTTATAACAAACTGACATTAATGCCACATTATGTTTTAAAAAACAACAATGAAATATTATATATATTTTAAAAAGAAATAATTTACAACAAAGACCCATCCCTTACAAGAAAGGATGGGTGTGGAGTCTCGTGGATCTCTATGGAAAGAGACCTACAGCCACAAAAACCCACAAGATCTCTTGTGGCTCAACATGTTGTAGAGGCCGTCCTCAGTCACTCCATTTCTATCTTTAATTATTCCAACCTAGCTGTATCATATTAGCTTTTGGGGGTTGGGGAAGTGGCAGGTCAAAAAAAAAAAAAACAAAGAAAATAAATGCTATGTTCTATTATTTTTATATAATGAAGGAGATGACGAGAAAGGACAAACTATCTCTATACCTTCTAAGGTCATATGTTTCATTATGTATAATTCTTAAACTCGAACGGTCGTAATTTTAAAATCAAATAACTAAGATTTTATAACATGACCATTTATTTATTTGAAAAATTCTATTCCTAAATCCTCATACACTACACACTACCATTTTTTTGATTTTTTTTTTCTTATCAAATCTGTAATATATAGATGAAGAATAGAAAAATTTAATTGTTTTAAGAAGAATAAAACAAAAAAAAAAAAAAACAAAAATTGAAAAAAAAAAGTTTGGTGTGTGGTGTATGGTTCTATGAATAGCAATGCTCTTTATTATTTATACCAACTTAACATTTAGGGTGAGTTTGGATACGCAGACCTATTTCATTTCATTTCATCTCATCATTACAACTTTTTCAAATTTCTATATAAAAATATAATAAACAATTCAACTTTTTAAAATTTTAAAATAAAAATAATACTAAAAAATTATATTTAATAATATTTTATTCAACTTTCAACAAAATATCTCATTTTATCTTATCTCATCTCTCTATCCAAACCTACCCTTACTAGACTTGTATCTAACATATGTAGTAGCACTATCTAGAAATTAGAACTTAGAAGTGATAAATTAATATCGTGACAAAAAAATTTTTTTTGACTAGGCCACATGTACATATAATTTTATATACTAAAAATCAATTATACTGTTTTATCAGTACTTTTTTTAAAAAAAATTTAGATTTATATTTTTGAATTTTAAAATTTTTACTAGTTGTAGTAGTTGATACATTAACACGTATAGTTAAATAAATAAGATTATAAGTATAAATAATGATCTCGGAGATTTTAAAAATGGGATACTGCAGAATAAATGTATGTGGATTGTATGAAAGTGATGTGTTAGTATGTGAATACGTACAATAAAATAATACAGCTACACATTTTTTACAATTATTTTATAATCAATTTCAAATTGATTAATATAATTATACCGCTCTATTAAAAAATTACTTTAATTTTACATAACTTTCTCTTTTATTTTAAATAGAGTAAGAAAAATCATAATAAATTAATTATAGGCTTTATCTATTCATCATAACAGTTAATTTTGCGTACAAGATAATACATTACTAATGTCGGAATTATATGGCCATGAACAGAACGGCATTAATGAGAAATAAAAGCCGAATAATTATTAGACAAATGATTTTTACAAACTATCGTAAAGAAATAGATTTTACCTCAAAAATATAAGAAAAATTATTATTTATTAGTGAAATCTATTTTTTTACAAAAAATTTATATGAAACTTGTTTATTTGAGACTTGGACTAAGCATTAATGTTTGAAATTATACTTAGGTTGGGTTTGGATAGACAGTTTAGATGAGATGAGATGTGATATTTTGAATAGTAATGAATAAAATATTTTTAGAATATATTTTTTAATATTATTTTTATTTTAAAATTTAAAAAAATTAAATTATTTATTATATTTTTATATGAAAATTTAAAAAAATTATAATAATAAGATAAGATAAAATAAGAAGTCTGGTGTATCCCAACTGAGATATTGAATGTCATTAAAGAAGAAGTATGGGGACTGTTATGTAATTTTGGGTGTCTCCAATTCAAACCAATGAGAAAAAGAAAGGAAACAGGCGTGTAAGAAACTGGGACCAACCCACCCATACCCCAAAGAGAAAATAAAGGGGAAATCGCACACCGTGAACGCAATTATAAGAGCGGTATTATGAAGCTGGTCCAGTCCACCCTTCCTCAAAATAACCTTCACCTTCATTTTCAAAACTATTTCTTCACACGCGCTTTCACTCATATTTTGTTTTTTGTAATTCAAAAAAAAAAAAATTTTTTTTTTTAAAGTATGGATGCGTATTTCCTCGTCTGATTATAAGTTATTATGATATTTTATGGTAAAGATGAAAATATAATGTTATTTATTTTTTTGAAAGCAATACATTAATTATTATTCACTCTTACATTCTATATCTATAATTTTTTTATAAGATATAAATATATTTTTCATAAGATATAAGAGTATTTTTTATAAAATGTGGGATGGTGAGAGTATATTGCATATGAAATTCTACACAACAATTTGAAATCAACCTTTGAAATAGAGGTGTGTGTTTTGCTTTGTATTTCTGAAAGTGGTGGGAATTACTAGATAAAAAAAACTGTTATTAAAATAATCATCTATTTAAATATAATCATCAACCTTAATATAACACACATTTGTAATAATAAAATGTCTCAAATTACATAAGAAAAATGTTATTTATAATCATAATTTTACGTACATAATTGATAATTATACGTGCTGATGTTTTAATTATTAAAATGATGAAAATTTTAAAATTCGAAATTTAAATTAAAAAGAAAGAAATTAATAAAATAAAATAAACATTCAATATATATAAAATTGTATGTAATAAAAGTGTCCGAAAGCCTAGCGTGGCTTTTCCCCAGCCTAGCGTGACTGCAGTTGACGGAGGTAGCGCGTGGGAAAAATGGATTCGTTCTTTTGGGAAACTTCATAAATTGAACGTTTTGGTGTGGGGTTGAAAGTTTAAACTTTTTCAAAATGGAGTGCAATTTGCCAAATTTCATAGTGAGGGGATCTTCTCAGGCTGTCAGAATCAAAACGCGAAGACACAAAACACCGTTATACGTTTGGACAGGGAGGCACCACTACTGCCCGCTCCTTTCTCTCTCTTTCTCTTTGGTCTTTTATGCTCTCTTTGGTCTTTAGTTCCCTGTCCGTTCGGCGACTGCAGCATAACTAGCAGAAGAGACTCACTCCCTCTATCGCAGAAAAGAAAATAGTCTGCTTTCAAGCATCCGATAATAATCTAGAAAAGCTCTTCGTTTTTTCCTTTTTCTTTTCTCTTCATCGGTTTGGCTAAGGAATTTCTTTTAGTTCATTATTCTACCGTTGTTTTCGTCTGTACGAAACGGGTTCGTCCGAGGTATCTGCTTTTTTGTTTCACAATCTGCCTCTGTTTTTCTTCTTTTGTTTTCGGTTTCAAATGTGTTTTGCTATTTAAATTTGTCTCACTGTTTATACTCGAGGTTGATTTTATTTTATTTTTTATTTTCAGTTGTGGGTTGAATTTTACTGTGATTTGGGTAGCCTGGGTTTTGGATCTTATTTAAAAAGAACTTGACTTATCTATTTATTCTATTTACTTATTTGCATTCGTTGGTGATTCATCATTCAGATCTAATTGAGGTTAAAAATGTAGCTTAGGTGGTACTGTTTTTTAGCACTAGAGTGGTCACCTCTATTTTCTAAGGTTTTCAATTATTTCGAGTACTCTGTTGTCAGAACGCTATTGTGAATTATTTGTCCGTCTTTATAGATGCGGCTATATCATATACTCTTGTTTTCTATTTTAATTTTCTTGTTCGTTGAACTGGTAAAGATGCACGAAATCAGAAATTCGTTAAAGAAAATATATCTTTTTTTAAGGTAGGATGCTGTTGCTTCGGCATTTTGCAAATTGGGCTCTTGGACATTAATTTTTAACTTGTTTGCAGTGCATGAATATTGAATTGATTCAGTGTTTTGTGCGTCATATCATATGTGGGTTTGATCTGTTTTTCTCTTTTGATTTTCTGTTGTTTCCATGGATTCAGTTATAATTGTTATAAAACATAAATCGCACAGTCCACCAATTTTCCTCGTCGTTTGCATAGTTAGCGAGCTGTTAAAATATTTTCTGTCTCAAAATAGTGAATGTAATTTGTTGGTATGGCTAACTCTCTGCACCTACAACCTGCATTTCTGAGAATTAAGCAAAATAGTAAAAGTTAATGTTTTATCCAAACCTGTAGATTGGTTCACAAAATATTGGTTATACATGATATAGGACAGTGATCTGTGTTCATGAGTACTAGTGTGGTCAAGTTCCTATGAAAGAATCCTTAATCCTTGTTTCAGCGGCTGCGGTATGTTCTCTTGCCACAAAATGTTAATGGAGCTTACAGTTGTAGCAGTTGGATGGTTTATTGATTTTGGTTGGCAGCTGACATTCTGCAATAAGCTAATCCAATATTTCATCTATATGCAGTGTTGAAGCATTTATTCAGTTCAGCTAGTCGATGAGGAACTAACTAGTCAAATAAATGAATGAGCATGGATAAAGTATCATCTGACTGCCCGTACCCAGGATGCTTCTTCTGTGTCATGAAGGAAGGGAATCCGAGCAAGCGCAGAGCAAGTATACTGAAGTTTTTTAGAGAACTTCCTTCGCAGGATGATGATGGTCAGGTTCTCCCAATCAGTGGTCTTTGGAACACTGCTATGGCACATCCAAATGACCCGGAGTTCATTGAGTTGGGAATATTTGAATGCATGGCCGAACTCATATGGAAGGGCCTAAAAAATCGCCGCTGGCTTTCTCATGACCAAAATATATATATTCCTTATTATGCAGCTCATATAATTGGATCTTATACCATGAACATGGAAGAATTTGCAGAAAGTTCTGTTCATGCTGGAGTGATCCCTCCCTTAGTTGAACTTCTGAGAGGTAGGTTGACTTGGGTTGAACAAAGAGTAGCAGTTCGAGCTTTAGGACACTTGGCTACATATTCCAGCACATTTTCTGCTGTAGCAAGTCATGGTGAGATACTTGAGCTTTCCATTCAACTAGCGATGAGCTCCCTGGAAATAGTTTACTCGCATTTTTACCAATATGTCGAAAGAAGGCTAAGCTATCACTGTGATCTGCTTACACGTGGCATGGGTGGTGTTGAAATGGAGTCCAGAAAGGCGGAGGAATGGGCTAGCCAGTTACAGTGTTGGTCCCTTCAGCTCATTAATTGCTTTGCTTTTAAACCTGAGTTTCTTCCTAGTGTATGTAAGCCTGAATTCTTAATAAAGCTACCAGGCATGTGGGGTGGACTTGTTAATGAAAACTCACCTGCGGGTATTGGTTTGTTAAGAACAATCTGTCATCATAAGCTGGGTAGGGGACCTGTTGCTAGCTGTCCTGGCATCATTGAAGCATTGTGCAATATTGCTCGATCATCAGATGACTGGCAATATATGGCTATTGATTGCCTTCTTTGGTTACTACAAGACCCAAGTACATGTCATAAGGTATGTGGCTATTGATTGCCTTATTTGGTTACTACATTTCATGCTGCCTTTTCTTTTTTTTCTCCAATGTGGATTGTTTATCTTTGCTCTTGCCCTTGTGTGCTTAATATTTATTGTCATAAGTTTCATCCTCGTATGCTCAAGTAAAATAATGCCCACTCTCATAAATTTTAGATGTAGATGTCCACCTAAGTTTTTTATTAACTTTTATTTTGCCAAATCATTATGTTGAAAAATTTCACATATGATGTTTGAATTCAATTTTTATCGTGGATGTTATAGACCAAAAAAAGTACGATATATAAAGCATTTTGAAGGCCTGGAAGTTTTCAGCATCATTGTGTTGTGTTATTCTTTTCTTGCTATAAGTTATTCTGTTTACTTGGAAAGCCCTTCACATATAGGTTCCTATAACTTCGCTAGGTACCCATAGCACGTGTGATGCGAGCTGGTCAAGCACTCTGAATCTTTTTTAAACAGGCACATCTTTAGTTCTCATATACAATGAGGTGACTAAGATTTGAAAATCACCATAGTCAAATTTAGATTTTGTTTGATGTAATGGTTGTATACATAAACCTCAGCACTACATGTTACTCTCTTTGTGCATATTGAATGATGAAAGTTAGATCTAGTGGATCTACTCAAATTTCAATTTAAATTCCAGCTGTAAAAGCAGGTATGACCACCTGCTATGGCATTGCAGGGTAGATCTTCATCTCTACCAGCTCTTTAACCAAAAACTAGACAAGCAATCTTGTGGTTGAGAGGAGTTCATATTGGCTTGACCATCAAAAAGTTGTACAGTGGATTTGTGGGTTATCTTTTAGTTTATGATACAACTGTTAAATGTGTTTAATAATTTGCTTCTTAACATAGTGCCAGAGGCAACTGCTGACTTATGGTTTCAGTGGCTTTTGAGGTTTTGCATTGAACCTTCAGGTTCAATTCTATGCTCACAACAAGAGTATAAGAACTTTGTTTGACATTTTCCTTTCACCTTAAGGCTCACCATATGTCTACAACATGTGCCTGATATAAGCTTCTTTTCAACCTCATAGCCTTTTGTTTCCTCAAGTGTTCACATCTGTTGCCTGCTTGTTGAATTTAGATTGCATGATTTAAGGTGAAAAAGATGCTGCCATGCTAATAAGTATCTTGAGGAATAGCTCATAATTCAATCAAGCAACATATTGAAGATTTCCATCATCCATTCTTGTCTCTTGATGAATTGAAGACTGTTTTGATATAGAGACATGCACGGTTAATGTTTGCATCTCAATTACTTCTGGCCTACAAGAAACTTTACTTCATTATAAGCTCCTTTTTCAGTTTTATTTTATTGAACGTATAATGTTTCTTTGAGAAATTCAATATTGAAACACTCACCTTGTTATTTTATACTAGGGCCTGTTTTTGGTGACATTATTTTAGGTTTCTTCTGCCTCAAATGCTGTAAACAATGACACACTCTACATTTCAGGACCTTTTTCATTCAAAATGTAATATAGTTTGCTTGGCATTGCTTTTGCCAATTTTTTGTACTTTAGTTTTTGAGACAAAAAGGGTGAAATTAAGAATTACTTTCAAATTTAGTTTGAAGTATCATCTTGTTGAGATATGATTAGGTGAACACCAAAACAGAGTGTCTTCTTAGGAAGAAAGCAACCTACTTTTGATTTTTTCTCATTCTAAGTATGGACTCAGCTATTACCTGTTTAATGCCTTCCCAATTTGTTTTTCAGGTGATCGATAAGGCAGTACCAGCACTTGTAGACCTAGCAGAGATATCAGTTCTAGGTGATCACAAGAAGCTCGGTGATTCCATTTTAAATGTTCTTCAGGAATGCATTCAATCACAAGGGACTGGACGTAACTCTCTCAGCAACCACACAAAAGAACAGATCGAGGAACTGCTAAATTCTAGGCAGAGACTGAAATGGGAAAAAAGCATGCCAAAAGAGGATCTCCACATTAAACAGGCAGCAGCACTAGTGGTCAAGCTTGAAGGGAATTCCCTTTTTTCATCAGGAAATATATCTGGAGCGGCATTAAAATACTCAGAAGCATTGGCATTGTGCCCAGTGAGATCCAAAAAAGAGAGAGTGGTTTTGTACAGTAATCGAGCTCAGTGTCATCTTCTGTTGCAACAACCCTTGGCTGCCATAAGTGATGCTACACGTGCTCTTTGTCTACACAACCCTCTTAACCGTCATGCCAAAAGTCTGTGGAGAAGAGCTCAGGCATATGACATGCTAGGCTTAGCTAAGGAGAGCTTGTTGGATGCCATTTTGTTTATAAATGAATGTTCTCAATCAAATGACCCTGATCTCTCATTAAGGCAAAATAGGGTTCCTGACTATGCTGAGCGATTAGTGAAGAAGCAGATGCGTGCTGCTTGGTTATTTAGGGAGGCAGCTATCAAACATGGGGGTGTTCACTGTGAGGGTGATGCTGGTGACATCTATGGCCAAGATACCGACGATTCTGAGTGGGAGACAGCTAGTGAAAGCGATATAGGAAATGATGGAAGGGACGACATGGGTGCCGATGATGATGATGATGATGGTGCATGGAAGAATGATGATGAGAGGAAAGATAAATATGACAAGCCTTCGATGAAAGGTAACGTTTGAGATTGCTACTATGAGTATATTTTTATGTACTTGGTATATTGGAACTCTGAAAATGCTTAGCCAAATGGTTCATATGTGGAGTGTACCCCACAGTCTGACTGGCCCTGCCCATGATATTATCCTAACTGCCAATCTAATCAGGCCCACCCTGACATTCATCAAATATTTTTGTGGTCAAAGATGAATTGAAGTGAGGCTCAGGAATATTTTAATAATTTGTTTCTGGCAATTGATGACTTTCTGGAAACAGGAAAAAAAGAGAGGAAATAAATACTTATTGTGTTGGTATAATGAAATTAGTACTGGACTATGACCTGGTTAAAATGCTTTGTATATGTAGCAAAGTATAAATCAACAAGAGCAGCCCTTCTACTTAAAAAAGAAGAAGAAAGAAATAAAAGATAAGGCCAGCCCTATTGCTTTCTGGCTATTTTCAAGTTCCTCCTTTGCTTTTCTATTTTTCCTAAGTTGGCATAAAAAACCTTTTGTGAAGAGACACAAAGTTCTTATTTTATTGACAGTGATTGATGATGGTGATTGCCTAGTACAAGGAGTTCTGGAGAAATGAAATCTTTTAAAATCAAACATCAATCTATTAGAACGGTACCCTAAAGATATCAAATTTCAATCTAATTTTTGGGCAGTACACCAATATTAATTCCATGAGCAGTACAAATACCTTTCTGTGAAGTGTAAAATGGAAAACTGAGTTGACTTATTGCTGACCAGATGGTTAGATATAAGCTTTTTTGCACTTTTTATTTTGAACCATATCTTGCGCTTTGTTCTGGATCCGGCAGGTTTGGTGTAAATAGATTCGGATTTTATCTTGTAGCTTAGGAAATATTCTTCTCCTTGATCAAGGACTTTGACTATATATAAAAAAAGGCCTAGAACTATACATTAAATAGGACAGGATGACTATTTCCCTTAATTGTTTGTCTAAAGTTTAATATTGTAACCGTAATTTTTGCAATTGTGAATTGAAATAGAAGCAGTTCATTTTGGAGGCAGCTGCAATCTTCATCATGGTTATCATTTCCCTTTTACATGCTCCACATGTTCCTTTCTTTAACAAAAATTTTGTTTTCCCTTTGTTTTAACTGATATTTTTACTCTTGATGTTTTTAACCTGTGCTTATTTTGTTCCCTTTACATCTTTCCCTATTGGACTCCTGAATACTGTGTTTGAACCTTGTTATGGAACAGACATAAAGCATGGATACAACGAGTGAGTGTCATTGAATGCAAAGCAGAAACACTTGCTGTAAACGATCGAGGCCTGGAATTAAGTAGCTTGGGGTTATGAGATTTTATGTTCAGCACCTACAGCGGCGGCCGCCTCAATGCATTGGAAATTGTCTTCTTTCTCGTGTCAATTAGTTTGGGAAGGAAATATGCTTTTTGGTTATTTTGTTTGACAGTGATAACTTGTTTAATCTTTCTTTTTTCATTGTCATTTATACATGATTTTTTACCTTTTTTTTTTCAAATGTCAAAAGTCAACTGTAGAAAATGTTAAGATGTGGAGTCTAGAGCAAATATTGAGTTAAATTATGTGATTGTTTTTTCAAGTGATTTAAGAGGCTTGTACATATGAAACCATGGGGCTATTGAATTCGAACATCTTTCTGAATTTGAGTGATGACATGATTTTCATCTGGTATGTTCCTTCGAAGCTTTCAGCTGAAAGATACTGTACATAATCATTTTTCAGTAATCATGTTACTCATTCAGTGTTCATGTCCCTCCCGATTTACTTGGATTATTGTCCCTGCAATTTCTTGGTGGTCCTTGTGAACGACCCCCAACTTTGAGGGGTGCCCTTTTTATTTTTTCCGTGACTGCCTGCATGGCATATGCCATACATGAGATTACATTCGTGGAAAGATACAAATCAACGTTGCAGAAGGTCGTACTCAAAGTAAAAAGATGAGAAACTTTTGGGGTCACTCTTGAAAGATGGAGCGATTTGATGTGCTCCTTGGGGTAAAAGAGGATAAGACTGACCCGAAAGTGTTGGGCCCTACCTACACTGACCAATCCTCCACGCGAAGAAAAGCAGAGGCCCTCAACTCAGCTCAGTTATGAAGCACTGCGCGCAATCAAACGTCATGCCATCGGCAAGCGCGCTCGAACAGCAGGTAACTCGCCCGCGTGGCTGTCCTACGTTCAGATATCTTGTTTTGTCTCTTCCGCAAGCACGCGGTTGTCTCGTACGCAAAGATTTATCTCACGATACGGCGCCAATTGTTACTGTTCATTATGTCATGTTTAAGTCCACTGATTTTGATTTGATTATCTCTGTAACTCCAATGAGAGGATTAGACATAGTACTTTGAAATACCTATAATGCACATCATCAGATGTAGATCATAAGATGTAGAGCTGTTTGGATTGAGAAGTGATCTTAATTTATTTTATCATTATAATTTTATTATATTTTTATAATTTAATTTTTTTAAATCTTAAAATAATAATAATATTAAAAAATAATATTTTAAAAATATTTTATTCAATTTTTTAACTTTTATTTCATCTCAGCTCTCAATTTAAATAGACAGTTTCCCAATTATTATGTTTACTATTATTTATTCTTTCATTATCTATTATTATTATATTTTATTATTTTATTATTATTATTCACAGAATATCTAATATTATCTCGTTACCCAAACAAGCTTAATATCATTTAGAAAAATAGATACAAATAATAACAAATATAGTAAAGAGCATCCCTGATTTCTGCCTTTGAAACCTTTTAGCCACTCTGAAGATTGAGAAGCATTTAACTTTGTTGACATAGCACTTTTACATCTATGAACGAGCAATGCACAAGTTTCAAATAATAATAAAAAAAAATTATGATTAGTCTATAATTATTTCATAACTCTATTTAAAATGAATGGTAATTATGTAAGATTAAAAATATTTTTTAATAAATGGTATAACTACATTAGTTGATTTGAATTGAATAATAAAATAATTATAAAAGAGCTGTGGGTATATCATCATCCTTATAACACGAGTATGTAAGACAAGTGTAATATTTTAAGAGATATTATTCATCTTAAGTTTTATTATTTTTAATTATATATAAATATTTTAACTTATTTTATATTTAAGTTTAATAACTTTAATTATATAAATTTATTAAAAATATATCACATCAATGCATATGATTAAATATAAAAAATAAATAGGATTTTATTCTTATATTTTTTTGAAGAGTAATTCTTTATATAATTATATTTTAAATTGAAGACATTTTTATAAATTATTTTATGAAAATAATTAATACAAGCTTTACCGGCACTGAAAGGTTGAAATAAAAACAAGCAAAACAAAATCTTTGTTCAACTACAAAGTTTGGGAAAACTATCATAGTTTCGTTTTATCGTCACCACGCCCATCATCAAACTATTTGCTATAAACTCATACAACTCGCTCTCTTTCTCTCTCTTCCTCTGCTTTTCGATTCGGAGTTTGGTTCTTCTTCGGCCATTCAAACGGTTAACTTTGATTTTAAAATACTAGGGTTCTAGATCGTCCATTCCACCGAAGATCTTTGTATCCGCGTGATTCATTGTCTTAGACGCTGGGCTTAGACTGGCAGATGGGAGTGAGACAGAAGATAAGGAGCTCCATTTCTTATGGCTACGTTTCTGTTTCTTGCTAATTATAAGGTACCGGAAATAGTTTACTCTGTGGAACTCGAAATTCCTTTGGACTCCGGAATTGAATACCTCTTTTAAGGCCTGTAGATTGAATTCCTCTTTTTCAAGTATTGTGCTATTGCTTTTATGGATAATTTTCTTGCATGGTGATCTATATTGTTGAAATTATATTTGCTAGGTTGTTGAAGTTATTTTTTTATCTTGTATATAACATAGGCTAGGCAAGCGGGTGCGACGCGCAGCTTAATTAACAATGAATATTCAAAACACATGCACACAAAAAAGGAAAACACAATGAAGTAATATCTTGTGCACTTTTTACAATAATTACACTGATAGAGTACTCACGCCATCCTTACTCCATGTTGTGATAAGATGAGAGTACCATGCCATCCATACTATGGGAGTACCTAATAATTTTCCAGAAGGAAAGAGGTACTTGAGAAGTAAATACTCACATAAACATAGTCGTTTCCAAATTATATACTTCGATGTGCAATTTCCTTCAAAGGATTTATCAGGTTTTATGACAATGGTTATATATTGCTTCATGCTGTGATGGGAATCTAATAATGCCTAAAGTTTTATTGACAAGTAATAACTAATTTTTTTTTTTGATAGGTAATAACAGAATTTATTCCAAGTAAATAGGCATAGCCCAAGTACACAGGATGTATACAAGTGAGTAACTAATTCTTTTTTGAATAATAGGCATAGCCCGTGTACGCATGAGTAATGTATAAACTTAGTCAGAGCATTCTTTAAGGTATAGAGTTTCACCATGATATGGTTTTATATCCAATATCATAGACTGAAAGATGTGATGAAGAAGAATTGCATGAAGGGTTTGTCTGGTTTTATGCCAATGGTGTGATATATATGCTTATCTTACCATGATATTTCGACTTAGATTTAGTTCATCATGATCTGATTTTAAGTCCATTGGATTTGTTTTTTTATTACAATTGGATGTTTTAATGGGGAAGATAAGCATGACACACACAAAAAAGAAGAAAAAAAGCCATAGTAAGCCATGCGACACAAGAATGACCTGTAATGTGGCCAGAGTCCTGCAATGCAGGCACGATGTGTAAAACCCACTTTCGTTGTATGATATATAATTGGCATGGGAAATTCCTAATGAAGTGTTTGGCCTTTTTAATAAAAAAAAAAGGGTGTTATGCTTTTGAGCACCCAACTAATCTCTATGAACATTTAAGGAATTGCATAGGATTTCTAATTTGGGTAATGCATCCTGAAATATCTGGATAAGTATAGCTATTTAAGTTTTGGGACAAACCATACAAACCAGACGAAAAATTTGAGAAAATTTTTCTTTGGCCGTGTATAACTTATTTTAGACTTATAGAAACTTGGAGTGGGGGAAACAAGTGCATTCCACTCATCCACCTGTTGTGAAGGCGAAGGTGCTAATGGCTATTTTAGATTTATGTACTGTGATGAATTATATTGATGCAAATAAGTGTGCACGAAACAGATAGGGGGTGGTGGGGGGAAGGGATTGTATGTGCACACCGTCCTCTAGTGTAATTCTCAACCTTTATCCTTGTCTAACTTGACTTCTTCTTCAGTACGACCAATTGAATGCACTCTTCTTTACTTTTTTTTTTTTTTTATTGGCATATAGAATTTAATGGAAAATAAGAACAGGCAAGAGCCCAAGTACATGGGACATGTACAGGAGTGTCACATATGCATGATAATCTAGTGATACAAGAACTTCATTAAAGTTCACGCTATTAAAACCAAAAACAATCGACCAATGGTGTAAAGTAAAGAAATTCTAAGCTCATCCATTGACCGCTCACGATCATCAAAGCTTCTTTCGTTCTTCTCCCTCCAAAGGCACCACCATAGGTATAACGAGACCATTATCTTGATTGCTGCAATTTGTGAATTAGCTGAAGATTTCTCCTAGATGCTAGAAGATCATTCATCCTTTTTGGCATTACCCAAGCTAGTCCCACTCTAGCAAAGTAGTCATTCCATAGGACGTAGAAATCTCACTATGAAGTAGTAGATGATCAACGGACTGCCCACTCTTTTTGGACACGCAGCACCAATCCATGACAATGATCTGGTGTTTTCTTAGGTTGTCTAATGCGAGGGTCTTCCTTGAGGAAGCATTCCATACAGTAAAGATTATTTATCCTAGTCTAGCTTGACTTCTTTAGTATGGGCAACTGAATCAAGACATGTATGATGATCTCTTTTAGGTGTCCTCTACTTATGGTTTGAAAATTTGAGATGCCACATGTTGCAATGGAGTATTCTGGTCTTTGGTACATGTTGCTCTATCCATTATATTATTTGTCCTCTCTATCATTCATTTGGCAAACTTGACTTGATTTTTCTGGGATACAAAAATATTATTTCAAATGCTTATTTTTCTCCAATGAACCTATAGTTTAAATTTCACAAAATTCTTGGAAATATGATCTCTGATGGCTAGTTTATTGTTCTTTTTGTCTTTAATTGTTCATGTTGTTTCATAATGCCTTGATTATTGATGACGCTATGAATGATTGCTGCCAATGACAATCTTTAAGCACACGAACCTTATGTGATGCTCGTTTGCTGGTTCTAACTTGGAATCTCCCAAAATTATGCCTCTCAATGGCTTTTACATGCGATGGAGCATGGTTAACATCATTCTCCATTTAAAGGTTTGTGTAATCCTTTGGAGTGGATTGAGTGGAGAGTTTAAATTTCACCTAGTCAATTGGGAGAAGGTATGTTGTCTAATCTCAGGTGGTGGGTTGGGAAGTCAGAATCTAAGGATGTTCAATCGGGCGCTTCTCAAGAAATGGTTATGGCACTATCACAATTAGAGGGAGGCCTTTTGGAAGGATGTGATTGATTCTAAATATGGTGGTTCTTGGGGACAATGGTGCTCCATGGAGGTGCAAGGGTTTATGGTGTTGAATGGTGGAAACACATTAGAAGATGGAGTATTTTATCGACAAGATTTGTGGTGGGAGATGGGTCCAGGATTAGATTTTGGCATGACATTTGGCATGGAGATAGGGCCCTTAAGGACACCTTTCCGATTGTATATAGAATTGCTTTAGACAAGAGGCTTCAGTTGCTGAGGTTATGGAGATTTCAGGTGGTTCTCTTCAGTGGAATGTTAACTTTATTAGAGCTGCCCATGATTGGGAAGTTGGGTTCTTTGCAGATTTCTTCAGCCTATTGTATTTCATGGGGTAAGAAATCAAGAGGTAGATAAGATGTGGTGGGTTCCTTCTACAAGAAGGAAAATTTTCTGTCCGTTCCTTCTACAAGTCCATTATTGGTCAAGAAAACAATTTTGTCCTTGGGAAGAACATTTGGAAGACTAAGGCCTCTCAAAAGGTTGCTTTCTATGTATGGACTGCATCATTGGGGAAGATATTGACAATGGACAAACTACAAAAAAGGTGTATCATGTTAATTGACCCGTGTTGCACGTGCAGGAAAAGTGCCAAAACAGTGGACCATTTGCTTCTTCATTGTGAGGTAGCCAAGGCTTGTGGTATGATTTTTTCAGCTGGGTTAGAATGGCATGGATAATGCCGGGGAGGGTGGTTGATCTCCTAACCGGCTGGAGAGAAGTTTATTTATTAGAAATTCATTTCTTTGGGCAATAGTTATTGATTTTAATGGTCTCAATTTTCATGAATTCCTTGTATCTATGTCTCTCTCCTTTTCTAAACTAGGTTCCTCCTCTTGTATATGACCTGTGTAATTGGGTTTTGCCTAGTTTGGATTAGTCAATTAGAAGCCACTGAGACTTAGGGTGCGTTTGGATGTTAAACTGAGTTGAGTTGAGTTGAGTTTTTTTATAAATAGTAGCTAGTTTAGATGGTTGAGTGAGTTTTGTGGGGTCTACTTGAGATGAGTTTAAGTGTGTTTGGATGTTAAGATGAGTTTAGATATATATATATATAAAGTTATTAAAATAAATAAATTTATCATTAAAATCTACTGTTGACGCGCATTCCTTCTACTGCCGGTGCAAAAAGATAATTTTTTTTTGTACAAACGAACCTGCAGCATGCAAGTGGTCTGCTAGGCAATAGAAACCAATAGATAAAAAAAAAAAGAAGCCAACATAAACCAATAGAAAGCATGCAGGTGGTCTGCCAGGCATGTGGGCCCCGTGAGAGAGAAGTAAAATCGAGAGAGCCATTAAAGTTTGTCAATTATGGGCCCCGCGTTGAAGTGAAATTTGAACTGAACTCACACTCAGTTAAATTGTGTGTTTGGATAATGAAGGCAGTGTACGTATGAATTGCTCTGAGGGCAGTTAAGGTTCCAAACGAAGCCTTAGCATTTGGTAAGTAGCCAATGTGGGACTTAGCACCCATGACTACCTTTTTTTAACTTATCCAGTCTGTGTGAGTTATTCCTTTTCCCAATATGGGATGGGGATGTGATAGTTTGTGGTACCTTGAGAGCTCACATTGCGAACTTAATGCCATCTAGTGTCATCTATGTAGTTGACAGTTTTTGTCTTATTTATGTTGTCTATATACATGATCTACTTATTACCGTATCATCATAGTATGATATCCTTTGTGATATAGCTTGATCATCTTCTTTTCTGTTCGTCGAACTCTATGTTCTTGTTCTAGTTTGCAGATATTGACTGCTACCTGTCCATATGCTGCACACTGAATTTCTAGTGATTAAATGTCAAATGAGGAAAATTAATGGAGGTCTCTATTCTTGTTTTAGTTGGCTTGTAAACTCTAGTTAGGTACTTATCATGTATACGTACTTATAAAAAAAACTTCTCATGTATACATCTTGTGTACTTGGGCTATGCTTTCTTTTCTTGTAAATAAAACTCCTTGATTACCTATAAAAAAAAATCTTGTTTTAGTTGGCTGATATCAACTGCTAACTGTCCATAGGCTGCATACTGAATTCCAAGTGATTAAATGTGAAATGAGGGAAATGAATGGAAAATGTACAGAATTTTATTTTTTCCTCAAAGATTTACTCATATTTTCCATTTTTAGTTATTTTGGTTTTGAAACTTCCGCCATTTTCATCCATTCAACTCAATATAAGTAAACCCTAGATTTGGTTGGCTCAGTGCTTCTTGTCAGCTAAGTGGGCTCAATCACGTGCTTATTTCTTCCATTTTAGGGCCATGACAGTTCTAAACATGGTTGCTTTTCAGTTTTTCATGCACCTTTTAGACCTTTAACTATGGTTGGAATTCGAAGTTTAATGATAGGGCCCACTGAAGAGTTCTGGTCTAAGAAGTAGTATTAAATAAAAAAGGGAAGGTGAATCTGGGTTTTGACAGTTGCTATGACCATATTTGGATGCATGAATGTGTTCTTTGTCAAACGGTCTTCATTTTATTGACCGAATCTCAAGTTAAGGGGTGGCACTAACTTTTGTGATTGATTAGACAATATTTAACTCTCTGATTTTTGTTGTCATGGTACATTATTAATGCTGTCAGTATGTGGAGCTTACAACCTTGATGCATTCAATGTTCCTACTCACTCTCTTTCTCTCTCCATAAACTTTTAAACTGCTTTTATTCTGGCTGCAGATGAGCACATCTGAATTACTTTTAATATTTTCAAGAAGTTTTGGCTCCTGGAGATAAGAGGAAGCTATCACAGCTGCTGATATTTGTTGATAAGGGAAGGTTGATCTTCAGCCATGCCTTCTCTTCAACTTTTGCAATTAACTGAGCATGGTAGAAGTTTTGTGGCTTCGAGAAGGTATTAACTACCTTCTATACCATTTTTCTGCTGATACTCAATTTCAGTACCTGGTTTCAACACTTCTACCATTGTTAAGTCGATCTATTTGGTTTGTTTGTAATAGACTTAGCTCTTGAATTTGTGCTGTCTTCACATGCCCTGATTTTACTGACGTTGTAGTCCACCCAAATTGTCAACGTTGACATAGAAGAAATTAGTTTTTTAATGTGCAATGAACAAGCGTAATTAATTGACTGAGTTAGTATTCATTAAAATCGCAATTCATTCAAAGCATCTAGGTGATATGGACCAATTTAGGCTTAGGGAAGGCAAGAGAGGAAGTAGTCATTGTTTATAAATAGTTAAATTTCCGGAGAAAGATTTGAGAATTGAACAATGAAGCAGTTTCCTGTACATATTTGCATACTTGTCAATACAAGTATTGGGGATTGGGGATTCGTGGCTTGACGAAGAGGGGGTTGGGGGAAGAGTTCAAATTTCATATGGTAAATTGGTCAATTGTCTGTACTCCAATTTCTGGGGTTGGATTGGGGATTCATAATTTGATGAGGTTCAACCAAGCTCTATTGGGTAAATGGTTGCGGCGGTACCAACACGAAAGGGGGGCCCTTTGGAAGTTCGTTATAGACTCATAATTTGAGAGACTTGGGGAGGATGGTGCTCTAATGAGGTACATGGTCCATATGGGTGGGGCTTGTGGAAATGCATTAGAAAAGGGTGGCAAATCTTCTGGAGACATGAACATATTGTGGTGGGCGACAGTTCTCGTGTCAAATTTTGGTATGACAAATGGTGTGGTGAACAAAGCCTCAAAGACACCTTCCTTGCCATTTTTGAGCTTCCACTAGCGAAGAATGTAGCGACCTCGTGGTCATTTCTAGTGGTCCCATCAATGGAATGTAGATTTCATTAATGCAGCCCAAGATTGGGAGTTGGAGGTTATCACAGTGTTTTATGTAGCACTCTATTCTGTAAGCATGATCGAGGTTACCATAGATAAGATGAATTGGAGCCCCTCCAAGAAAGGTAGATTCATCGTCATATCATTTCACCAAATTTTAAAAAGCTCGGGAATGACCACATTCCCAGGGAGGAGTATATATGGCAGACGAAAGCTCCTTCAAAAGCAACTTTTTTGGTTTGGACGACATCCTTAGACAAGATTCTTACCACATATAACTTAAGGAAACGTCGGGTAATCGTGTTGGACTGGTGTTGCATGTGTAAGAAGAATGGAGAATTAGTAGATCATCAGCTTCTACATTGCGAGGTGGTTAGAACCATGTGGGATGAATTTTTTGTGGGATGGGATTATCATGGGTCATGCCTCTTAGATTGTTGGGTTTCCTTGCAAGATGTAGATGTCTCCGAGGTAATTCACAAGAGCTAGCAATTTGGAAATGGTTCCTATATGTATGTGTTAGTGGATTTGGTTGGAGAGAAATGATAAAAGCTTCAAGGACCGCGAGAGAACAATGAATGAGCTTAAAGTTTTCTTTATTAAAACTTTGTTCTTATGGGTGGGGGCCATTGTTGTTAACAGATTAAATGTCCATGAATTTCTACTTTCGGTTGTAAACCCTAGTCCCAATGTTTTGAATACTGTACCAGTGACCGTTTCGGTTGAGGCATTGAAACGAGATATTTTGGTACTGGTACTGTTTCAAAATAGTCTATATATGAATAAATTATATGTAAATTATATTCCAAAATAATAGTCTATATATGAATAAATTATATATAAATATATTTACAAATTATAAATAGTCTTTTGAATTGGGGGGTCAAAAAATGAGTTTGTAGTTTGAAGAAATGAAAAAAAGAAGAAGAAAAAAGTAAAGGCCGAAATATTCTCCAGTACGGGCCAAAATGGTCGAAATTCTGACCGGTACGAAACTATACCCTTCTTTGTACCCGTTGCACCATAGAAATGAAATATTTCCGCTATACCGGCCGGTACGGTACGAAATTCAAAACATTGGTTCTAGTGGCAGCAAGAAGTTCACAGTGAAGGCTTATTATAAATTACTGGCATCACAAGGTAACATATGTTTCCCGTGGAAAAGTATTTGGAGATTCCGGGTGCGTTCCAAAGTTGCCTTCTTTGTATGGATTGCGGCGCTTGAGAACATTTTGACCATGGACAACTTGAGGAGAAGGGGACTCATATTGATTGATTGGTGCTATTTCTGCAAAAAGCATGGAGTGTCAGTTGATCACTTATTATTGCATTGTGAGGTGACAAGTACGTTGTGGCATGAGATCTTTAGAAGACTTGATGTTTCTTGGGTAATGCCATGTAGGGTGGTTAACTTGCTTGTTGGAAGGACATTCATGGTTGTTCTCAGATAGCGGCAGTATGGAAGATGATACCGTTTTGTATTATGTGGTGCATTTGGTTGGAAAGGAATGCGCGGTGTTTCGATGATAGGGAGCGCACTATGGCGGAGCTTCTGAATTTTTTTTTACAGACATTACTGCTCTGGTTTTCAGCCATTGTGCTTAATGGAACTAATGTTCATGATTTCCTTTCTTTAATTTAGCGCTTATAGAATGTATTTAGGCATTTTCTTTCGTATACTTCCTGTGTACATAGGCTCTGCCTATTCTCATTCACATCAATATAATTTACTTCTTATAAAAAAAAAAAGGTACTTCTCATGTATACTCCCTTAGTACTTGAGCTTTGCCTACTTTTATGAATAGAACTTCTTGATTACCCATATAAAAAAAGAGAGAAAGAGGGCAGTAGAAACTTCTTTTGATGCTTTTTGGCATTCAAACTCAATTGTATTGAAAGTTTTTCCTTTTCATTCATTTCTTTGCCCTTCACATGTGGAACAGTGGAAGTGAACTGAAAACAGAATCAATGAGTGGGCTTATAGCGTTGGTACAAGATAATTTTAAACAAAATCATTGATTCGGTCTTTTCCACTTTTTGCTCTCATACTTTTGCGTTTCTCTTCTTTTTCCCTTGGAATGATTGACAATACTTTGAGGGTGTGCCAAGATAGGCATTTTGAGCTGGAATTTTCATGCATGTTCTCAATGTCTTATTATTCTTTCTTTCTTTGTCTATTTCTAATGGAGCCTTAAATACTTTCATGGAATGTGAGACGGTTGAACGAGAGGATACAAATTGATGATCAAGAACTCAGGGATTGGAAGGCAAACATTCATATTTACAAGAAACCGAAATGGTGGGGTTGTCAAGATGTGAATTGGTGTTATTTTGGGTTGGTGGGGGAAGATGGCTGATGTGGGATAAGTGGGTGGTGGAAAAATCTTGAGTATATGGGGGCATACAATTTAGCGTGCATTTTTAAAAATGTTGCTAGAAATTTTGAATGGCTTTTGCATGAGTGTACAGACGTAGGCCTAGTTTGGGTACCAAGAGTACCTCAACTACTCTCAAACACTCTCACTACTATTCTTTACTTTATTATTACTTTTTACTTACTTTTTCTACTATTCATTACTTTTCACCTACTTTTTACTACTATTCAATATTCTATTATTACTTTTTCACTACTATTCACAAACATTCTCAAATACTTTTACTATCCAAACCAAGCCGTAATGTTGATGGAGATAGACGAGCACTTTGGGATTAGTTGACGGGGTTGATCAGTTGGTGGAAGTTACCTTGGTGGGTTGACTTTAACATCATCTGCAGCGAGTGATCAAGTGAAACATGTATTCTTTTGCAGTGCCAAAGTTTTATGACTTCATCTATGAACAGAGTCTAATGGATCCTCCATTGGTTGGAGGCACATATTTCTGTTTAAAACTGGTTGGAGTCAATGGGGAACTTTAAGCTTTTCTCTTAGTGCTTGACTGTAGTGGTGTTGTGAGGCATGGGGAACTTCAAGCTTGCGAATATGTGGCTAAAATCCTAGGATTTTGAAGTCAAGGTGAGACAGTGTTGGACACATACGATTATAAGGGATCCCTTAGTTTTATTAGGGAATGAGTTTAGTGATACTGAGAGGCAGGAAAAAACTTTGGAATGAACTTTGTGAGGTTGAAGTAATTGCAGATTTTATTGGAGTAGGAGGTGAAAAGGGTGAGATAGCTAACAATTTAGAGAGAATTACTCTTTTGGAAGTGGTGTCTTGGAGACAAAGACCAAGGAAACTTTGGCTGAGGGAGGGTGACTAGAGGATATTCTTTGCTAGACTTTGAACTTGGTTGTTTCTCTTTTAAACCCTATGTGGGTTGCTCTCTCTTTTATACTTCATGTCTATTCGGTTGTGCCACTTGTGTTTTATTTTTTTTTATTTTTATTTTATATATATATATATAAAATTGCGAATCACTGTTAGTGCCACTTGTGATTTTTTGATATAATTGTGAATCGCTGTTAGTCAGCCTTGATCTGTCATCCTCCAGTTAAAGTAAAGGTATAATGCTGCACTTTTTTTTTTCCTTAGTGTTGGATTACTTACATTTGAGTGGCTAATGTACTTTTTTATTTAACATACTTTAATTTGCACAATTCCATGCTTCACTTTTTGTATGGCAGCTTATTTTTATTGTTCTACAGGAAAACTCTACTTCTTGCCACTGGTATCCTAGCTGCTGGTGGAACTGCTGCATATGTTCAATCAAGGTTTAGCTGTAGAAAGCCCAATTCTTTTAGTCATTATAATGGGCTTAATGATGCTAAACAAAAATCAGAGAAGGCGCCTAGGGATGACAATAATGTGAAGAAAACGAAACGAAAGAAAGGAGGATTGAAGTCACTTCAAGTCCTTGCTGGAGTCCTACTGTTTGAGATGGGAAAAATGGGTACGAGGGACCTCTTAGCTTTACTGGCCATGGTGGTAAGCCTCTTTTTTGTGTACATGAGGAAAGTGGGGTTTGAATATTTTTGTCGTTATATCGTGATTGCTTTGTTTTTTTTCCCACTTTAACACTTTGAAGTAATGGTATGAACCAAAGTTTTGAATTCCGTTCCGGTGACCGTTCTAGTTGAAGCACTGGAAAGGAATATTTCGGTACGGGTACATTTTGGTATACCGTTTCGGGATAGATATTATATGAATAAATCATATATATAATAACTATATTCCAAAATAAAACCAATACAAGTCTTAAAAACATACCTACCTGATAAACTTTTTTTTTGGTTAAGTAAGAAACTTTTTTGATTGAACGAAATTAGGCACAACCCATGTACACAAGAAGTATACAAAAGAGACCTAATTACAATCTAGAAAGTTGAATATAGTTATTATCAAAAAAGTTTATTAATTATAAAAAAAAACCATTCTAGAAAGTTGAAAAGAAAGCAAGAACTCATGGGCATTCCCTCCCCTTAATACAATAGCAGCAAACCATTGGACTAAAGAAAATACAAAAAAATTCCATAATTCCCCCACAGTTCTCTCCTTGTTGTTGAAGCACCTCTCATTGCGCTCCATCCAAATGCACCACAAAAGACACAAAGGAACCATCCTCCACGTCGCTGCTAGTTGGGAGCAATGATGCTTCCTATTCCAACATGCTAAGAGATCCACCACACTCTTGGGCATGACCCAAGACAACCCAGCTTGGCTGAAAATACCCGCCCATAATTCCCTTGCCACCTCACAATGCAAAAAAAGATGCTCAATCGATTCGCCATTGCTTTTACACATGTAGCACCACTCCATCACAATCACACCACGTTTCCTTAAATTATCAGCGGCCAAAATCTTTCTTAAAGATACGGTCCAAGTAAAAAAGGCAACTCTAGGGGGTACGGGGACTCTCCAAATACCCTTCCAAGGAAACCCACTGGGCTGGTGTGCTGCCACTTCCTTATAGAAAGATTTAATTGAGAATTTCCTGCTCCCCGAGTGTTTCCACAACATTCTATCTCGCCCATTTCCTCCTATCTTCTTGGAATAAAGAAAGCTGTAAAAACCCATTATTTCATCCACCTCCCAATCTTGCGCAATTTTGGAGAAGATCATATTCCAATTTACATTACTGTTAGCTCGACTCATTACATCCGAAACAGCGGCTTGCTGATTTGCCACCAATCTGAATACTCTAGGAAAGACAGAAAATAAGGCTCTCTCACCACACCATATATCAAACCAAAAGCTGATTCTTGTACCCTCTCCCACCTCAAAAACAGTGTTTTACGAACACCTTCCACCCTTTCCTAATAAATTTCCAGAAGCTCACCCCATAAGTACCCCTACTCCAATCACAACCATACTTCTGATCAATAACCAATCTCCATAGCGATACCCCTTCCGATTGGAATGTCCACAGCCACTTTCCAAGGAGAGCTTTATTAAAAAAGAATAAATTGAGCACCCCCAAGCCTCCCATCTCCTTCGGACAGCATATTTTTTGCTAGCTCACTAAATGGAATTTCTGCTCTTCTCCCATGCCACCCCACAAGAAGGCTCTAAACATTTTTTCTATCCGATTGGCCACACCCACCGGTAAAGGGAATAATGAGGGAAAGTATGTAGGAAGATTTGAGAGAGTACTTTTGATGAGAGTTAGTCTCCCCCCTTTTGATAGGTAGAGCTTCTTCCAACCCGCCAATCTTTTTTCTTCCCTTCCTACCACACCATCCCAAATATATATATTTTTTGCTTTGAAAGAGGCTCACAAATGTAATCCGAGGTATTTCATAGGAAGAAAGGCCACTTTGCACCCCAACAACTCTTTCATGGACCAATACCGGTAGGGTAGGTAAAAAACAAAGCAAAAGAAGTGGATTGACAATTTTAATAAAATACGATGATGGTGCTACGTCACTGTCGGCGTTAATGGAGTTCTAAGCATCGTTTCCTGGTGCTTAGATTTAGATTTATTTTGTCTGGAGTGGTGGTTGGTTGTGATGGGGTCGTGTAGAAGCGTTATTATTGAAAGTTGTTTGATTTTAAGAGGGAGAATGAACGGTGGTGGAGAATCACGGAGAGCAGCCGTCGAGTTGTGAAGTTCGTCTCCATTGATCAAGAAGCTATGGTATGGTTGGCTGCAAAGGTGAAGGAATGTATAGCCTCTGGGGGATCCATTGAGTTTCTTAGAACATGTAGAAGAGGAAACTGAGTACTTGTGGAGCAGAGACACCTTAACTACCATGGCAGTTTTTTCTCCCTCTCGGAGTTTGGACATGAGAGGAGGCGTTGTCTAATAGTAGTATCGACAGGGAGGCAGGGGGGAGGATGGAGGAGTTTTGGTGAGACTCTGAAGGCGCTCTTAACACCGTCCTCTGTTTTGGGTGTGAAAAACGGAGACAAAGGTGGAGTGATTCCATGGTTGCCTCCACCCTCGACAACGGCGTTCAAGTCTTCCTCACGGTCATATAGAGAGGCGCTTGTGATGCCTTAAGTAGTGAAACCAGCAGAGAAGCTAGGCCTGCCAAGAACAAAAGTTTCTCCTAGTTTGGGGTTCGCGTAGAGTAGAGTGGAAGATGGCAGGGCTACGGGGGGTCTGAATGAGGAAAGACTCCTTCATGCGTTGGTTGAAATGGAGAAGCAGGTTGAGATTTTGTCTGATAACATCAGTTGGCTAAAACGCTGCGTAAAGGGGAAAGAAGTTGAGAATGTGGGCTTGGGCCAAATACCGGGGCCTCTGTGGGTTGAGAAGGTTGGAATAGATGGGTTGGGCCAAGGCCCAGGCCTGAAGAAGGTTTGTAGACAAAAAGAGGCGACTCGGGCCTTGCCCAAAATATCGGTCTAGGGGCTCTGTCCCTGCCCCACGTCGCCAATAGGTGGTTTGCCGGTCTCAGCCACGGCACATAAAGGGTTGCCGTCGACCACCCTGATGGGCCGGCAACGTCTCATTGCCGGGAGGAAGGCGAGAAGCTTGAGGAAGGGGAATTTCTCGTCTGGCTTTCTCGTTGGGGGAGCAGTCCATATCGAGGGAGCAGTCTGAGGATGGCGGGTGCAGTGAGGAAAACCGAACCGTCGGGAGATAGTATTGAGTGAGACATAGGTGGGTGGCTTGTTTGGGCATCTGGAGTTAGTGGGCTCAAAGCTGGGTTTTGAAAAAGAAGATGGAGCCGTAGGGGTAGAGGGGCCTGATGGTTGTTCAGGGGGTTTACAGATGGTGGTTTGTGACCTCGATGGGGGTGATCTGATTGAGGTGGGCAGTCCAACACTGATATGTGCTATCCCATCTTATCCAGTCCCTAACTCAGGGGATTGGGTGCCGAAAAAGGTGGCGGAGCTGCAGGAGTGTGTGGGGATTTCTTGTGTAGGATATGAAGAGCAATTCGAGGCTCTTATAGTTGCTATTGAAATTGGGCGTCCAACGGCAGTAAAGTCTGCTGCTAAAAAAGATAGAGAGTTGAAAAGATTGTTGTGCTCTATTAATTATGACAATATGGAGGGCAGCGTGGGGAGGGAAAGATTGAAGGTGAGGGGGAGCAGTTTTTCTTATGAAGCCTAAAATCTTATCGTGGAATGTTAGGGGGATTAACGATGCTAATAAGCGACTTTGCATTCGATCCCTCTTTCGTAGTTGGGAAGTGGATATTGTATGCCTTCAAGAAACTAAGTTGAGTCACGTTGACAGAAATATTATTCTGAGTATATGGGGTTGCTCTTTTGTGGGATGGAGTTTCTTAGCTTCATTGGGTGCTTCTGGAGGGGTATTGTTGATGTGGGATATAAGAGTGGTGGACTTAGTAGAGGAGTGCATTGGGGATCATTCAGTTGCCGTCTCTTTCAAGAACATTGCGGATGGGTGGCAGTGGGCCTAATGGGGATAGAGCTAGACGATTGTTATGGGAGGAGCTGGCGGGAGTGCATTATATTTGGGAATTACCTTGGGTTGTGTGTGGGGATTTTAATGTGGTACGTTTTCCTTGCGAGAGGGCGGGGTCTACTTCTCTGTCTTGGGCCATGCAGATTTCTCCGAGCTGATTTTTGATATCAATTTGATTGATCTTCCTCTGGTCGGGGGGTTGCACACTTGGTCCAACAGTAGAGGGGGGGTCAAGATTGGACAGGTTTCTAGTCTCTTCTTCTTGGGAGACACATTATCCGGACCTAAGCCAGAAGCGCTTGCCTCGGGTATGCTCGGATCAGTTTTCCATTTTGCTAGATTGTGGCGGTATCCTCGGGGGAAGTTGATACTTCAATTTGAAAATATGTGGCTCCATACGGTCGGTTTCTAGGAGAAGGTGAGGAATTGGTGGGCCTCCTACTCTTTCTTTGGCACCCCTAGTTTTATTGTGGCAGGTAAACTAAAAGCTCTCAAGTTGGATTTAAAGAAGTGGAATATTGACACTTTTAGACATACTGATGAGCAAAAGAGTCTTCTATGGAATGGGCTGAATACTCTTGAAGCGGGGGAGGTTAGTGAGGAGTCTCTGTTGAGAAAGATTGAGGTGATGGCTGAAATTGAGAGAGTTTTGTTGCTGGAAGAAATCTCTTGGCGCTAGAAATCTAGGATGACGTGGTTGAAGGAGGGTGACAAATACACTAAGTTCTTTCCCAAGATGGCAAACTCCCACATGTGTAATAATTTGATTGAGGTGATACATTATGGCAATACGGTGCTTCAATCTCCAGTGGATATTCAAGATTACATAGAAAGTTATTATGAAGACCTTCTCAAAGAGACAATGGTGTGGCGACCTAAACTGGATGGGTTACTTTTTGAATAGTCGGATGGTAGTGTAGTGAGTTTGTTGGAGAGACCATTTGAGGAGTCCGAAGTGCTGTAGGTGGTGAGAGGTAAGTGTAAAGATAAAGCCCCAGGGCTGGACGGTTTCTCTATGGCTTTTTTCCAAGAGTGTTGGGGCATAGTGAAGGATGATGTGATGATTCCATGGGTTTCATTGTTGCCACAAGTTTGAGAAGTCCCTCAATGCTATTTTTATTGAACTTATTCTGAAGATAGCGAGAGCCATTGAGTTGAAAGATTTCTGTCCTATTAGTTTGGTAGGCGGGATCTATAAAATCATTTTGAAGGTATTAGCTAATCGAATGAGCTTGGTGATGGACAAAATCATTTCCAAGCCTCAAAATGCCTTTGTACGCGGTTGGCAAATTTTGGATTCAGTTTTGGTAGCGAACGAGTGCTTGGACAGCTGGTTGAGGGATGGTATTCCGGGAGTCTTTGCAAGTTGGATATGGAAAAGGCCTATGATCATGTGTGTTGGGATTTTCTAATTTATAGGCTAAGGAGGTGTGGCTTCGGTGATAGGTGGTGTAGTTGGGTGCAACATTGTGTATCTACCGCTCGGTTTTCTGTTTTAGTTAATGGCCAACCCTGTGGATTTTTTCAGAGTTCGAGGGGCTTGAGACAAGGAGATCCGGTATCTCTTTTTCTCTTTGTTTTAGTGATGGAGGTGCTGAGTTGCATGTTGGAGGCGGCGGTAAGGGGAGGTTTTATTGTTGGTTTTTCAGTGGGTAATCCTAGCATAGGTGCTTTTTCCCTTTCCCACTTGTTGTATGCGGATGACACCTTAATTTTTGTTATGCTAACAGTGGACAGCTTCAAGCTTTAAGGGCTGTTCTTTTGTGCTTTGAAGCTGTTTCGGGGCTCAAGGTGAACTTGGGAAAGTTGGAATTGATCCCGGTAGTGGAGGTGGATAATTTTAATATGATAAACTTAATAATACTTCTCAATAGTCAATACAAGTCTTAAACACACGTATTTATAAAACTCAATAAAATACTCAATAAACACACCTATCCATTCCTCCATCAAAGTAAATGCCGCTAGTGGATATAACATTCAGAATGATAATCACAAGGAACCTTTTTGCCTGAAAATCCCATCTCTTTTATTTATTACATGGTAGATGGAGACATATACTGAGTCACTGACACATATTGATCGGAAAAAATAAAATGGTAGATGGAGACGCGTACCTACACATACTGATCAGAAAAGAAATCGGTGGGGGTAAATAAGAAGATGAGGAAATTACAGATATGCCATGGGATTCAAAATAATTACAAAAAAACCGTGTTAGATTTTTGGACCAAAATGGTCATTCTAGCTGGAATGCCGGAATCAGGCCGGAATGATCTGAAACGCACTGAAACGACCGGAATTGAATCCGGTACGAAATATTCAGCCACATCGTTCCAGTGCGGCAAATTTCGGTCGTTTTGGCTGGAACGGAACGGTTTTCAAAACTTTGGTATGACTACTCCAAGCCATGACCATTCAAATAACTTGAATCATGAAGATGAGCATTTTGTTGTTATATCGTGATTGCTTTGTTTTGTTTTTTCCCACTTTAACATCTTTGAAGTAATAGTATGAACTACTCCAAGCCAAAAACATTCAAATAGCTTGGATCATGAGGAAATATTTACTTTTTTATCATGTTTACCTCATTATATAGATAATGTATATTCACATTTTGAATTTCTAGTGTATAAGTTCTTGGATGTAAACGCTTTCACTAGAACTATAATATTCTGCACTTTCCAATAGAGAAGTTCTAAAGTATTTATAAGTAACAGCAACATTCCTTTTAATTCTATTGTGATACCAAATTTAGTTTTTTTTAATTGGTATACAAGATTTTATTGATCATAAGAATAGGCAAGAGCCCAAGTATATATACCAAATATGGTTATACTATGCATGTACTGCATGTAGTAGCATTTTTTAATGGGTAAGGAATTTAACATATGATTGAAGAGACCAATGAGCTCTAATACAGGATGGCATGTCCTCTCATTTGTAAAGGCAGGTTGAAGGGTAGGGTTGTGGTCCAATATCTACGGAGTGCCCGTGTATCCTTCGACAAAAAAGAATATCTGATTCATTCTGAATTAAAGAATTCGGAAAAAATGCTTAATCATCAGGGTTGCATAGTTTAGTTTCTTAGATTTATAGGCATACTTCCAACTGTTATCTGTTACATGTGGTTAGCAAAATTCTTCTTTTAAGTGGTTTGCTTTCCCCTATCCCTGTTTTTCCCCACCCCAACAAGGATCCTACTTGGCTTGAAATATACAGAATTGGTGGCCATTTTCATTAAAACCTCATGCGATTGGGCAAACCAATTTTTTAACAGTGGTAAACGAGCATATGAGTTTCCTAATACGAGGCTCAATATCCAAATGCTGGTTCTATTGTGGTGCCATCTTGGGAGGATGGCTTGGATGTGGTCCTACCCTTCACTTGTTTTGCATGAAGTGGCTACTCTCATGACTCCACGGAAATAGGCTGCTCTCAAGACTAGAATCCACTCACTCGTGCTTTGTAGCTTGAGACTTCTAAGGTCCAAGCTAGAGAATTGCTCTTGTAATTTAATTGATTAATTGATTAATTTTGTAATCGAAGGATCCAATCAAGATTGATAATGGATAAAGATCAAATACTGCTTAATATATTAGTAATTGCTTCTTCTGTACGTCAAGTGTAAATGGGCTAGGCCTATTGTTTTCATCAATAAAATTCTTCATTACATATAAAAAAAGTAATTTATTCTCAAAATAAATTATGGTGATGACTGTAATTATGCTTATTGGAAGAGAGAAGACATAAGCCCTTCCATGAGTGATATAATAGGCGTTGAACTTGCAGTAACAGCATGTCACAACTTGGCACCAAAGAACCAAAGAAGTTGAGATTCTATGGGGTTTCCTCCTTTTAGTTACAGTAATTTCAGGATAATTTTTCATTTGTATAAATGAAGTTAGTTTTACCCATTAAAAAAATCAGGATAATTTATTCCATTAAAAAAATCAGGATAATTTATTAAGTAATTGCTTTATAGTCTGAAAACATTATTGATTTCTGTAGGAACATGATCTATCTGTGTTTACATGGACGAGTCATATCCTTTTATATCATCGTAATGAGCTTTTGTTTTTGTTTCCTTTTCTTTTTGGTAGCATTTTTATTTTATGAGTAAGATAAAGTTTTATTAATAATGAAAATGGATATTATCCTGGTACACAGGAAGTATACATGAATCTACATCTTTTCGGTAGTTAAGTAGTATATCTATGGTTAGAGGCTAGAAATGATTATGCATCTTGTCCGTCTTAGAATTTTCTTTTGATGAGCGAACACACAAAAAGAAGAAAGAAAGAAAAGATTTGTTGTGGATGTTTTTAGAGGCAAAACTATTGAAGAGAAGAAGGCCCCAGCGTTCAATTTGTCTTAGAATTGTAGAAACGAGGAAAGAGAACTTTTAACACTTGAGCTATCTGCAGACAAAACTTATATAAGAATATCAATTTTCTGCTAGAAGGAATGGATAAGACTTTGGTCAAGCATGAGTGCAAAGTCTTTGATTCTCTACTGCTTTCTCTAATGCTAGCTCTCGGTCGATTGTCATGTTCTTGTAATTACTACCCTTCTGCTGTTTTCAGGTGTTGCGAACTGCTTTAGGAAACAGGCTGGCAAAAGTGCAGGGATTTTTATTCCGCGCTGCTTTTCTTCGACGTGTACCATTATTTTTCCGGTTGATTTCGGAAAATATTATATTATGTTTTCTTCTTTCAGCCATGCATTCGACCTCAAATTACATTACAGGGATCCTTAGTTTGCGGTTCAGAAAGATATTGACGAGACTTATCCATGCTCATTATTTTGAGGTAATTCTGCAAGGTCGCTGTATAAAGGTTATTTTTTTGGTTTTTAATAATTTTCAATGTTTGCAAAATTTTTTGTAGTTTATTTATATGATTTTAATGCCTTTTGACTAAATTGGAAAGTTATAGAGGAAAAATATTCCATGGTTAAGGTTTGTTGGGTATTAGTGACCATCCTCTAGAGGGATGTACATGAATTGGCTTTTGCCCATGGTTAAGCTTTTGACTAAATTGCCTGTTACAACTTGTCCCAAAAGCTTTGGACAAGTATTGATTTAACACTCAGATGGGTTCATCTCTTTTGTTAGTTGGATATTATATATGTAGACAACTCAGAAGTGGTTTTGTCGTGAACTTCTGTGTTAGCTTACTCAAAAATTTAATTCTTACACCAATATTGGGACCTTCCATTGAGAGCACCTCTGCAGGATTTCTCTTGGGTTCTAAACCCCTTGTCCTTTGAAAAATGGCTTGTTACATGGTGCATTTGGGCACTTTTATATGATTGGAACTTTCTATTTCTTCCTCTAACTTATGCTCGTGTGATTTGGGTTGATACATTGCTTCAATGTTATGTAGTTTGCATATGTTTGGATCTTGTTTCGCATTTCCCCCACTTTTCTGTCTGATTGGTTTTTCTTAGATCAAAATGCCTGTTGATGACATTATATCTGAATGGTATTTCAGGATATTGTTTTATTTATTTATTTGATCTTCTCTTCCTCTTTGGGGATAGAGTTATTCAATGTGTATGGCTGATTTTCTCCAAACCATTCTGTATTATCTTTTCCATTTGATTTGTATTTTTTCTACATCTTAATACTCGAACTGTGTCCAGTTGATATGGGATCTGATTTTGTAACTACTTAGCTCTGTTTTAGTAAAGAACATGATAATCTCATTTTTCAATTCTTTTTTTTTCTTTCACTGTTGACACAAGAAAGTGCAGTTACTAATAATTGACGAGTTGTCTAACAAATACCATAAAAAAGGTTGCCTAATAAATGCATGATTATGTTTTGCTTGGTCCTAACAGTGTGCTCTCTTTAATTCTTATTTGGTTTTCAGAATATGGCTTATTACAAAATATCACATGTTGATGGACGGATAAATAATCCTGAACAACGAATTGCTAGTGATGTACCGAGGTTCTGTTCAGAGTTGAGTGAGCTTGTACAGGATGATCTAACCGCAGTGACTGATGGTCTGCTCTATACTTGGCGTCTATGTTCTTATGCCAGCCCCAAATATATCTTCTGGATTTTGGTAATTTTCAATCCGTTTCTTGACTTACTATCTTGTTATAGTTTGTTCTTATCCAAAAAGCTTGTAGATTAATGTAATAATTATTGTAGTTGGTTGTGTGCAACCTTAACCTTTTATGTTACTTTCCAGGCCTACGTAGCAGGAGCAGGGGCCATGATTAGAAACTTTTCTCCTGCTTTTGGGAAACTTATGTCTGAAGAACAACAATTGGAAGGAGACTATCGACAACTTCATTCACGATTAAGGACACAGGCAGAAAGTATAGCATTTTATGGCGGAGAAAGGAGAGAAGAATCTCACATTCAGCAGAAGTTTAAAACCCTGATTAGGCACATGAGTGTTGTCCTTCATGATCATTGGTGGTTTGGCATGATTCAGGATTTCTTACTAAAGTATCTTGGTGCTACAGTTGCTGTTATCTTAATCATTGAGCCCTTCTTTTCTGGCCATCTGCGACCTGACACTTCAACCATTGGGCGTGCAGAGATGTTGAGCAATTTAAGATACCATACTAGTGTTATAATTTCACTATTTCAGTCTCTTGGGACTCTTTCTATTAGTTCAAGACGACTTAATCGTCTCAGGTATTATATAATCCTTTATTTGCAGATCTAATAATTTATATTGGCATCTTTCAAAAAAGAAATATTGGCATCTTTCTAATTTCATTATTAGAGGTCTTATGGAGCATTTTTATGACTAAATATAAAACATGGAGGGGGGGGGGGGTTTGAAGAGAGATAGAGAGTGAATTAGGCATGTCTTATTCTAACTCAGGAGTAATATTCTGATGTGTTCTCTTGTTTACAGTGGTTATGCTGACCGCATTCATGAGTTAATCGTCACATCAAGAGAGCTAAGTATGGTTAATGACAAATCTTCTCTGCAGAGAGGTGGGAGCTCTAATTACATTAGTGAAGCTAATTACATTGAGTTTGCTGGTGTCAAGGTATGTGAAACTTCTTTAATTATCGGTCCTGCGTTTTGGTTTTTTTATTTCATGTTCTGATAGCTTCAGTATTTTGCAGGTTGTTACCCCCTCTGGTAATGTCTTGGTGGATGATTTGTCTCTTAGGGTTGAATCAGGATCTAATCTTCTGATTACAGGTAACTTAGGAGCATCTTTATTTGGTGTTATTTAATTGTACTTTCTTTGTTTCATGTCTCCTTGACCTGTGAGCATTATTCTTTCTTGGGTATTATTCCTCAGATAGTTTTCCATTTTTTTCCACACAAAGGAAATTAATTCTTATCCTCTTTTGATTTGTGAAAATCAGTTCTACAGTAGAATATGGCACTCACTTCAGGGATTTTTTTTTCCATGAATTTTGATTCTAAATAATGGTTGGAAAATTGCTGTGCTTAGTATGTATTTTCATTATTAAGTGATTAATCTTGCGTGGTCTTCAGTATTGGAAGCTTATTTCTAGCAAAATATTCTATGTTTTGAATCTAGAGACCACGTGGGTAGCTAGGTGTGGTTCTTTTCAGTACAGCAGTGGTGTGACAGAAGTGTGGTGTGATGATTATGTTGGTTGTAGTGGTGGTGGAGGCAAGGTACCATCAATGCTATTCAGATGTTATGGCATAGATATGGAGGTGGTTTAATTTGGTTGTGGCAGTTGTCTGATTAATTTAAGTCCCATAGTGGTGTGTTTGAGCAAATGAGCTGGCTCTGGTTTTGAGATGGTTGGGTGGTGGCAATGGAAGTATAGAGTAAGATGGAGCTGATGGTATTGAATGATATTGTTGTTTATGAAAGGGTATCCAGGAATGGTGGTGTTGGTGTTAATGTCAATCAATTGGTAGAGTTCAAGCTACTGTTTAATAGCAAAATTGGAAATGATAAGTAGAAATTTAGAAATATAAACAAAATAAGCAACAGTTACACAAATCAGATAAGATTTAAATGCATGAGCAGGACAACATAGCAATCCAAGAAAATTTAGTTCCAAAACAGTTTCTTGTCAGTATCTCATTTGTTAACCTATATATGTATTCTATGGACTGCGTCTTTGGGTGGCATTTTTTGCATGGACTGCGTCTTTGGGGAAGATTTTAATGATGGATAATCTACGGAAACGAGGGATGATAGTAGTGGAATGGTGTTGTACGTGCAAACAAAGTAGTGAGACTCTGGACCATCTTCTACTACACTGTGAGATTGCTAAGCGGTTAGAGCTGGCATGGGTTATGCCTGCAACAGTAGTGGAACTGTCAGAATATTGTGTGAATGGCTTATTCAATTGGCCTGTTTGTGATCTGTATATTATATATCAACTTTACAAGATAGCTATACATGGAAAGAAAGTAAATTATGAATGATTCTAGCAGTCTAGCCCTATATGGAAACTATACTCTGTCAATATGCTAACTGTACAAGCCTAAGTAAATTAAGGAAAGAAGAATAGAGGAAGGATTATGGACAGCAAAGCTGTCCATTGACAGGAACTTCTGGCATGCTGGTCGAACCTTGGTGGTCTTCCACAAATCTCAGCCGTGTGGAAAATGATTCCTATATGTATTCTTTGGTGTATTTGGCAGGAATGAAATGACCGGATATTTGAAGATCGGGAACCCTCCTTGGAGGGGATTAGATTGCTTGTTGTTAGCACTTTCTTTTCTTGGGCCAGACCTGTAGACTTTAATGGCCTTGATTTTCATGACTTTCTCTTTTCTATTTCTACTAGCTAACTAGGTTTAATCTCTTGTATACTGCGGGTGTACCTGGGCTATGCCTATTCTATTAATATATTATAATCATTTACTTATAAAAAAAAAATGTATTCTGTGATTTTATGATTACCCATAAAGGGCATCATCGTGGCTATTGAAAACTTAGGTTAAAAAAGGCTTGTGTTTAGTATCTCATATTCAACATTCTATCCTGATCATATTGTTAAAAGTTAACGTTCTCTGGATGTTTTACTGTCCATTATGATTATATATGTATTGTATATCAAAATAGAAAAACAGAATGCTTGTTTTAGCATTAATGGGTCTAAAAGATGTATTTCTTTCTTCTGAGATACCGGCTCAGCATGTGATAATGTTCTTAATTTTTTTCTGAAGGTCCCAATGGTAGTGGAAAGAGCTCACTTTTTCGAGTTTTAGGAGGCCTCTGGCCTCTAGTATCTGGCCACATTGTGAAACCTGGGGTTGGTTCTGATCTTAATAAGGAGATTTTCTATGTGCCACAACGACCATACACTGCTGTAGGAACACTTAGGGATCAGTTAATTTATCCTCATACTGTAGATCAAGAGGTTGAGCCTCTCACTGCTAGTGAAATGGTGGAGCTATTGAAAAATGTAAATTTTCTAATCTTACATTTTTCTCTTATTGTTTTCTCTATATGCCTTGATTCTTAAACATAACTCATCGAATAGGTATTGTATGTTTTTTTTCAAGGTTGACCTTGAGTACCTGTTAGAGCGTTACCCACCTGAAAAAGAGATTAACTGGGGAGATGAACTATCTCTGGGCGAGCAACAAAGATTGGGGATGGCCAGACTGTTCTACCATAAGCCTAAATTTGCAATTCTTGATGAGTGCACGAGTGCAGTCACAACTGATATGGAGGAACGCTTTTGCGCGAAAGTCCGAGCAATGGGAACATCATGCATAACTATATCACATCGACCAGCACTAGTTGCATTTCATGACGTGGTGTTGTCTTTGGATGGTGAAGGAAGCTGGAGTGTTCATTTTAAAATGTTGGATTTCTAAGTTCAGTTTGCAACGTTTTGTGTTTGTTATGTTAATGATTAGGAGGTTTGTTTGCCTAACTTTGATGATAATTGCAGAGAAGATTCTCCTGTCCTTGGCGAAGCAGATATAACTATGGTGAAGAGTCCTGACACAGAACGCCAGAGTGGTGCAATGGCTGTACAAAGAGCATTTGCGACAGCTGGAAAGGTTAAAATTTTAAATTTCAGTTGTTGTCATGGTTGTCTTCTTTTATACCATTGTACTTTATACAACCCTTCAATTCTTTCTGTCCAGAATTCTACTCGCTCAAGTTCCGAAGCACAATCATACATAACTGAGGTGATAGCAGTGTCTCCTCCTGTCGATAAAACAGTTCCATTGGCAGTGTTTCCACAAATCCAAATGACTCCAAGGTTATTGTCATTGAGAGTAGCTGCCATGTTCAAAATACTGGTGCGTTTTTTTTTTCATGTCCTATTTCTTTTATGCTTTTGGCATGAAATTGGTTCTCTGGACTATTGGATTGTGGTTAGGGGTGATGCCCACCCTATATGGGTAAATTTTCACCTCCTTAGTCTCTGTCCCATCCAAGCAGGGATGCAGTTTCACCTCCGCCTCCGTCCCACCTTATATTCGCCTGTACCAGCCCAACGGATGGGAGGATTGGAGCTGAACTTGCCTCACACTGCTGCTAGGAACCCCAGTCATAGTGAGCTCTACTCCACACCCACAATATGGACCTATTTGCCTTCTCTTCACAATGCAGGTCCAAAAGACCAATACCAAGACTGACACTCAAGTATTCTTGACAGAAAACTCATCCATAGGGTTCAAACCAAGAATGAAAATCCCGAAATAAAAAATTAAAACAAAAAATGACCAACATACCATAAATGAAACCAAAAACAAAGCTAAAATCAACCGGAGCTTCCAACAACGAGGGAAATCTCCCAGATCTGGTCACGGACAACATGATCCATACTTTGGTTGATGTCCATGCTAACCACAACTTGTGGTTATTTTTCGTAGTTGTGTTGATCTTCTAGTTCTTGATTTTGAATGCTCTGATGACTAGATGCCCTACTTGTTGCATTTCCTTCATATTTCCAATTTCTCTATATTGAGTCCCTTGGTTATTCAAGGCTTCATCCTTATGATTTTGCAAGTTACAATTGTTGAGAGTTTCATGCACTTGCCTTCACTTCTAGTTTGTGACTTTATGCTTTGCTTTAACCTCTAAGCACTTTGCAGCATGCCATTCTACTTGGGAATGTATCTCAAACTTAGTGATTAAAAAAATCCCACCCAGTCTCCCCCTCCCCGGTCTCTCTCTCTCTCTCTCTGTGTGTGTGGGAAGGAGGATGGGTTTAAAAATGGGTTGGGATTTTTTTGATGGCTTGGGAGTACTGTCTCACTGTCCCACACCAGTCCACTTGCCATCCCTAATGCACACTTTATTCTTTTCATGATATCAAATATTCAAAAGACTTATGTTTATGTATAACATTTTTAGGTGTGAATATATCATGTTATGGACGCGAAGTGCATGATACTATGTATCTTAAATTTGTCTGTGGAATTGTGCTTTATTCCCTAATATATCCAGTTTATTCCTTTCCTTATACTGAGATATTCTTGTATTGGCTCTCACTACATTCTCAGTTATACATTGCATCTATTTAAACCATGGCAATAGGTTTCCTAAAAGTTATTGTAATGGCCATCAAACTGCTTGGTTTTCAGGTACCAACATTACTTGATAGACAAGGAGCACAATTCCTTGCGGTTGCTCTTCTCGTTGTATCAAGAACATGGATCTCCGATCGAATTGCCTCCCTGAATGGTATTTTCTTTTCCCTTCTCTAAGCATTTGATGATATTGGGGATATTGTATTTGTTATTGAGGGGCATTAATATTCACAGGAACCACCGTGAAGTTTGTTTTGGAGCAGGATAAGGCATCCTTTATTCGGCTAATTGGTGTTAGTGTTCTTCAAAGTGCTGCTTCTTCTTTTGTTGCACCTTCTTTAAGGTAATTTTGTCATCTAGTGGAATAGGCTTTTTATAGAAGTCAGTACAGATATATAACCCAGTTGGATTGCCGGGTACAATGGATTCCAACTGATTGTGCTTATTCGCAACTTCACGAGTTTTAGAGCTAGGTACTGGAAGGTTAACAGGGTAAATAATGTTTTAGCACTCAAATCCATGTCCTTTTTACCTCGTTCCTTCAGAAAGAAGGCTTAGTGATATTCCGTTTGCTGTAGTTTTATTTATTGGGTTGCATTTGGTATTTCTGTTGCTTCAGTCTTTTGATACTGGTTTCCTGTTATTCTTAAAGAAGTAATGTTTTATGGCTCGCATATTGGTGGGCATTCTCATGGTCACTTGTAATGTTTTGTGTGATGTCTGATGAATAATTCCATCATAAATCATACTCTAATAAATTGTGTTGCTATAAATTTTCTGCTACATCATGAAACTGTTGGTTCTGTCCCTTGATCTTTTATCCGTCTGAGTGTTACGCTTAATTTAATTATCCAACGCTATCGAAGATTTATTCATCAAGGATCCAGATCCCTTAAAGTTCTTGTCCAAACTTTAGGGCCTAAGGTGAGAAATATATACGAGCCTCACAACATTTATAGTTATTAGAGTGATTTTTTGACTAAATTCATTCATCAGTAAGCCATGTCAGTTACTCAGTTTGTATTCTTCTTTGTGATACTCTTGATGCTATAGTCAAGTGTAACTTTCATAAGTGTTTTTTCTACTTTTACAAGCTTAACACTCCTTTCTTTTTAAAAATAAAAAATAAAAATAAAAACTTATTTTGCACATCTACTGCATTAGATTGTTTCTGGTATCATGAAGAGAAGGTGAAGTATATGATAGTTTGTTACCATTCATTTTGCAACAATCAATTAAATTATGTTTGTTTTCTAGGCACTTGAAAGCCAGGCTGGCCCTTGGGTGGAGGATCCGTTTGACTCAACATTTACTGAAGAACTATTTGAGAAATAATGCATTTTATAAGGTATTTATTTATAATTGTGTAGTCAATTCTTTTTTTTTTATACGGAATTTTATTAATACTAGAAAAGTATATAGTCAATTCAGTTGGCATGCCTATCTTGCATGAACCCTGTATGTGTGCATGGGAGGCATTACAGCGTTGTGAATAAAAGCTGTTTGCAGTATTTATGGATAATTTTTGTTTTGGAAATTGTGTGCTGCATATTTGTAACTTACCTAGTATTATCTTTTTGTTACGTGCATTAGACATTTATATTTGTTGTCTATGAATTAAGTCTCATTGTTATAGTACCTTTTTAGTGTTAAAAAAAAGGACTCTTTTTGGAAATTCTGCTCTTCATATTCGAAAATTTGTTTGTTTTATACATTGGAATTGTTGTCTGGATCATTAAAATCTATTTGGTTGATTTTTAAGCTCTCTAGCGAGACATACAGGATTACAGGCAAACTCATTTCAGAATGCATCTTTGTAGGTCTTTCAAATGTCGAGCAAAAATATTGATGCAGATCAGAGAATAACTCATGATCTGGAAAAGTTGACCACTGATTTGTCGGGACTGGTTACTGGAATGGTAAAGCCATCTGTGGACATTCTCTGGTGAGTAATCTATTCAGTCTAGTTATCATGGTGCCAGGGATTTAGTCTTTCTAGGAGCCTGATAAGAGTTTCAACTACTGCTTGCTCGTCTTTTCCATTTATCCTTGTAAGTGTTTCTGTTATTTTCAAGGTTCACGTGGAGAATGAAGCTGTTAACAGGTCAGAGGGGAGTTGCCATATTGTATGCCTATATGTTACTGGGTCTGGGTTTTCTAAGAACTGTTGCTCCTGACTTCGGTGATCTGGCAAGTAAAGAACAACAACTTGAAGGAGCCTTTAGGTAACCTTTTTTTGGTTTGCTGCTTCCAATGTCGCTAATGCTTGAGCAATATTGCTTTAACATCAACCTGACTTGACACATCATGTATAAACTAGGTTCATGCATGAAAGACTGCGCACTCATGCTGAATCTGTTGCTTTCTTTGGGGGTGGTGCTCGAGAAAAAGCTGTAAGTTACCTGAACTTCACAATGTGTTCTGTTTATGGGTGTTAAATTGCTTTCGTGTGATAATTGATATTGATATTTCTTGACGTCCTGGACCTTTTTTCAAACATGGACATACAGTTTGCTGTTTGACATGAAATATGAATGCCCGCCATTGTCCTGAATGTGGATGCCTTGAGTAAACGTTTGGGGAAAAAAGGTTTATGTTATAAAACATTGCTAAAAGGGGAAATTTGAGCAATAACCTGGTGAATCCTTATTGAAGTCTCTGCATTGGTGTGGGACACTTGCACATGCAATGTTGTCTATCATGCCACTATTTGATTTGAGTTCCCTCCATAGCAACGGGGTTTTTTTTTTTTTTTACATTCATTTAATTTACTTCAAGTTCGACCTTGGCTTTTCAGGCGATTTATTATTTTCACTTCAAACTATGTTTATAGTCTGTGGTATGAAATAACTTCTCACGATTCTACATCCATTTTATGGTGCCTTCTTTGGTAGTGGGTTGTAAAAGCTTGAATGCTTTAAAAAAAGAAAAAAAGAAAAAAAAGAAACTTCTGCAAGCCTGAATGGTATTAGCAGAAGCGTGATCTGTTGTAAAAATTGCTATCACCTGTGGGCTCTTCACCTTGGCCATGTTTCAAGCTCTTGTAAGGAGCGGGGCCATAGATCAGAGTCAAGGTAGCGAAGTGAGTCACATTTTGAAAATTCAGTATATGAAGAAGAGTTGTGGCTTTCTTCATGAAAGTGATAGATTTGATCCAGAAAGCTCTGAAAGGTGCCCTACTAAGAGGAAACCGGTAATCCTTTTCAGTAGAGAATGATAAGCTTAAATCTGTCATTGACATGTTAACACTCCTAGTTTGCTGAGCATTCATTAACAGATTGGTGGCAGCTTGGGTGAGAGTTACGTTTGAGATATCAAAATAACTGAAATACTTTTATGGACCCTTAATATAGAACTCTTTTCTTATAGTCAGTGATAGCTGCTATCTTGTAAATCTTCTATTCAGTGGTAGCTTAAATAGGAGAGTTTTTTTTTTTAAATAATTTCTTCAAGCCATTGGTTAGGTGTCTTTAAAGATCATCTTTTGAACATTTTAGAACTTAGCTCTTCTCTCTCTAAAAAATTCTCTCTAGCGTTTCAGATGGCAAACGACATTGTTTATTGATAGATTTTCCTGGTGATCTTTACCGGTTTTATTCCTCGTTAAGTCCTTTCTCATCTTTTGGTGTTGATGGGGTTTACAATGGAAGTGGTGATAGAGTCGAAATTATTTTTATTAGTGAAGGAGGGAGGATGGTTACACATTATTGAGAGAGGATGGTTACACATTATTGAGAGAGGATGGAAGAAGCATCATGAGACTATGGTAGATAAAAATACAGTGGGATGCATTCAAAAAGCGTTGGAGGTTTTTTGAGGGGGGAGAAGGAGTTCTATAGCACCATTAGAGAAGGGTACTGCAGTTTTATAGTCCAGAGGTGTTTGAATTTTCGGGGCCGTTACATAATGGTTGCAGAATACATTGAGGGTGGTAGAAGAAATTTCATCTACATTCCTGAAGGGGAGGGGGAAAGAGGATGGAGGAGGGTAAGGGAGGCTTTGAGTGAGTATTTACAGGAAGGAAAAAGTGGTGTGGCTCATCAGGCGGGACCTTCACGGCAGCAGAAGGTGGTGGAGCAGCCATTGATGCATTCTTACAAGGAGGCTCTCATTTCAAAGGAGGCCCATCATGGGGGGAGGGGTGGTGGTGGTGGTGGTGTCAGTTATAATGTGGGAAATGGCAGAAAGGTGGTGTGGGATGTGCGCAACATGTGGGAGGAGGTGATGGGTTGTTTACAGGAAATACAGAAAGAAATTGCGGACTTAAAAGCTTTTGTTGGGCATAAAAAGGAAGAGGAAGCTATCAGGTTGGGGGTGGGAAAAGATAAAGGACCTTTTGTCGGGCATCAAAAGGCTCATAAACAGAAGAATCAGAAGGGACCTCTGTGGACCAAGATAGTAGGGCCTTAGACTATGGGGCCTCTCCTCTTGGGTGGGTCTCAGCCCACAGGCCCAGCTGGGGGCAACCAAGTGAGGCTTCCTTGTGGAGTGGGCCAAGCTGGGCCATGGCCCAATCTTCACCAAAAGCTCGGATCCAGCCATCCCAGCCCAAGCTCGGATCTAGCCAACTGATACCCAGCCCAAGCTCGCCGTTGCCCTCGCTGGCGCAGGTGGAGATGCCGGCGGTCAAACAGATCATGCCGACGTCGACAGTGGCGTTGGCTAAAGTCGGTTCTCTAGTGCAGGAAGCTTAGAGTGAGCCATCTAGTTTAGTGAAGGACACCCTGCCTTTGTTTGGTGGCTGTCCTCCGTCGGGAGAGTATGGAGGTGCAACGAACCCTGAGGTCCCCTTCTTCATTGTGCAGGTTATAGCCCGAGTGCTGCCAGCGTGAAGTCGCCCAGACGCACGAAACACAATATCAACAAGTCCAATTTCCAACTTAGTCGTAGTGGAGGAATCAAAAGTGCCTGAAGCTCAAGTTCGTGGGATTATGTCTGAAAATGTGTCAAAAAACTTAGATCTATCTCGAAGTCCATCTGCAACACATAATGAAAATATTGAGGGATTATCTGAAAAGGGTCCAGTTGGCAGCATATTAGCAATTGTGGACTCAAATGGTTCCAAACCTGAAATGGGTGATGAAATGGATGCTTCTCAAGTTCACAAAATTGTGTTAGACAATGTTTTGCAGAAGATGGATTTGCCCGTATGTTCATCAGCTAGAGAAAGTGAAAATGACGAGGAATCATCTAAGAAAGGTCCTGTTGATAGCTCAGAAGCAATGGATGAATAAAAACTTTCTGAAGCAAAGCGGCTGTGAATGTAGAATCTACTTGTACAGTTTCTATTATCATTAACTGCTGATAATAATCATACCATACGTAATTAAGTTATCACATGTTTTCCAATTAGCATTGTTGTATAAAGCAATCTAACACGTCTTCAGGGCATTTATATATTATAGTATACTAGCCTATAACTCGCACAATGTGCGGACTTTTAGTTTTCTCTAATTTTAATTTATTATTTGTGATAAAATGAAAGATGATGGTTCGAAATGAGATTTTTGGTTGTCCTTGAAAAAAGAAAGACGTATTTTGATGGCTTTACAACTCTACACATTTGAAGTTCAAACTTAAGGCACCATTTAAAATATGAATACCACTTCAAAATGAGATGCCATCTAACAGTATTTTTTCAAACTCACACAGCAAACACGAATCTTTATTAGAGATGGTTGCCAATTCGTGAAGATTCAAGAAAGCAAGGAAAACAAATATTGAACAATCATAGGAAATGGTCTCACACCATTAAATCACCTATCATCCAAACTATTTACGTAATAAAAATAAAATAAATTCAAGAAGAACAAAACTACGGCAAATTGATCATAGATATATTAGTGATTGAACTAAAACTTGCTCTTTAACGTGTAGAAAGAAAGCCCAAAAAAGAAAGGGTGAGTGAAAATGCCACTAAAATGCTAAAATGATTTTTGTATAGTCCAAAAATCAAAGAAATGAATGAAAAGGGGCACTTACTTGTACTTTTAGGTGTCTTCTGCATTTGTGGGAAAACATATGCCAGAGACAATTGACTGAGTGCAAGAAAGGTAAAGAGTGCACGAAAAAGAAAATAAAAACCGTCAACCAGTATGAGAAACTGACGAAAATGGTGTTTATATGTTGTACAGTGGACAAATATTGCATATAAATATTTACATTGGATCCAAGTTCTTTTTTCCAGCCCGTTGCACCTTCTAGAACTCAAGCCGCCTCCCCCATACAAAATTGACGCAACTTATGCATGCACGAAGGCCCCAGTTTGTTTACAACAAAAACAGTGTGCTTGCTCAACCCCCACCGTGCACTACTGCACCACCCTAGCACCTCCATGACCAGACATTGATAAGCCTTGGGACGTGAAAGGCTCTGTTTTTATGCACCGAAATAGAGTGATTTTTTTGCCCACCGTGAACCACCAAGCCACCCTCTCTCCTCCTTGCCTTAGCCATGAGCCACTCAGTTGCACCACCCCGTCGAAATCAACAACAAGAAGTGATGCCATAAGCCTCCCACCAATCCAGATCCGCCGCACGATTTTCTCTTAGTAGGCTCGAGTTTCTTTCTGTCTTTCTCTCCCTCTCTTTCTCACTCTCCGTTCTCTCTCATCACTCACTCTCTCTCTCTCTCTCTCGCGCTCAACTCGACGGTGTTCGAAACTTTGAAAAATCCCATAATTGGAAGCATATAAAATTGAAAGTTACCCAGGAAAGAACTTGGATTTCTAACCATACACTTTACCGTTTAGATCGAAAAAATTGCCAACAGACACTGATCCTTTCATTCCCATATTTGAATTGAGCGAAGTGTCTTGCCTTCCACAGGTCTTGTGTGTTTGAATGTGTTTATTTCTCCAGTGGATGCCATTATTGCTATTCTTGCGTCTTATCAGGTTTGTTATGATTCTAACTGTTTAATGTATTCTTTATTGGTCCAAAAGGTCAAAGAAGCACTGCTTCACATTTGTCTCTCTGATTTGTACCATTGTACCACTTGGTCATTTGAGCGTGTCCACAAACTTTGCATATAAATATTGTATTGGATCAAAACGGTTTAACTAAACAAAAATACTCTCTTCGGGTGAGAATGAACCACATATTTGAATAAACTTGCATAATAATTCATTAATAATTCTTGGCTGCTTTAAATGACAAACCACTTAACAACCCACGTACATAAAAGCCGAAATTAAAGGAAGCACAAACACACGTACTAGAACAGAAGTAAACACACATACAACGGAAATAAAAATGCAGAGAATCAATATGCAGAGATAAACACCTGCAACCAAGAATGACCAAGTCCCATTGACCTAGTCCATGCCTCATTTCCTGTTGCACGTCTAACGCACACAACGTCTTCCTCGTACATGCAACGTTGTGGCCTATCAATACTTTCCCCATCAATGGATCCTTGTCCTCAAGGTCCACAGTTGGGAACATTTCTAGTGGCTTTTTCGTCTGGCCATTTTCTGGTGGACCCAGACCCGGACCCATTTGAAGGTCGTTTGCTGCTGGTATGGGTGCAACTTCACAGATAATGTTGCCGCTGCCATTGTGTCCTTCCAGCATGAGTAGCCGTGACCCTTGACACCGGTGACTTGGAGTAAAATGCTTATTATAATTAAAACATAGAGCTTGAGTTCGCCTCCGCTGCATTTCATCCCAAGTCAGTCGCTGAACAAGAGCTATAGGTGCGGTTGGTGCCACCTGAGTTGTTGGCAGAAGAGCTAACGGGGCTCTCACTAGTGGTGGAGGATGTACACACGTCTCTTGTCTCGATAATTGATCATCTTTCATTCGCGCGAAGCTGATAGCCTCCCTTAATGTCTGAGGCTTAAACATTCAGATACCATCCGAGATGTCCTTTTTAAGCCACCCATAAATGTTCCCACAAGAGCCCTTTGCGTCCAACCTCGTACTTGATTGCACAAGCGCTCGAATTCCCGCTGGTAATCACGCAAAGAACCATCCTGCCGTATCCTTAAAAGGGCTTCATCAAAATCTTCGCACTCTGAAGGCCCAAAACGAGCCCAGAGTTCGTCTTCAAAATTTGTCCACAAGAGAGCTCGTCCTTCTTCTTGGAACGTCCTGCGGATCCACTATCATCATTGGTTGGCCTCTCCTTCCAAGTGATAAGAGGCCAAATAGACTTTTTGGGCTTCGAGAGTATTTTGGAACTCAAAAAATTGGTTCACATGATTGAACCACTCCGTCGGATCATCTCCTGAGAATCGAGGAAATTCAAGCTTCGTTGTTTTGGAGGATACAACATGTCATCCCCCATCGTGGCCTTCACGGTATTGGTTACCGTGGTTTGAGGCTCCTGGTTTGGAAGTAATACATTAGAGAGGTGATTGAGGGTTTCTTTCAAATGACAAAGCCTATCGGCCATGCCGAGCTCCATCCTGTGTAGCCCATCTTGCACTTCCCCAAGCTCGGCCTCTAGATGCTCAATATGTTCTTTACTAGTTCACATAACAACCTGGCTCTGAGGCCAATGATAGGTCCCAATTATAGAAGATAAGGATACTAAAGAACAATACTCTCTTTGGGTGAGAATGAAACACGTATTTGAATAAACTTGCATAATAATTTATTAATAATTCTTGGCTGCTTTAAATAGCAAACCACTTAACAACCCACGTACATAAAAGCCGAAATTAAAGGAAACACAAACACGTATTAGAACAGAAGTAAACACACGTACAACGGAAATAAAAATGCAGAGAATCAATATGCAGAGATAAATACCTGCAACCGAGAATGACCAAGTCCCATTGACCCAGTCCATGCCTCATTTCCTGGTGCACGTCTAACGCACACAACGTCTTCCTCGTACATGCAACGTTGTGGCCTATCAGTTGTCAAGGTTACAAAGGGCTCTCCGACCCTCGTCGATGGTTGTTGTCCTTCGCGTGGGTGCTAGACAATGCCAATGATTCTCTCTGGGGGTTGTTCTCTGCTGGGTGGGGGCTAGACGTCGCCGTTGTGGCGCGAGGAAGAGGGGTGAAGCCGGCGAGCCTCTCTGTTCAGGCTGTTGAGGCTTCGTCGGCCTCTCCGAACCTTTTTAAGGGTTATGTTCTGCCATGGGGAAGCTAGGAGGAGGAGGGGGTGACGCCAGCGAATTTCTCTGCCTAGATCGTCGAAGCTTCTGTGTTTGAAGGCGGGGATTGCTTTGCAAAGTGTTGTTCAGTGCAGAATGAAGAGCTTGGGCACTCTAATGGGGTGGAAATGGAGCCATCTCAGAGTATTGTTCAGTTTAGGGGTGAGCACCTAGATGATATTAGTTTGGTGGACAACAGGGAGGTAGATCCTTTGCCTTTGAACTTCATATACCCTGCCCTTCCTGAGGCCTCGGACTGGGTGTTTGATACGGTAAAAGCTATTCAAAAATTCATGGGCTTGGGGTGCGAAGGTTATGAGGAACAGTTTATGGCATTGCTTATAGCCATTGAAGCGGGGAATAAAACACAAAGAAAAGCTGACTCTAGAAAACAACGGGAACTCAACAGGTTACATTGGTCAATGATTACTGCAGGAAGTCCAAGCAAGGGCAGGCCGAAAGGGAAGGGGCTGTCTTCTTCCCAATGAGACCAAAAATTGTGTCGTGGAACGTTCGTGGGCTCAACGAGACTAATAGACACATGTAGATTAGAAACTTGCTTCGTGAGTGGAAGGCAGATATTGTATGTTTACAGGAGACTAAATTGAAGATCAATAGGCAAATTGTAAAAAGCCTATGGAGTTGTGTTCATGTGGATTGGGTATATTTGGCTTTGAATGGGACGTCAGGAGGGATTGTGGTTATGTGAGATAGAAGGGTGGTGGAAAAAATGGAGGAATTCATAGGGATGTACATGGTTGCATGTTCTTTTAAGAGTGTGTCGGATAATTTTTTGTGGGCATTTGCAGGTGTCTATGGGCCAAATTTAGACAACAATAGAGCATCTTTGTGGGATGAACTAGCCGGAGTTCATACATGGTGGGATCTTCCATGGTGTATTGGGGGTGACTTCAATGTTACCAAATTTCCAAGCAAGTCCTCAGGTAATGGAAGAGGGTGGTCAGCGATGGATGAATTCTCCGAGTGTATCTTTGACTTAAACTTGACTGATCTACCATTAGCAGGAGGTACAACCATGTGGGCTAATAATCAGACATGGTCTCGGTTGGACCGTTTCCTACTATCTCCTGAATGGGAAAGCCATTTACCGGACGTTTGGCAAAAGTGTATGCCTCGTATTGGTTCGGATCATTGGCCTATTATGCTTGACTGTGATGGCCTTCGTAGAGGACGACGGTATTTCAAATTTGAAAACATATGGCTGAAGTCTGAAGGTTTTGTAGAAAGAGTAAGGCAGTGGTGGTCTTCGTAGCAGTTTGAGGGTACTCCTAGCTTCGTCCTTGAGGGGAAATTGAAAGCACTTAAAAGAGACTTGAAGTTGTGGAACACGCAATCGTTCGGAGGCATAAGGGAAAACAAGAAAAACAAGTTGAAAGAGATCCAGGAAATAGAGAGAGCCCAAGAGGTTAGGCCTCTTACTTAGGAAGAAGTAGAGTGGAAGGCACTGTTGGGGGCAGAGTTAGAGAGAATAATTTTATTAGAAGAGACATCTTGGCGGCAGAAATCAAGAGCTTTGTGGTTAAGGAAATGAGATAGAAGTACGAAGCTCTTTCAGAGTATTGTAAATTCTCACAGGAGAAACAATAACATAGAGATGTTGAAGATTGACGGGGTGGAATGTAGAGAAGAATAGAATATTCATGACCATGTAGTTGGCTTCTATGAGCAACTGCTAACCGAGCCGATGGGATGGCGGCCCCCTCTCGATGGTCTTACTCTTGATACCATTGAACCGAGGGATGTATCTCGGATGGAGAGGGTTTTTAAAGAGGAGGTCTTTGAAGTAGTGAGGAAGATGGGCAAAGACAAGGCTCCGGGGCCCGATGGTTTCTCAATGGGCTTCTCTATCAAGACTGTTGGGATGTCATTAAGGAAGATCTTATGAAGGTGTTTTAGGAGCTCTTTGTGTCAGGTGAATTTGAGAAAAGCTTAAATACCACTTTCATTGCGTTGATTCCAAAGAAGGTGGGGGCTAATGTGGTGAAAGATTTTCGACCCATTAGCTTAGTGAATGGAGTGTATAAGATCATATCCAAAGTACTAGCAAATTGACTGAGTGAGATAGTAGGGAAGATCATCACCAAATCTCAAAATGCATTTGTTAAAAGAAGGCAAATCCTAGACGGGTTTCTTATTGCTAGTGAATGTCTGGACAGTAAGCTAAAGGCTAGTATACTAGGAATCATTTGTAAGCTCGATATGGAGAAAGCATATGATCACGTTAATTGGGTTTACTTCTCTACCTCCTTGGGAGGTGCGGCTTTGGTGTGAGATGGTAGAATTGGGTTTGCTGGTGCTTATCAACGGTGAAATTTTTGGTTTTGATAAATGGTAGCCTAGCTGGTTTCTTCCATAGCTCGTGTGGCCTAAGACAGGGCGATCCTTTGTCGCCTCTGTTGTTTGTTTTTGTGATGGAGGGTTTAAGTAGGATGACATCGGCGTTGATTTCTAATGGCTTTGTGACGGTTTCTCGATTGGAACCCCGGAAAGGGGTATCATTAACGTTTCACACTTGTTGTTTGCAGATGATATGCTTGTTTTTTGTAAGCCAGACCGAATTCAGGTGAGAGTGTTGAAGGCCTTGCTGCTTTGTTTTGAAGTAGCCTCCTGTTTGAAAGTAAACTTAAATAAATCAGAGATGGTCCCAATTGGCAATGTTCCTAATTTACGGCAGCTGGCCAGCACGTTGGGGTGCAAGATAGCTTTTCTTCCGTTGACTTACTTGGGACTTCCGCTTGGGGTGGCTGCGAGGGCTTCCTTTGTATGGGAGACGGTGATCGAAAAGATAGAGAAGAGACTAGCGGGTTGGAAGAGATTGTACCTATTGAAAGGCGGCAAGATCACTTTGATCAAGAGTACACTTTCGAACCTGCCAACATATTTCCTATCACTGTTTCCTATACTTGCAAGTGTGGCTTATCGAATTGAGAAGCTCCAACGTGACTTCTTGTGGGGTGGCATGGGGGAGGAGCTTAAATTCCACTTAGTAAAGTAGGATACAATATGTCGTCCTATCTCCAATGGTGGCTTGGGTATTAGAAATGTGAGGATTTTTCATCGGGTGCTACTTGGAAAATGGCTTTGGAGATATAATAAAGAACCAGAAGCCTTGTGGAAGGTGGTGATTGATCATAAATATGGACACTCGACTACAGTTGGGGGAGGGATCCAAGATTAAATTTTGGAAAGATATTTGGTGTGGGGATACCCCACTACAAGTTTCTTTCTTGTCTTTATTCCAAATCGCGAGTGACAAAGAAGTTGCAGTGGCGGATGTCATGGGGCTTTCAGGGGGTCAGATCCATTGGGATGTTAGTTTTAGTAGATCAGCACAGGATTGGGAGATGAGAAGCTTTGCTGATTTCTACAGCCTCTTGTATTCTGTTCAGCCGAATACTCAACAAGAAGATGGACTATGGTGGTCACCCGCTGGGAAAGTTGCATGTTTGGTTCATTCTTTCTATAAGGTTCTCACCCAAGAGCCCAACGCTTATTTTCCTTGGAAAATACTTTGGAGACACAAGGCACCTTCCAAAGCGGCCTTTTTCGTGTGGACATCATTGTTGGGCAAAATTCTCACAACTGACAACTTGAGGAAAAGGAGGGTAATCATAGTGGATTGGTGTTGCATGTGTAGGGGAGGGAGAGAGTCAGTAGATCACCTTCTCTTACATTGCGAGGCAGCAAGGGCGTTATGGAATGAGGTGATTGGTAGAATAGAGTTGGCTTGGGTTATGCCGAAGACTATAGTGGCAGTGATGGCCAGCTGGACAATATTAGGAGTCCTGAAGCAGATCAAAGCGGTTTGGAAGATGATCCCTCTCTGTATCATGTGGTGCTTGTGGCAAGAACGCAATGCTAGGATAGTTGAAGACAGAGAGAGATCTTTAGAGGAACTTAAAAGTTTTATTTTGCAACACTCTATGTACATGGGCCATTGCTGTTGATTTTAATGGCATGAACCTTCATGACTTCCTTGCTTCTTTGGTGCCGTCCTAGCTAGGGCACATTGTGTACTTTCTTACTTGTATCAGGCTTTGCCCTATTCTTTGATTAATATAGTTTTGTTTATCTAAAAAAAAAAAAAAAAACATTTTAGAACTTCATAGATACTTATAAGAAAACATTTTAGGAGTCCATAGATATATATTTGTTGCCGTTACAATGTCTACATGACTTTATTCTTCTGCTATGGAATACTAGTTTGAAGCTTAACAAATCAGTATTGTTTGAGGAAACTAATAATATGTATGTTAGGTTGTAAATGATTCCCTTCTGAATGCTATATGTAAGATAATTGGTATTAGGTATTAATTTATGGATTTATATGTTTTTACTGAGCAGATGATTGAGTCAAGATTCAGGGAGCTTCTCAATCACTCCATGTCACTTTTGAAAAAGAAATGGCTGTTTGGTATACTTGATGATTTTACCACAAAGCAACTCCCACATAATGTGACTTGGGGGTTGAGCTTGTTATATGCCATGGAACACAAGGGTGACCGAGCGTTGGTTTCTACTCAGGGTATGATTGGTCCAATAATAATTTTGATATGCTGTTGGCCTTCTATAATCTATTTATCTCTCTCTCTCTCTCTCTCTCTCTCTCTCTCTCTCTCATTCAATTATATTTTTTCAGGTGAGCTGGCACATGCATTGCGGTTCTTAGCTTCTGTTGTATCTCAAAGCTTTTTAGCTTTTGGTGACATTCTTGAATTGCATAAAAAATTCCTTGAGCTCTCTGGTGGCATTAACCGAATTTTTGAGCTTGAAGAGCTTCTGCATGCTGCACAGTCTGGTATGTCATTTTTTCTTCCGTTTAGACTTAACTGATATCTTTATTGGATCTTTTTTAAAGAGCTCAGTCCAAATTTCTTGTGATTCAAGAATGGGGAGAAGGAAATGATTTTTTTTATAAGTAAGAAGATATTTTACTAATACTGAAATAGGCATAGCTCAAGACTAATTAGGTACACAAGAGAATACAACTAATTAGGAACTAGAAAAGGATACAAGGAATTTATGAAAGTCGAGACCATTAAAATCTATAACAATGGCCCACATAATAAGGTCTTCAAGAAAAAACTCTTAATTTTTTCCAAAGTTAGAGAAGGAAATGATAAATAACAAAAAACAAAAGGTGGGAATGGAATAAGGAAATACCTGGGATCCTAATTAGTTAGTGTGTATTATTTATGGTATTCATTAGTGGCTGGAATACCTATTTGATAAACCACACCAGAGTGTGTTACAAACTTACAAGGGAGTTTTTAGGAAGAAACTGTTTGATGGGAAGCTGATATATGGTGTATTTGTGCATGAAGAGCTCTCTAGTAGCTAATTCTGAATTATTGATAAGTTTAAATGTATCACATAGCTCACATATGGTTGATAATGAGTTCATTCTCTTGCATTTGTTCATTCATATTTTAATAAGTATCGATATACATCAGATAGAAATTATTTTTTATGGAATTGAAACTGATTAGGGATACCATTTTTTAAGACAAGGGAGTCCATATGGCCTGAATTGTGCATTTTATCCATCTAAATCTGCAATCAAGAGCTTTGAGATCAGAAATTGGGGAATGATATATTCCACAGACAAAGCATATTAGTCACTCTGTGGGCAGAGGAGAGATCAAGAGATTGTCAGAGCAAGGACTGCAAAGCAGTAGAAGAAAAATATTTTGGTATAAAAGAGAAGATGTTGTCACCTACCTGGTGCATGCCTTTTTGTAGAAGTAGCAAAACTAACATTTATTATCCTGTGATTTTTCAAGTGCGTGCCCACATATTTTGGCTAAAGGGGGTCGGATTACACTAATAAAGAGCACCCTTTCAAACCTGCCCACATATTTCTTGTCATTATTTCCTCTTCCAGCCAGTGTTGCCTCTTGGATTGAGAAGCTTCTACAAGATTTTTTGTGGAGTGGACTTGGTGATGAGTTTAAGTATCATTTAGTTGGGTGGGATAGGGTGTGCTATCCCTTGAGGGGTGGTGGATTGGGGATTCGTAATGTACGGGTCTTCAATAAGGCTCTTCTTGGGAAATGGCTGTGGAGATATAATTGTGAGGGAAGCACTATGGAAGGTGGTGATTGATACTAAGTATGGGAGTATAAGTGGGGATTGGTGCTCTAATGAAGTTAGGGGGGCATACGGAGGAAGCATATTTGGAAAGGTTGGTGGTCTTTATCTAGCAACACTAGGCTGTTTTTGGGGAATGGAAATAGAATCAGCTTTTGGCATGATGGTTTGGTTGGAGATATGGCTCTTAAGGATGTCTATCCTTGTATTTTCAGATATGCACGGGAACAAGATGCTCTCGTGGCTGACCCGCAGGAAATTACAAATGGTGCGCAGCAATGGAATGTTAGCTTCATTAGGGAGACACATGATTGGGAAGTGGGTGTTCTGGTGGAGTTCTTTAACTTGTTATACACAATTAGTCCTGTTGCTACAGCGGCAGATAAATTGGAGTGGTGGCCTTCCAGCAAAGGCAAATTTTCTTTATGCTCTTTCTATGAGACTCTCACTGCCCAAGCTAGGAATAATTTTCCTTGGAAGAACATTTGGTGGAGTAAAGCACCTCCTAAGGCTGCTTTTTTTGCTTGGACAGCAGCTTTGGGGAAGATTTTGACCATGGACAATTTAAGAAAACGTGGGCTTATCATCATGGACTAGTGCTGTATGTGCAGAAATAGTGGTGAAACAGTGGATCATTTACTTTTACATTGTGAGTTTGTACGGGACATGGAATTATTTCTTCAGCAAAGTGGGATTAGCATGGGTTATGTTGGGGAGGGTGGTTGGCGAGGGATCATGGGGACACCACAGATTGCAGCTGTGGAAGATGGCTCTCATTTGTATATTTTGGTGCATCTGGAGAGAGAATTGATAGACATTTCGAGGACCGTGAGCGTTCCTTGGAAGGGTTTAAGAGTTTTTTCTGGAAGACCTTATTTATGTGGGCCATTCTGTAGATTTAAATGGTTTTAGGTTATGCTTGGATGTTTTATCTTACTCAAAATTTTCATCTCATCTCATCTTATCATTACAACTTTTTCAAATTTCTATATAAAATATAATAAACAATTCAACTTTTTCAAATCTCAATACAAAATTTTCAAATTCCAATTTAACTTTTTCAAATCTTCAAACTAAAAAATAATATTTTAAACTTTAAAACAAAACACAAAATTCTCATCTCACCTCCCAAACATAATCTTAGTTTCCATGATTTCCTCGTAAATGTTTCTAGTTCTAAATAGGTGTAATCACATGTATACTTCCTGTGCACCTAGGCTATGCCTATCTTTATATCAATAAAATATCTTTTACTTATAAAAAAAAAATTCAAGTGTGTGCACTATAGAAAGTAAATGACTTTAATCTATCTAGAATTATGATTTCTAATGGATTTCTAGCTATCCACAGAAACAGTGTAAATTTTTAAATCTAAATAATATCAGTGAAGCTTGTCATCTTGGAGTCCAAGGTTTTTTGTTTTGAGATATACATCATTAACAACTAACTGAACAGTAGAGTATGTTATAGCATATCATTAGGGAGAGACAAGTCGTTTTCAAGGTTTCAATAGTAGAAATTGAAGGTACCGTTTATGGAACATGTATCTGGAGCATATGGCACTGGATAGTATCTCGGAGTAAAAATGGAATTACTATTATACTTTCTTTTTCCCTATAATGAGTAAGTATTAGATTGCTGGGACAGTTGGACATGATGATGTGTATTATCATGTCTGGGAAGCATGATAAATAATCCCTTGTTTGGGAAGCATGATAAATAATCCCTTGTTTGGGATGCATGTCTGTTTTTATTGGTATACATGCAGATTACAGCATGTCCTACCTTTTGCAAAAGGCTACAATGTTGTTAGAAGGGAGCAAATTAACTTCTCTGCATAGTAACATTAGTTGCTGAGCTTTCCATATCAAACTGTGGAATTTGGATGTGGTTTTATTCTGTCTTAAGTCGTTGATTGTAGTTATACCAATTCCATATCAAGATGATTTTCTTCCATTATCTTGATTATGTAAATATAAAAGGAAAAGAATTAGATTTAATACTGTCCTTGTTTAGTGTTTATTAATATGTACTTTGGTCAATCAATAGCAATCATTCTTCACTTCTCTTTTCCTGTTAGATCGATTCATCAAGAGTTACATGTTCACGCTAACAGACTTTGTTGGCCTTGCAGCGGACTCTATGACTGATATCAAGTCACCATCAGACAGGAGAGATCATTACTCTGAAGACATCATTTCCTTCTCTAAAGTGGATACCATTACCCCAGCACAGAAAATGTTGGCTAGGCAGTTGACATGTGACATAGTACCAGGGAAAAGCCTGCTTGTTACTGGTTAGTGCAAGTAAGCTTCTTTATTTATCTGGTTATGCAAATTTAAATCTGACAAAGTATGCATTGTTTTAAGGTCCAAACGGGAGTGGGAAAAGTTCAGTCTTCAGAGTCCTTAGAGGTCTATGGCCTGTTGTAAGCGGAAGACTCACTAAACCATCCCAAGATATCGATGAAGTGGCTGGATCTGGCTGTGGTGTTTTCTATGTTCCTCAGCAACCTTACACATGCTTAGGAACCCTGAGGGATCAAATTNGGGGGGGGGGGGGGGGGGGGTCGTCGTAGTTCCCCAGACCATTTGAAATTGCACCTATGACACAGCCAGACTCTTTTAATAGATTGTTTATATTTCCCTGGGGGATGCAATTTGGCCATCCTAAAGCATGAAAATGTTGAGAAAACACTTTTGATCTCAGCTTTAAAAATATTTCCGAAGTACTTGGCTTATACTTTTGATCGGTAAGTCCTTGGCATATACTTATCAGCAAGAGTTCTTAATGTAGAGACATCTAAGACAATTGTAGCTCGAAATATTTGTGATAGCTTCAAGGTTGTGCATGATTTAAGTCTCTTCTCTCTGCATCAAGAAACTCAGAGAAAATGCTATCAATCAACCTGTTACCCCTTTTTTTTTTTTTTTTTGTAAGTAAAATAAAATTTCATTGAAAATAGTAAATAGGCATAGTCCAAGTACACAGGAAGTATATAAACAGCATACACCAAGTTACAAATTAGGAGCTAGAAAGTGATGCAAGAAAATCATGTAAGCTGGTTTCATTAAAAAGACAGGCTGAGGCCCAACAAAATGAAGTATGGAAGAAGAAACTTCTAAGCTCATCCTGAGAACGTTCCTTATCTTCAAAACTTCGACCTGACACTTTTTTAACTATGGACAATTTGAGAAAGCGTGGAACTTTAAATCTTCAAGACACTCTTCAAAACTTCAAGAGTTCCGGTGAATTAGACACTTTATTATTATTGTCATTATTATTATAGCCATTGCCATTGTTTAAGAAACAGTGTCAATAGTCTACTTTTTGCCATGATTCAGTTGAGGATTGTAATTGTGAAAATTCAGGTCAAAACACTCCTGACACCAAGAACGTACTGGATTCATGCTTGAAAACTATTTTGGAGAATGTTCGATTAAATTATCTTTTGGAAAGAGATGAAGATGGTTGGGATGCTAGTCTGAATTGGGAAGATATTCTTTCTCTTGGAGAACAGCAGAGATTGGGCATGGTGAGCTGAATCTTTTCAAAAGTGACCTATTCAAACTACTACTATGACCAAGAATTTACTGAAAGATTTATTTCCTTTGTTTTACCAGGCACGCTTATTCTTTCACAAGCCTAAATTTGGCATCCTTGATGAGTGCACCAAGTATGTTTCAGAACTGCACATCTTTTTCTTAAAAGAAGTGTTGCTAGTTGTCTGACATCTTTGTTTTATGTTTATATTTTCTGAAATTGTAGCGCAACCAGTGTTGATGTCGAAGAACACCTTTATAGGCTTGCAACAAATTTGGGCATCACAGTTGTTACCTCCTCACAAGTAAGTATTGTAATTATGTTAGAGATGCACTCAGTATTGATTGGTGACCCCTTCCATTTTCTTGTTTGCATGTATTGTGATGTAAATGTGAAAGATATTATGGATTGTGTTGTTATGACCGTAATGACACCAATCAAATTGAGTTCCAAGAAGTAATTCGACTAGTGCATCTTGAGATGCAATATTGTGTAGCTTAGATTGTGTTAGATTGAGATGCAATATTGGCTTTTGCTGATGTAGCTTAGATTGTGTTAGATGCAATATTGTAGGATAGGGCTGGACTTTAAAATCTGGGGCATTTCTTCCGGGAATTCCATTCTGACATTTTCCCGAGTGACACAGAAATATGGTGAAGACTGATATTGTTGTCCAGCATTAATCGATTTATTTGCTTTAAATCAGCACATCTTTTTATTTTGGTGAATAAATTTAATTTTCCTCATTTTTCTGGAGTCCTTGAGACGACTAATGCAATGCTTCCCCAACTCCCTCCTCATCACCGTCCCCCTCCCTCTCTCATTATGCTTATATCACTCATGTTTTGCAGCGTCCGGCCCTAATACCATTCCATTCCATGGAATTACGGCTAATTGATGGTGAGGGCAACTGGGAACTTCGTTTGATCAAGCGATGAATTCCACTCTGCTAGCATCTGCAGTTGTGACTTCCTTTTTTGTTGCTGTTCAATTCTTACACAATGCGGTGGGAACAAGACAACGTTGACTTTGCCAATCAAAGGTATTGATATTTTCTGGTGCTACTGCCAATTATTGCGCGCTATACATGATCTTGCATTTCTTTTGGGCGGGTGGGGGGCAAAGCAGAAGATAGTCATATCAATCCAAATTGCAGAAACTTTTAGACAGTGGATAGATAATAAGTTTGAAGCGTAATCGCATTCGTAGCTTCTGTAGCATTAAGAATCTGTGCAGTTTTTTTTTTTTTATCCCCTCTCTTTCTTCCTTTACCCCTTTCTGTTAGCCATTCGAGATCAGCCATATGTTGTAAGAATTCGAAATCTGTCATATATTGATTTGCCCTCATTAATAAAATTTCACAAGAAAAGGTCATTACTTGTTAGCATCTTAGTTTGTGTGGTTTCCTTTTCGATTTGGTTTCTTTTTCTTTTATAAGATTTTTTAAGCCTGCTCAATTTTTTGCTCTCCCACCACTTTCGAGCACCCTATATTTCTGTCACTGTTTATGACATTTATGTTAATGAAGATTTTCTGTTCTGTCTCAAGATTTCTTTTTGTAGCTACTCATGTCATGCTACTGGCCAAGATGGAGTTAGGATTACGAATGTGAAACGTTAGGCTTGAAAGAGAACTATAAAGACATGTTAAGATCTCCTAGAACTTTATGATCTAACCTAAAATTGTATTTTGTAATTTTCTTTGCATGCCAACATTTCTCGTTACAAATTATTCTCTAGTAGCCAACCATTTATATCTTTTTGTAACAAGATGAAATAATATTAAAAAATCTATTCAAATACAAAAATCAATACAACTTTTTCATCTAATTATTATAATTTTTATAAATTTCAAAATAAAATACAAAAATCGGTACAACTTTTTTAGGATTTAGAACAAAAATAATATTAAAAAATTATATTCAAACAATTTTTAACTTTGTAATATTTTCTTTCATGTTTTTCTCTCATTTTCAAAATCTAATAAAAATATCTTAATTCAAACTATTTTATTTCTATTCATATATCATTTTATTTCTACTCATAATTTTGAGCAGGGCTGTAAACCAACCGATTTACTTTTTTGGAGGCATGGAAACCGACCAAGCTGGCTGAATGTGAGGAGGAATACTGACCAAACTGATTCTGGTCGGTTCTCGATCGATTCAGTCGGCTGGTGTCGGTTGGGCCTAGTTTTGGGCTTTTTTTTTTCACACTATTTCTATATCACTTTGGGCCTTTTTGGGATTGCTTTAAACCAAAGATTTAAATACCATTTCGGTTATCGGTTAAGGCACTGGAACGAAATATTTCAGTACTAGTACAGTATTAGTACTGTTTCAGGCATTGTTTCAGGATAGTCTATATATAATAAATTAATTATTTATGTATAAATTATATTTCAAAATAACATTAATGCAAGCCTTAAAAAGTTAAAATACATATTTAAAAAACTCAATAATACTTCTAAGTTCTCAATTCAACTATTTAAAAAAATAATCACTCATCTTCATTACAAAAAGATGAGTACGGATTTGATTTTTAGTCATCGAAAAAAGAGGATTAAAAAAATTTAAGAAAATAGTATTCAGATATGAGAATTAGAGTGAAAATTACAAAAAAGTAAGAATTTTTATATTAATTATAAAAATTCACTAATTTTGGCCGATACATCGAAAATGGCCAATACATCGAAATCGACTGGTATTGACTGAAACGCACTGGTATGACCAGTATTTGATCCATTACAAAACACATACCTTCCCTATACTTTACTACCCCGACACGGTAAATACTAACCGGTACAATAGGGTATTTAAAACTATGCTTTAAACTCTTAATTTGCTTTAAACTATTTCTAGATCGCTATTTCTACATTTAAGTTTCATTTTTATTGTAATATTGTTTGTAATGTTATGTTTAAAATATAAATAAATTAGCATTAGATGTTATTAGCAATAGATGTTATTAGCTATAACTATAATACTAATAGTAACTATATTACTTACTACTTACTAGATAATTAAAAATAAATAAAAATAACTTCACTGGATGTTTAGTATTACACATTACAAATAAAAACAAATTGTCTTTAGCATAATAACAATGCAAAAAATAAAAATAAAAATGTAACATAGATAAATGACAACAAATTGGGAGTGATCTTCATGTTTGTTGCTTCAACCTTCAATCTTCAATAGTTGTGACGTTTGATTGTGCATCCAACTCTATATACAAACATTAATAAATAATAAAAATAAAGCATCAAATGTTAGTGAATTTGGATTATGAAAAATACTAAAACTAAATTATAATGAAAACAAACAAAACATTATCTGATTCTACTATGAAGCTCTTCACATTATCCATAGCCTCCAAGATATCAATTGTTGTTGACGAATGCCTCAACCAATTTTGAGCACAAATAAATGTCTCAACGGTTCTCAGAGCTAACGAACTCCGAAAAGGACCAATCACACAACCTCTTGTACTAAATATTGACTTGGATGCAACTGTGGAAACAGGCATGGCCAACGAGTCTCATGCAATCCTCACAAGTAATGGATAATTATGCTCATTAATTTTTCACCAAGTCAAATGATGGACTGAGTGTCTCACAACCATTTGATAAATACTGATCTACCTCTGGTTTGGCAATAGCAGATCCTATGGCAGAAGTTACTTTATATCACTCATAGAATCATTTTATCTCATGTTTGCTATTACCATCATTCATAGTTCTAGATGTCGGTTGGGGGCTCGTGTTCTCTGGTACTCGTGTTAGAGCCAAATGTAGCATTATACTTCACATACAAATTTGTTAATACCTATTTCACACTAACACCAACTCCTCAGGATGAAATTCATCATGAATTTTCTTCAGGTGGAAAGTAAGAAGCCTTAACCTTCTTCATGGATTAAGTACAATTGCAATCAACATGAACTTGTTCATCCTATCTAATGACCCCTAATACTTATCATATTTTGTTCTTATGTTTATGGTCATGCTCCTCAAACAATTATTATCACTCTTGCTTAACATAATTAACTCATTTTGAATATCACAAATCTCCAGAAAACTAGTATTAGTTGTCACATATAACGATCCAGAAAATCTATTAGTCGCATCATAAAACATTTTAAAAAACTTAACAAACACTCGCATTGTCTATCACTCCCTAACTTTAGGAGGCCCCATGTGCCCATCATCTAAGTAAGAGACGAAAGTATAATCCTCAGTTTTCATCCACTTGAAAGCCTTCTCAAACTTCTCAATTGCCTTGAACATCATGTAGGTTGAGTTTTATCGAATCTTTATATCAAGATACAATATTTTCTTACAATCATTTTTTTCTTTTTCTACACATCTTTTAAAGTTGTCTAATTTTGCAGGGATGAGTGTACATTTCTAAGTGCATTTCTAACCATTGTGATAGCATCATTGCACTACTTCAAACCCTTGTTCACAATTAGGTTCAAGATAGGGATTAAAAAAAAATTAATTATATTTTTTCTGCAATTTTCAATATTTATCAATGAATTGTGTATTAAGATACATATAATTCAAATTCTGTATTGAGAGGTATCGTTCGTCAACAAAATTCTCATGCCACAATCTTTAAATAATTTTTTTAGTTTTCCTTTTTTTAATCCATACAATTTCATACAATCTCTTACAATCGTGACACAACATAACACTTTAAACTGCGGCTCAAGAGACCAACACACTTTCCTAAATCTCTATCATTCAACAACTCTAAATGGCAACTCATCGATAATTATCTCTGCAATTGCCAACCTCATAGTCTTTTCACTATATTTGTGGGTTACAAGACTCCTTATTGTACTACCATCACTCTTTCCAACCCCCTCTTCAGGTGTTGCCTTATTTATCAATATTTTTTGGTATCTATCTAGAGGCCACTTTTTTAGGACATGAAGGCAAATGGTTTTGCATGGTTGAAGTTTCGTTCTTCTTTGAGTGGCAAGCTTACGTCTTGCCACAATAATTACATTTAGCTTTCGAATCTTCTACAGGACAACTCTCCACCTTCGTAAAATAGTCTCATACAATCAATGGATCATTCCCTTTCTGTTTCTTAAGTAATGGACAAATACTACTAGTAGGGGCATTAGGGGGTCTTGATGTTTGGGTCTCCCTCAAATCATCTCTCAAGTTAATTGGTTCATTTGAATCAACATTAATTAGAGTTGACGAAAAATTCATCTAATTTATAAAACAAAATATAAATGTTAAATGTACATACTACATGGTTTAATACTTTTAAATAAAAACAATTTTTTTTTTTAATTTTTTATATCATTTTTTAATACTTTTCAATATTTAAAAAAAAAAAAAAAAGTGATCAGGCAAATGCATCGAGAGCCCAAAATGGGCTCCCTAGCATTTCCCTATTCTATGACTAGTATTTTTTTCTTATTTGGATGAGAGGGTGGGTATACAGTAGAATGGTTGTTTTGTGTATTGTCTTTCCGGCTTTCATAATATATTTTGAGAATATTCTCATAAATATAATCTCTCTTTTTTTCTTTTTCTTTTTTATCAATTTATATTTTGGTTTAGCTTATAAATTTGAATTAATTTAAAATAGAACATAATTATATGATACTATATATAGAGAGATATTGCAAATATCAAAATATAAGAAAATATGATTGATAGTTAGTGAAAATATTTGAAATGGATAACAAATATTAAAAAGTATAATATTTAAATGATATAAAGAAAAAATAGATAAGCTGATATATGATATATTATAAAAATTAGTAAGTAAAATAGAAAAAGTTTTAGTGATGCATTTTAAATGATAGAATGAACAAGCCATTGAGAATGCTCTAACTATCTAAGTTCCTATTTCTCTCGAACGAGGATATTGATGTATTGAATGTGGAAATTGCCAACAAAGTCGCCAACAAAATCACCAACATTGTTGTTAGTAGTATACGGTTAGGGGCTTCGACTTCAACCCTTTGGTGACAATGATGTTGCCAACAATGTTTTGAATACCATACCAGATGCTGTACCAGTTAAAGCACTGGAATGAAATATTTCGATATCAGTACCGTTTCGTATATCGTTTCGAGATAATCTATATATAAATAAATTATATATAAATACATATATATATAAATTATAAATAACCTAATCTGAATTGAGGATAAAAAAATAAATTTGTAGTTTAAAAAAATAAAAAATTAAAAGTTAAAATATCGGTTGGTACGGACTGAAATACAGGCCAGAACATAGTGAAATATCGCCGGTACAAAATATTTATAATACATGTACCAGATTAATAGCCGGTATGGCATATACCGACCGTACCAATCGATAAGATACGGTATTTAAAACAATACTTGGGTCCCCTCATTCAGACCACAACAAATTGCCTTGGGCGGTGCCTTGGCTTTTACCAAGGAATAAGGTCCCGACTGGTACCCTTTGGTCCATTGCCTTTTTTATTTTAATCGTTATTTATTTTTTAATATCCGCAAGCACTATAACGAAGCATTTGTTTAGGACACCGCATCCTCCTCTTAATCTCTGTTTTAGTTTAATAGAAATTTGCTTATAATAAAAATAATCTTAATGACATGACGTATGACTAAGAAAAAAGGCTTCATTTCCACTTGTAAGTATAATACTGATTTCCTCCAGAACTTGTGGTGTGGAGATGATGGCAACCGATATGGTGGAGATTCAATTGGGGATTTTTATGAACATAGTGCCATTACTTTAATTTGATGCCTTGCAATGGCTAATTATTTTACGTAGTGGACATTTTATAATGCCAAACAATAGTCTCCAATGATGAGGTGCCACGTAGACCTCACACATAAACTGTTGTGTCCCGCGGTTCAGAGGAAAAAAAAACTGTCGTCTCCCACTCCCGCTGCGTCCCCCCATTAATTCCCTGCTTCCCCTCTGTCTAGCTAGATTCGTCGAGAAGGTTCTCTCTCCTTATCCATTTGTCTAAAACCACGTGTTCAGACCTTTGTTCACTTTCTGAATCTTTTTCATAGATAGTTCAGTCTGCAATCTTTTTAGCTTTTTGTTTCTGCAGCTTGCCAGCTAGTTTCGTTTCATTCCAAGCTTAAATATTCCTTCTGTCACTTATATCTCTTTAGCTTAAGAAGTGGAAGAATGAAATCAAGCAAGGGACGATACCAAAACAAGTTCGTGCGGTTTCTAGCGACACCCCTTAGGATTCTGGGCAAAGCAAGAGACATTTATGTGCGACGCATCACAGACTGCGCCACAAGAATCAGCTACGGCCAAGCCATGAGCTGCTCGGCCGCGTTACCGAAGAGTTTCAGTGTCAGCTCGTCGAGGTCCAACGATGGTGAAGATTTACGAGAGCTTAGAAGAGTTGCCTCGGTTCGGAGTTTGATCGAGAGGATTGACATGGATGTGATTCTAAAGTAGCAGGGGGTGGCGAAATTCCATAGGATCCAAGGGGTTGCCCGAGTGCTCTAGTGTCGGCATGGGCAAGATTGATGAAGACAGGCCCTGTGATTTTGAAGGAGTTGGTGGTGGGGCGAAGGCGGATTTGCTGTATCCAAAAAGCAGAAGCCATGTTGTCACAAATACAAGCTCTGAGTTCTGATCCTCCCTTTCACAGACAATATCTTGTGCGAGGGATTGCATGTCGGGGATTGTAGTAATTTGCTGAAAAAATAATTACACAGCAGATCTGAAAGAGGGAAAACCCAAAGAAAATCAAATTTTATGTTTGTTAAGTACATTGGTATCGTGTGCAGATCCTAGTTCAGTTTGAATATCAGATGAGATCAAAATGATGCATACCATGTAATTTGCAGAACAAAATATGACGATGAAATAAGGAAAGAATGGGTAGTAGAGTGTTACGCAGCACAAGTCTGGAGCTTCTCTGCCGGTGTGTACGGCGTGCGGCGGTGAGGTGGGTGCAAAATGATTTTTTGATGCGTCACTTTTCTATTGAGTGTCTATAAATTCAATATATAGGACTTGCCGGTCCAACGAGGAGCTGAATATAGAAAGAGTAGTGATACATACAATATATTCTACGATATATTACACAATAAAATTATAAAAGGAAGATATTTTTATAAAATACTGTTACTTTTATAAGATGATTAACAAAAATATCTTTCACTTTATAATATTGTTGTACAATATGTTATACAAAGTGTTGTAGGTAAATCATTTTCCATACATAAAAAGATGAGGAAAAGAAGAGAATGCAATACACTACTCATGCTGGATATCATTAGTATTGGTCTATGCATATCATGTACAAAATCATTATTTTTACTTAACTACTTTGCCATTCAAATAAAACTTTTACATTAGTTTATGCATATTTGAAATAAAATAATAATAAAATATTATTTTATTCTTATTATTAATTTTTTTAAATCAATTTTTTTATATATATTTTATAATTAGTATCCACTACATATATTTGGCATTAATAATACAAATACAATAATAAAAAATATAATTTTTTTAATATATTATATTAAAAATATAATAAAATGAAAAAAATATATAATATTTTATAATAATAAAATGAATGTATATGTGAAGGTTTGTTGTGTTGTTGAGGGAGGGAGAAGAGTAAAAGATTGAGAGAGAAAGAGTGGAAGGAGAGAAAAGTAATGATTAAAATATATTTTAGAGAGTGAATGGATAACAACTGTTCATAGCTAGCTATATTTATGCATATGCATAAACCAATGCAGATGACTTTGCATATACATATGCATATGCATAAACCAATGCAGATGACTTTGCATATACATATGCATATGCATAGACCAATGTGGATACTCTAAGAGCATCCTCAGTGGATTAGTCAAAGTTGAAGGACACTTTTGATGAATGTGAAATATATTTGACTTTTAGCTATTCCAACACAAGTCCCCCACATTAGAAGAGCTATATTTTCTTTATATAACAATAAAATAATATAAGATGAATTTGACTTTATCTATTCACATCAAATTTCTAAATTAGATTATCCATTTATTCATTATATAGTAATGAGTAATTAATAATTAAAAAATATTTAATTTTTTAAATTATTAAATTATCTTATTTTATCATATTTTTCTATTCTACCTATTATATATTAATTAGTAATCATATTCTAATTAAATTATGTTAATGGAAAAAACTACTTTGACTCCCAAGTTGTATTGCTCTACTTGACAGCTCGGGAAAAAAAATTATTTTTTATTTTTACTTAGTGATTAAGGAAGTGATTTTAAGTGTATTGGTGTATTTTTTATTTTTTAAATATATTTAAATATATTAAAAATGAGAATAGAAAAATAAAAATATAAAAAATTACAAAAGCAACTACCAATCAAAGTGAGCGCAGAGTAGCTCAACTCTTATGTTAATTAATAATCATATTCTAAACAAAAAAAAGGAAGGTCTGGTACCATGCGAGGCAACCCTAGTATATGAGTCGTGCATTAATGATTTTTTTTTTTATGAGTAAATTGAAGCCATGCATTAGTAGCTACTTAAAAAATATAGACATTTCAAGAGTTAATTTACTTGAAGTCGTGCCCTCCAAATAGTTAATTTACTTGAAGCCGTACCTCCCAAATATCACCTGGTAATATTATTTTCATTCAATTTAAAAGTAGACATGAAAGCAAAGAGAGAAATAAATTATAAAATATACATTTGGTGTATCTACAGTAACTAGTAAATTTGAAAATAATTTTGGTGTTCACTGTAGCTAAAGTTCAAATATTTGAATTTTAGCTAATCCATTGTGATGATATTTTGGGAACTAATAGCTAAATATGTAATGGATTTAGCTTTTAGCTAATCTATTGAGGATGCTCTTCGGGGCTTTGGGTCTCAGACCTTTTCTACTGAAACGAAATATAGTGCTTAGAAAAAATAATATTATATATTGTATATATTAACTATAAAATACATAGAGCACACAAATCACTGTACATTGGCAATGATTTTTTTTTTCACAAGGCATTTAAAATTGAATTAACCCTAATCTCTTTTCAAATTCATCATTTATTTAAGACTAGTGTTATGGCCACAAAGAGATTCTATAAGATCATCCTATCACATCGTTACAATTTTTTCAAACTCCCACACATAAAATATAATAAACAATTCAACTTTTTCAAATATCAAAATAAAAATTATATTAAAAAAATTATATTCTAATAATATTTTATTCAACTTTTAACAAAGCATCTCATCTGAACTGCGTAACCAAACGAGGCCTAAATTGTAAAGTTATTTATTCGTAAAATAGATTTAACGAATCATATGTAGCAATATCAGTTTGTAAGTTTACTTTTATGAAATCTATTTGTGTCAATAACATTTCTAAACAAAATTATAACACATACATGACTTTTAAGTTTTATTACAACAAAACAAAAAAGTTTTATTACAACAAAACGTTTAAATCTATGATGTCTTGTTACAATTCCCTGGTTTTAAATCCTTGAATCCAAATACAACCTAAAAGAAGAGTGAAATTAGGATTAGTAAAAGAATGGGAAACACCACTCACGCATAGACTGATACTGTTTTCGTATCTATCCCGACTTCAAAGATGGGACTGAAGCTGCACTACTGATAGTCTCTGAAGTTAATTAGCAATTAGTTGAGTAATGTTAAGTATATGTTTTAAATAGTAAGTTCTGAATAAATCCGTTATAAACAAAAATAGGTTTTACTAATAAAAAATATTTTTTTTACGGTTTTTTAAAATAGAATCTACATTTTTATAAAAATTTATACAAAATTTTTCTATTTAAAACTTGTAAAAATCATATCTTGTGTCTATAAAACTCTCCCATTAAATAGGGAAAGCCCTAGTGCCTCGCCCTAATTAGGAATATCTGACCAAAATGTACGTGCAGTTACATTTGTCAAAAACCAAACCAAATATCATTGCCAGGCATGTTTTATTTATTTATTTATTTAATTCTTAGCAAAAAATGAAAAATTGCACTCATTTTGAAAAGTATAGATACGTGACACACGTGTGCCATGTATAAAGATGCATAAGAGACACTCTATCAAGTCTAGAGAAACCCTTGTAAAGTACAGATCGATATGTTTCTCATCCACTCAAGAGTGGACACGATCCTTACAAGAGATTCCCTCTCTATCAAGTGTAGACAAACACTATCAAGTTTACACGTGTTTTTAGCTTAGGTGGCATGTTTGTACTACTTTTTAGTCCCACAAGGGTCAAAGATGATCCATGACTGGAAATAACTCCTTCCTGTTATTTTCTTTTTTTTATTCTCTCCTTAGTGGGGGGCATGCAGATCCAGGCAATATATGCGGCTCTGAGAGTGTAGCCCAACACTCTCCCAACTTGCAAGGGTCACTTGTGCAAAATCTTATCCCTTCAAAATTATATAAACCTATTTTAATTCGGCAAAATCTTCAAGTCACTAGCAGGATCCATGTCCATCTTATTATAAAGCATAAAAACCAAACTCTGCACGAAAACAATCTAACTAGCCACTTGGGTGTTTATACAACAGCGGCCTCAGAAAAAGCAATACCAGCTTCCTTCCAATATGTAAACACTATATATATTCCCCCACCAACAATCAAAGCCTTCTATCCACAACTCATTCAAGTTTCTTCACCAGCAACCAAAGCCTCCCTCTCTCTCTCTCTCTCTCTCTCAGATGGGTACTTCTCAGCAGTTTTCCTCTCTTAGCTGTAAACTAACCATCAAACAGGCAAAACAAGTGGAATTCAAGTCCACGGGTTCTCTCTTTGTTAGATACTATCTTTCTGCAGGAAATTACAAAAGAATTCAGCTTAACAGTCGAGAAATCTCCTCCAGGTCCGATCTCTATTGGAACGAGTCCTTCTCATTGGATTGCTTTGGTACCCACGACACCATGGACAACCTAATGCAAGAAAACGTGGTTTTCGAGCTCCGGTGGAGGAACAAAGTGCCTGTTCTTGGGAAGAATATTATTGGGGGCTCAAAACTCTTGGGTAGGGCAGAGATTCCATGGAAAGAAGTGTGCGAGTCACCAAACATGGAGATGGAGAAGTGGGTCACGATGATTCCCACGAGTGGATCATCACGTGTGCTTGTTGAAGGTGTCAAGCCACCTAAGCTGCAAGTGGGAATGAAAGTTCAAGTTCCTGCAATGGTGGAAAAGGAGAGGAGGAGATCAAACTATGGGAAGGGAAAGAAGTCATGGGATGAGTCATGTGGATGCAAAGATGGTCATGGGCATGGCAGCAGTTGTGAAGATCATTATAATATATTTGCACTAGCGGCTGCTTTGGAGGCATTTTAGGCGCAGTGACACATAACATGTAATGGGGTGGTGTCGACACTTGTTTGGCCTTATTATTGTTTTATTAATTGTATTCGGGACGTTGAGTTTTGTAATTAAGAGATGAATGTATATTTGATGCGATGGGACTACAACTCTTGAAGAAATGAACTGGAGTCCAGCTTTCTTGTCTTCTTTCCTTTCGCTTCCCTTTTTTTTTTTCCCCCAAGTAGTTGATCGACCTAGTTTTCATTTAGTTCAGTACTGCGTGTCCTTTTTCACGGGGAAATTTTTTAATTACTTGGCTGTAAATGGAGCATATATATATAAAAGTGTCAATTCTTAAATAAATTATCATTTAATTATTAATTATTAATTTTCAAATAAGTATGTTTCAGATTTCCGATTAAGTATGTTCGTATTCTACGAATTCCTCGACCTGGCATTGACAAATTAATGGTAGTGCTGCGTGAGTGTATAACTTCTTTCTCTTTTTTTTAAGGAAAATTTTCATCTTTCATTTATCATATAAACTTATATCCATGACCAGATATATTTTGGCATGTCCTCATATCAAACATAATATCATAAATCAAGATAATGCATTTAGAGCTCCACCATTACACTATTTTCTTTTTTGACTGGTTTGATTTTCACTATTGATGATATTCTCTATAGACAAATGTCCAAGAGACAACACTCTCTGCCTAAACAGAGACTCAATCTAACCCTTCATAGAACGAGATGACTCAACTTCTATAGACAAGCGTTCGAGAGATGAACTCTTTTTTTTTTTTAATTAACAATAAGGAAACAAAAAAGGAAAGCAATAAGATAGATGTGAAAAAGAACGGTCTATAGTTTGGACCAATTTTGGTAGACTTTGAAATCTGTAATCACTCATGAAGGCAACACACTTGTCTCTTTTCAGCTACAAAAGTTATATCTAAAAGGTCTAGTAGTGGCAAGTTTGGTGATCTGGTGCATGTGTTGAGAAGACCTGCCGAAAAGGGTGGCGCGTGAAAACCATACATAGTTATTTTTGCAACACCACCACTTTCCTCTGAACAATTTTCAACCTGTGAATATTCTTGTGTCATGTTTGTCTCTTGGGAGTTGTCGAAAAACTGTAGATTTTTTTTTTTTTTTTACCTTTAAGAAAGTCAAATAAAATTAAGCAAAAGAGATATTGATAGACAAGGTAGGTGATTGGAGGAAAGAGTGAATGAGAGGAGGAGGAGGAAGTCGAGGCCCCCCCTCCAGCGAAAATCAGATCTGAAATCCTTGATTTTTTACCGTATAACTCATTTCTGTAGCAAGTATGTGAAGACAGAGAATTTATATATAAATATATATATTACTCATAACTACGTATAAAAAAAAAAAATCCTCTGCTAGATCTCATTCTCTTAAAACTACCCAAAACAATATCGGTTTCATCATCCCCAACAATAGATTTTATTCTCATTAGTGTGACCAAGGATATTACAGCACTTGGGAATAATATCCTATTAACTTACTAAACCGTAAAACCAAACATTAATTTTTTGGTTAAGTTAGTTATGTTTCTCATTGTAAGTTGGCAAATTATATCTACAACATGCCAATTGCTCAATAGATATTTGTAATATTCTTGAGCAAATGTTTTTAAAAAAATACATGAATTAATGTAGGGTGAATACAGGTGCTGACTAGTTTTTATGGACACCCTTCCAATTCTTAAAGGAGTTGGCAGCTTTTGAGAATGCTTAAACCTAGCAAAATAGAGCTTGGATTTGTTTTGGGGACTTCAATGAATTACTGAATTACATGAAAAGAAAGGTGTAGCTCGAAGGCCTTATCACAAAATGAAACTTTCAGGGAGGCAGTGGAGTTTGATGGTTTGGGTGGTCTTGGTTTTGAAGGAACAAAGTTTACTTGGAATAGATGGCTCTCAATTTACCAAGGAAAGATTGGATCGAGCTTTTGAAAATCTGTATTGGACTAAACAATTTATTGAATGCAGTGTCAACGTTTTAGCAGTACAGACTTTTGACCATTGTCCTTTTTTGCTTAAAATGAGGAATGGGAATGAGAGGAGATGGAATGAAGAAGGGGGTAGAACAAATGTGTTCAGATATGAGGCAAGTTAGGATCAGAGGGAGGAATGCAGTGGAATTGTTCACCATAGCTGGTCTTAGAAACAAACTTGGCAGGGGTCTTGTTTGTGGGGTGTGCATAACAGCTTATTGAGGTGCAGTGACTCTTTGATTTAGTGGAGCAAAAATTCTCTTGGCAAGCACAGGAAAGAGGTTCAAGAGAAACTCAAAAAGCTTTCTAAGTTGCAAGATTCTAACTCTGTTGATCACTAAAACAAATGAAGAATGAAGTTGATGTACTTATGGAAGAAGATAATATGAGTTGGAAGCAGAGGGCCAAACAGATATTGCTCAAAGATGGAGATAGAAACACCAAGTTCTTTCATAGAAGTGCTAGCCAGAGAAGAAAAGTTAATGAACTCAAGAGGGTGGTGAGAGGATATGGAAAGGTGGCCAGTTGCTTGGATGATATTTCAGAAACTTTTTGTTTACATTTCAATGACCTTTTTTCCTCTTCTAATCCTGATAAATTAGCTGATTGTTCAACTCATGTAGACTCATGAACAGAATGTTGTCAAGGGTGTTCACTGCAGATGAGGTAAAACAACTTTGTTTTAGATGAATCCCTTGGGGTCTTCTGGCCTTGACGGATTCTCAGCTGTGTTTTATCAAACTCATTGGCACATAGAGGGAGGGGATGTGACTTGACCTGTGCTTGAAGTTCTTAATTCAGCAGGTGACATTTTCATTATTAATGAAACTTACATTAAGCTAATTCCTAAAGTCAAAAAGCCTCAAACAGTTTTTGAGTTTAGACCTATCTCTTTATGTAATGATATTTATAAGGTGGTCTCAAAAGTCCTAGCAAATAGGCTTAAGCTCATCTTGCTTTAACTCATTTCTCCAACACAAAGTACTTTTGTGCCTGGGAGATTAATCCTTGATAATGTGATTGTGGCATTCAAGGCAATACACCCAATGAGTTCTAAGGTGAAGGGGCAGCATGCATATATGTCTTTGAAACTGAACATGAGCAAGGCCTATAATAGGGTGGAATGGAGTTTTTAAGAAAGGCAATGATGAAGATAGGTTTCAGTTCTAGATGGATCTCTTTGGTGATGGGGTGTACTTCAACTATTTCATATTTTATTCTTATTAATGGTAAGCTTGGCTCCAACCCACAAAGGGATTAAGACAGAGGGACCCCTTATCCCCCTATTTTTTATCCTTGTCTTTGAAGTATTGAGCTCTTTTTTGAATTATGCTGAATCTTCTAAGCAAAGTCATGATGTCTAATTTGGTAAAAGCAAGTTAAGCATTACCCATTTTTTTTGCAGATAGCTGGCTATTTTGTCAGGCAAATGCAGTTGAATGGTCTAAGATACTTGACTTGCTTGATCTCTATGAAAGGGCCTCAGGACATAAACTCAACAAGGACAAAACATCCATATTTTTCAGTGCAAAAACAAAAAGGTTGAAAAGAGATTACATTCTTGGAATGGCTGAAATGAGAGCTACATCATACTATGAAAAATATATTGGCTTACTTGCTCTTATTGGTAGGTCAAGGAATTAGACTTTTAAAGGGATCCTTGATGGCGTTAGAAGTAGAGTTAAGCTATTGGAAGACAAAACTGCTCTCACAAGCAGGGACAACGATTTTATTGAAGGATGTTATTCAAGTTCTCCCCACCTACTGTATGGGGGGTTTTTAAATTGCCTTAAGTATTTCTAAGGGAGCTCAATAAAGTTATGCAACAGTTTTGGTAGGGTCAACAACAAAATGAACATAAAGTCCATTGGATTTCTTGGAAGCAAATGGGGAAGGCCAAAATGGCAGGATAGTTGGGTTTTATACACTTAGAGAGTTTTAACCTTGCTTTACTGGCTAAACAAGGTCGGAGGATACCATAGCAACCAAATTCTCTGGCTTCACAGGTTCTTAAAGTGAAGTACTTCCCTTGTATAGATTTTCTTAAGGCTAAGGTGGGTGCAAGACCTTCCTTTATCTGGAGGAGTAATTGGTCTACTGGAAATCTGGTTGAAAATAGTTCTTTTTGGAGGATTGGTGATGGTGATGATACTCTTATTTGGAAGGACAGGTGGTTGCCCACTCCTCCTGGCTATAGGGTCCAGTCTTCTACTAAGATTTTGGTTGTGGATGCAAAGGTTGCTGCTTTTATAAACCATATAGAAAACAGTGGAATATGGTGCAGGTGAGAGATGTGTTTGGAGAGTACGAAACTGCTACTATCCTGAAACTCCTAATTAGTGCCATTGGTGCTAGGGATAGATTGATATGGTTAGGTACTAAGAATTGAGTTTTTACAGTTAAGAGTGCTTACTACCTTCAAAAGGAGCTGAATTCATTGGCTAATGGTTAAAGTCATCTTCTGTTGCTTATAAGGAGAAGGATTGGACTACCTGTTGGAGGTGTAAAATCTCAAATGCAACAAAACGTTTTATGTGGAGAGTCGGCCTCGAATCATTGCCTACAAGCTTAAACTTGTTCAATAAGCAAATTTGTGACTCACTTATGTCTCCTATCTATTTGAGTGAAGAAGAAACTGTTGTCCATATTTTGTAAAACTGTAAATTGGGTATGGATGATTAGAGTTAGGGCCCTTTAAAAATTCCCTTAGAACAGAAAGATTTAGTAAGCTTGTTGAGGAACTGAGCCTATCTTGTGATCAGGAGACTATGGAACTCTTTGCAGTAACAACTAGGAGTATTTGGTATAGGAGGAATCAATTTATTTTTGGGGGCTCATTTGCACATCCAACCATTTTAGCTAACTAAACTGAGAAGTTCCTTGATGAGTTTAGAGCTGCTAAACAAACTCTTAAGGCTTCCACTCGTGCGATATGAGATGAGAGAGTTAATTGGATCCCTCCTCCACTAGGCACTATAGAGACTAATTGGGATGTAACCTTGAGTGGGGTCAAAGGCAGAGCAGGTTTTGGTCTAGTAGCCCGTGATCATGAGGGTAGGGTGATTGCCGCTAAAAGGATTTCAAAAGCAAGCTTAATTGATCCTTTACTAGCTGAAGCTCAAAGAGCCTTTCATGCTATAGAGTTGGTTGCTGATATGGGACTTAGATCAGCACTCTTGGAGGGTGATTCAAGCCAAGTTGTCACAGCTTGTAGCAACAACTGGATAGATGGGATAGGTGGGCATGATCCTTTGTGGCACTAAACTTAGATTATCATCTTTGTCTAGTTGGAGTGTTTTGTTTGTTAAAAGAGATAGTAATGTGTTTGCTCATAATCTTGCAAAATCATCTCTAGAGTTAGAAGATGATGCTTTTGAATTGGTTTTTAGTCCAGCTTGTATGGAATTTGCTACTCTTTCTTGAGTTTTAATAAAGAGTATTATTCCTTTAAAAAACAAATTAGCTAAGTAATACTAAGTCTAAGTTTCAAATAGATAGGTTTTGTACAAGCCTTTTATAAAAAAGTAGGTTCCACTTCTAAAAATCATTTTTTTTTATAATTTTTTAAAGTAGAGTCTACGTTTTTAAAAACTTATAAGAAACTTGTCTATTTAGAATTGTATAAACCATTTTTATATATACATACACACAAGTGTCTAAGGTTGCATTTGGGTAGTAAGTTATTGTCAGGTATTCTGTGAATAGTAATGAAAAAGTGATGATAAAATATTGAATAGTAGTGAATATTAATGACAAGTAGGTAAAAACTACTAATAAAATAATGAATAGCAGTGAGGTATTCTGAGAATACCTTACAACACCCAAATTAGGCCTAAAACTCTCCAATTAAAGAGGGAAAGCCCTAGTGCTAAAGCTGCAATATCTGACCTAAATGTATATGTAGTTACATTTGTCAAAGAAAAACTCTACTTATCATTCTCTAATCATCCCATGATGTGATATTAAATGATAGATTTACTAGTAAAACATAACAAATAGTCTCTAATCGTGTCACTTCATGAGATGATTAAAAAATGATTAAAAAATNTCTCTCTCTCTCTCTCTCTCAGATGGGTACTTCTCAGCAGTTTTCCTCTCTTAGCTGTAAACTAACCATCAAACAGGCAAAACAAGTGGAATTCAAGTCCACGGGTTCTCTCTTTGTTAGATACTATCTTTCTGCAGGAAATTACAAAAGAATTCAGCTTAACAGTCGAGAAATCTCCTCCAGGTCCGATCTCTATTGGAACGAGTCCTTCTCATTGGATTGCTTTGGTACCCACGACACCATGGACAACCTAATGCAAGAAAACGTGGTTTTCGAGCTCCGGTGGAGGAACAAAGTGCCTGTTCTTGGGAAGAATATTATTGGGGGCTCAAAACTCTTGGGTAGGGCAGAGATTCCATGGAAAGAAGTGTGCGAGTCACCAAACATGGAGATGGAGAAGTGGGTCACGATGATTCCCACGAGTGGATCATCACGTGTGCTTGTTGAAGGTGTCAAGCCACCTAAGCTGCAAGTGGGAATGAAAGTTCAAGTTCCTGCAATGGTGGAAAAGGAGAGGAGGAGATCAAACTATGGGAAGGGAAAGAAGTCATGGGATGAGTCATGTGGATGCAAAGATGGTCATGGGCATGGCAGCAGTTGTGAAGATCATTATAATATATTTGCACTAGCGGCTGCTTTGGAGGCATTTTAGGCGCAGTGACACATAACATGTAATGGGGTGGTGTCGACACTTGTTTGGCCTTATTATTGTTTTATTAATTGTATTCGGGACGTTGAGTTTTGTAATTAAGAGATGAATGTATATTTGATGCGATGGGACTACAACTCTTGAAGAAATGAACTGGAGTCCAGCTTTCTTGTCTTCTTTCCTTTCGCTTCCCTTTTTTTTTTTCCCCCAAGTAGTTGATCGACCTAGTTTTCATTTAGTTCAGTACTGCGTGTCCTTTTTCACGGGGAAATTTTTTAATTACTTGGCTGTAAATGGAGCATATAAATATATATATATATATAAGTCATTCTATGTCTATACATAATATTTATAAAAATAAATTACTTACTGAGTTATATTTCAATTAATAATTATTTCAATTTTCAAAGTATGTTTGAGATTTCCGAATAAGTATGTTCGTACTTTACGAATTCCTCGACCTGGCATCGACAAATTAATGGCAGTGCCGCGTCAGTGTATAGCTCTTTCTTTTTTTTCTTTTTTTTTTTTTTTTCCTTTTTTTTTGAGTTAATTATATTTTATTTTCTCAAACTTTTACTCAATTCATTATGTATCTCCAAAATTAATAACTGCAACAAAGTGAACCCGCAAACTTTTAAAACTAATTCTCAATCCCCTTCATTCCGTCTACTAGCAACGTCAAATTTAACTGAAATTCATTGTAAAAATATAATTTTTATTTAATTTATTATCATTGACTATATAAAATATAAAATAATATATGATATCAATTAATAATAAATCATTAATCATTAACCATATATAAAATTATTTTATACATAAGTTACAAGCAAGTATGAATAATTTATGTACACAATGAAATTATTTGATATTCATTAACTATATATAAATTAATAAAAAAATTATTTAATAATTTATTATTTATTATTAATTTATAGCATATATTATTTTATATTTTATATGGTCAATGATAATAGATTAGATTAAAATTATATCTTTACAGTGAATGTTATGCATATGAATAGCACGTCCAATGAATTTCCATTAGATTTAATGTTGTTAGTAGACGGAAGTGAAGGATTGAGAAGTTTTGAAAGTTCGAGGGTCCATTTTGATGCAATTATTAGTTTCAGAGAAACATTGTGATTGAGTGAAAGTTCGAGGGGGTAAAGTGTAATTAACCATATTTTTAAGGAAAATTTTTCATCATTCATTTTTCATATAAACTTACATCATAAACCAAGATGATGCATTTGGAGCTCCACCATTATACTATTTCCTTTTGTAACTGGTCTGGTCTTCACTGTTGTTGATATTCTCTACAGACAAATGTCTAAGAGATAACACTTTCTGCCTAAACAAAAACTCAACCTCACCCTTCAAAAAACGAGAGGACTCAACCTCTATAGACAAACGTTCGAGATATGAACTCTTTTTTTTTTTAATTAACAATAGGGAAATTAAAAGTGAAAGCAATAAGATAGATATGAAAAATAACAGATTACAGTTTGGACCAATTTTGGTAGAGTTTGAAATCTGTGATGACCCGTGAAGGCAACACACTTGTCTCTTTTCAGTTACAAAGGTCATATCTAAAAGGTTTAGTGGTGTTGAGTTTGGTGATCCGGTGCATGTGTCGAGAAGAATTGGCGAAAGATGTAGCGCGTGAGGACCACACACAGTGATTTTTATAAAACCACCACTTTCCTCCGAATGATTTTCGACTTGTGAATATTCTTGTGCCATGCGTGTCTCTTGGGAGTTGTCAAAAAATTGTAGATTTGTTTCTTTTGACATGGAAAAAAGAAAAATAAAATTAGGCAAAAGAGACATTGATAGATAAGGTGGGTGAACGGAGGAATGAGTGAATGAGAGGGAGGAGGAGGAAGTCGAGGCCCCCTCTTCCTCCAGCGAAAATCAGATCTGGAATCCTTGATTTTTTACCATATAAATCATTTTTGTAGCAAGTGTGTGAAGACAGCGCATTTATATATATAGATATATTACTCATAACTACGTATAAAAAAAAAATCTTCTGCTAGATCTCATCTCTTAAAACTACCCAAAACAATATCGGTTTCATCATCCCCTAAAATAGATTTTATTCTCTTTAATGTGACCAAGGATATTACAACACTTGTGAATAATACCCTATTAAATTACTAAACCAAAAAACCAAACATTAACTTTTTGGTGAAGTTAGTTATGTTTTCATTGTAAGTTGGCAAATTATATCCACAACATGGAAATTGCTCGATAGATATTTATAATATTCTTGAGCAAATGTTTTTTAAAAAATACATGAATTAATGTAGGGTGAATAGAGGTCCAACTATCAGTACCACTCATTCACATCCCGAACAAAGGTCTGGTTAGTCATTAGTCTCTACCACAATCCTAATGTTGTGGTTAGTCGAATTCAGTGGATTTTGACAGAGTATTTGTGGTTGAGAGTAAAGGACTTAGTGGGGGGCTTGCTTTTTGGTAGAATAACACAGATGACATTACCTTGGAATCGTTTTCTTAGAATCATATCTCTTTGTCTATAAGGAGGAAAGAAGGCAATGTGAAACTATTGCTGACTGGTTTTTATGGACACCCTTCCAATTCTCAGACAGAGGGTAGCTGGAAGCTTTTGAAAATTCTTAATAATAACAAAGAGCCTATATTTGTTTTGGGGACTACAATGAAGTACTGAATTAACATGAAAAGAAAGGTACAGCTCGAAGGCCTTATCACCAAATGGAAACTTATAGGGAGACAATGGAGTTTTATAGTTTGAGTGGTCTTTGTTTTGAAGGAATAAAGTTTACTTGGAATAATGAAAGAAATGGCTCTTGATTTACCAAGGAAAGATTGGATTGAGCTTTTGGAATCTGTCTTAGACTAAACTATTTACTGAATGCAGTGTCAATGTTCTAGCAGCACAGACTTCTGACCATTGTCCTCTTTTGCTTAAATGAGGAATGGGAGGGAGAGGAGATGGAATGCAGAAGGGGGTAGGACAAAGGTGTTCAGATATGAGGTAAGTTAGGATCAGAGGGAGGAATGTAGTGGAATTGTTCACAATAACTAGTCTTAGAAACAAACTTGGCAGGGGTCTCGTTTGTGGGGTGTGCATAATGGCTTATTGAGGTGAAGTGACTCTTTGATTTAGTGGAACAAAAATTCTCTTGGCAAGCACAGGAAATAGGTTCAGGAGAAACTCAAAAAGCTTTCTAAGTTGCCGGATTCTAACTATGTTGATCACTCAGTGGCTGTGAAACAGATGCAGAAGGAAGTTGATGTACTTATGGAAGAAGATAATGTGAGATGGAAGTAGAGGGCCAAACAGATAATGCTCAAAGATGGAGATAGAAACACAAAGTTCTTTCATAAAAGTGCTAGCCAAAAAAGAAAAGTTAATAAAATCAAGAGAGTGGTAAGGAGAGATGGAAGGGTGGCCAGTTGCTTGGATGATATTTCAAAAACTTTTTATTTACATTTCAATGACCTTTTTACCTCTTCTAATCCTGATAAATTAGCTGATTATTTGACTCATGTGGGAAGAATGGTGGATGAGCACATGAATAGAATTATGTCAAGGGAGTTCACTGCAGATGAGGTAAAAACAACTTTGTTCTAGATGAATCCATTGGGGTCTCCTGGCCTTGACAGATTCTCAACTGTGTTTTATCAAACTCATTTGGGACATAGTGAGAGGGGATGTGACTCGACCTGTGTTTGAAGTTCTTAATTCAACAAGTGACATTTCCACTATTAATGAAACTTTTATTGTGATGATTCCTAAAGTCAAAAAGCCTCAAACAGATTTTGAGTTTAGACCTATCTCTTTGTGTAATGTTATTTACAAGATGGTCTCAAAAGTCCTAGCAAATAGGCTTAAGGTCATCTTGCCTGAACTCATTTCTCCTACACAAAGTTCCTTTGTACTTGGTAGATTAATCCTTGATAATGTGATTGTGGCATTCGAGGCTATACACCCAATGAGTTTTAAAGTGAAGGGGCAGCATGCATATATGTCTTTGAAGCTGGACATGAGTAAGGCCTATGATAGGGTGAAATAGAGTTTTTTTAGAGAGGCAATGAAGAAGATGGGTTTCAGTTCTAGATGGATCTCTTTGGTGATGGGGTGTACTTCAACTATTTCATATTCCATTCTTATTAATGGTAAGCTTGGCTCCAACCCACAAAGGGATTAAGACAGAGGGACCCCTTATCCCCCTATTTTTTATCCTTGTCTCTGAAATATTGAGCTCCCTTTTGAATCATGTTGAATCTTCTAAACAAAGTCATGATGTCCAATTTGGTAAAAGCAAGTTAAGCATTACCCCTTTTTTTTTTTTTTTTGCAGATGATAGCTTGCTATTTTGTCAAGCAAATGCAATTGAATGGTCTAAGATACTCGACTTTCTTGATCTCTATGAAAGGGCCTCAGGACATAAACTCAACAAGGACAAAACATCCATATTTTTCAGTGCAAATACAAAAAGGTTGACAAGAGATTACATTCTTCGAATGGCTGGAATTAGTGCTACATTATGCTATAAAAAATATATTGGCTTACCTGCTCTTATTGGTAAGTCAAGGAATCAGGCTTTTAAGGGGATCCTTGATGGAGTTAGAAGTAGAGTGAGCTATTGGAAGAAAAAACTGCTCTCACAAGCAGGGACAACAATTTTATTGAAGGATGTTATTCAAGTTCTCCTCACCTACTGTATGGGGGGTTTTTAAATTTCCTTAAGCATTTCTAAGGGCGCTCAATAAAGATATACATTAGATTTGGTGGAGTTAACCAAAATGAGCATAAAGTCCATTAGGTTTCTTGAAAGCAAATGAGGAAGGCCAAAACGGCAGGAGGGCTAGGTTTTATAGACTTAGAGAGTTTTAACCTTGCTTTATTGTTTAAACAGGGTTGGAGGATACTACAGTAGCCAAATTCTCTGGCTTCACAGGTTCTTAAAGTGAAGTACTTCCCTTGTACAGATTTTCTTAAGGCTAAGGTGGGTGCAAGGCCTTCCTTTATCTAGAGGAGTATTTGTTCTACTAGAAACATGATTGAAAAGAGTTCTTTTGGAAGGATTGGTGATGGTCATGATACTCTTATTTGGAATGAGAGGTGGTTGCCCACTCCTTCTGGCTATAGGGTCTAGTCTTCTACTAAGATTTTGCCTGTGGATACAAAGGTTGCTACTCTTATAAACCATACAAATAAACAATGGAATAAGGTGCTGGTGAGAGATGTGTTTGGGGAGGAGGAAACTACTACTATCCTGAAACTCCCAAATAATGCCACTGGTGCTAGGGACAGATTGATATGGTTAGGTACTAAGGATGAGATTTTTACAATTAAGAGTGCTTACCACCTTCAAAAGAAGCTGAATGCATTGGCTTATGATCAGTCATCTTCTGTTGCTTATTAAGGAGAAGGATTGGACTACCTGTTGGAGGTACAAAATCCCAAATGCAGCAAAATGTTTTATGTGGAGAGCCTGCCTCGAGTCATTGCCTACAAGGTTAAACATGTTCAAGAAGCAAATTTGTGACTCACCTATGTGTCTTATCTGTTTGAGTGAAGAAGAAGATGTCCATATTTTGTGAAACTGTAAATTTGGCATGGATGTTTAGAGTCAGGGCCCTTTAAAAGTTCCCTTAAAACAGAAAGATTTAGTGAGCTTGTTGAGGAACTAAGCCTATCTTGTGATCAGGAGACTATGGAACTCTTTGCAGTAACAACTAAGAGCATTTGGTATAGGAGGAATCGATCTATCTTTGAGGACTCATTTGCACATCCAACAGTTTTAGCTAAGCAAACTGAGAAGTTCCTTGATAAGTTCAGAGTTGCTCAACAGACTCCTAAGGCTTCCACTCGTGCGATATTAAATGAGAGAGTTAATTGGATCCCTCCTCCACCAGGCACTATAGAGATTAATTGGGATGCAGCCTTGAGTGAGGTCAAAGGCAGAGCAGGTTTTGGTCTAGTAGCCTATGATCATGAGGGTAGGGTGATTGCTATTAAAAGGATTTCAAAAGCAAGCTTAATTGATCCTTTACTAGTTGAAGCTCAAGGAGCCTTTTATGCTACAGAGTTGGTTGCTGATATGGGACTTAGGATACGTTTGGATGCCAAACTACTCTCAACTCATCATTATAACTTTTTTAAATGTCAATACAAAATATAATAAATAATTCAACTTTTTCAAATCCCAAAATAATAACAATATTTTAACAATATTTTATTATCTTAATTCAACTTAGTTCAACATCCAAACACACCTTTAGATCAGTACTCTTGGTGGTGATTCAAGCCAAGTTGTCAAAGGCTTGTAGCAGCAACTGGACAGATGGGATAGGGTGGGCATGATCATTGTTTACACTAAACTGAGACTATCATCTTTGTCTAGTTAGAATGTTTGTTTGTTAAAAGAGATGGTAATGTGTTTACTCATAATCTTGCAAAATCATCTCAAGAGTTAGAAGAGGATGCTTCTGAATTGGTTTTTAGTCCAGCTTGTATGCAAGTTGCTATCTTTCTTAAGTTTTAATAAAGAGTATTATTCCTTTTAAAAAAAAAA
>QEOT01001503.1:297928-329729 GCA_003123785.1 Pterocarya stenoptera
TCTCTCTCTCTCTCTCTCTCAGATGGGTACTTCTCAGCAGTTTTCCTCTCTTAGCTGTAAACTAACCATCAAACAGGCAAAACAAGTGGAATTCAAGTCCACGGGTTCTCTCTTTGTTAGATACTATCTTTCTGCAGGAAATTACAAAAGAATTCAGCTTAACAGTCGAGAAATCTCCTCCAGGTCCGATCTCTATTGGAACGAGTCCTTCTCATTGGATTGCTTTGGTACCCACGACACCATGGACAACCTAATGCAAGAAAACGTGGTTTTCGAGCTCCGGTGGAGGAACAAAGTGCCTGTTCTTGGGAAGAATATTATTGGGGGCTCAAAACTCTTGGGTAGGGCAGAGATTCCATGGAAAGAAGTGTGCGAGTCACCAAACATGGAGATGGAGAAGTGGGTCACGATGATTCCCACGAGTGGATCATCACGTGTGCTTGTTGAAGGTGTCAAGCCACCTAAGCTGCAAGTGGGAATGAAAGTTCAAGTTCCTGCAATGGTGGAAAAGGAGAGGAGGAGATCAAACTATGGGAAGGGAAAGAAGTCATGGGATGAGTCATGTGGATGCAAAGATGGTCATGGGCATGGCAGCAGTTGTGAAGATCATTATAATATATTTGCACTAGCGGCTGCTTTGGAGGCATTTTAGGCGCAGTGACACATAACATATAATGGGTGGTGTCGACACTTGTTTGGCCTTATTATTGTTTTATTAATTGTATTCGGGACGTTGAGTTTTGTAATTAAGAGATGAATGTATATTTGATGCGGTGGGACTACGAAATGAAATGGAGTCCAGCTTTCTTGCCTTTCGTTCCTTTCGCTTCCTTTTTTTTTTTTTTTTTTGCCCCTAACTAGTTGAGCTAGTTTTCATTCACGCCTCATTTGTTTTTGAAAAACTCTCATCTCTTCTCATTTTATCTCAATTTCATCATTACACTTTTTCAAATTCCAATAAAAAATAAAATAAACAATTCAACTTTTTCAAATTCATGTCATATTCTCTCACTTAATCATTACAATTTTTTCAAATTTCAATATAAAATAAAATAAACAATTCAACTTTTTTAAACTCATCTCATCTCATCTCTGAAAACAAACGAGGCGTACTGCATATCCTTTTCACGGGCAAATTTTTTAATTACTAGGCTGTAAATGGAGCATATAAATATATATATAAGTCATTCTATGTCTATACATAATATTTATAAAAATAAATTACTTACTAAGTTATCTTTCAATTAATAATTATTTCAGTTTTCAAACAAGTATATATGTTTGAGATTTCCGAATAAGTATGTTCGTACTTTATGAATTCCTCCACCTGGCATTAACAAATTAAAGTAATAACATTGGTTTCTCTATATACATATCACATATGTAAAATCATATTTTTTTAGAGATTAATATGCAAGAATTAGTTGATTTTTCATATGAAGAAAAACTCTCACTTTTGATTTTGCATCTTTGAACCAAATAATAATAAAATATTATTTATTTATTTTATTTTTTTCCTAAAATTATTATTTTTTGATATGCTTCAAATAAGCAATTATCAAATTATTTTTTCTTGATATGCTTTAAATAAGCAATTATCAAATCTCGTTTGATTCTATTTGATTTATTTGTTTGTATTGTTGTTGAGAGAGAGATCAAAGGGTAGGAGAGAAAAGAAATAGTAAAATAATATTTGGAGAGTAAACAATGTTTCTATAATCCAATACAGACTAATTTAAAGAAATATTATATAAATATGAAGATACATAAGCCATTGCTAATGCTCTAAATGGTAGTGCCGCATTAGTGTATAACTCATTTATGTAGCAAGTATATGTAGACAGAGCATTTATATATATATATATATAAAATACATATATAAATTAATGTAGGGTGAATAGAGGTCCAACTACCAGTACCACTCATTCACATCCCCAACAAAAGGTCTGGTTAGTCATTACTATCTACACATGAATCCTAATGTTATGGTTAGTCGTTTTCAGTGTCTTGATCAAGGATGGGAAATTTCCCAGACCTACATGAATATGGTGGGTCTTCACCATGATAGGATTCCAACGAATCTAGTTCAAACATCTACTCCTTGGGCCTCCCTTAGGGATGGTGAGTCCGGCAGGCCATTCCAAGGGAAAATTGTTTTCTAATTGTTTTTTTTTTTTTTAATATGATATTGTCTATAGAAAAAGAAAAGATGAGAAATGGTAGCGGATGAAAGGACGTTTGACTTGTTCGATGGAAAAATTAACTTATTTTTTCAGTTAAAGCAATCTTATCTATTCAATTTTGAAACAGAATGTATCCAGTAAGTTTTTAACTGGATGTAAAACAAACCAGCAAATGACAAATGGTGTGATGCTAATCCTAGCATAGAAGATCAATCGACGTGCAAAGAGAAAATTAAAAGAAGTAAAAGACACTCATTTCTTTTTTATGTGAAATCAAGGAACAGCGAGTTACAGTTTATCATAAAGTTATAAAAAAAATTATAAGAGTCTTCTTTATTTTACTATAAAAGACTTATTTTAAGATGAAATCCATTTCAATAATATGAAATATTAGATTGTTGTGTTTTTTTTTAAGAGAATGATTATATATTAAAGAAATAAAATAACAAAATATATAAATAAATACAACCGTATGAAGTCTTTAAGATTGACTTGATTACACAAAATCAAACTATCTCATCTTATTATTATAATTTTTTTAAATTTTTATATAATAAAAATTTTAATTTTTTTAAATTTTAAAATAAAAATAATATTTTATTCCGCTACAAAAACATCTCATATCGCGCAATCAAACGAGGCTCGAAATCTTTTTAAAATATCTCAAAACTCAAAAGTGGTGACCACGCAGAGAGAGAGAGAGAGAATGGAGAGAAGCACACCGGTGAGGAAGCCTCACACGTCCACTGCCGATCTGCTCACCTGGTCCGAGGTCCCTCCTTCCCATTCTCCGGCCACCGTCTCCGGCGCTCGGTCTCACCAGGTAATTTGCCTCTTAAATTTCTCCGGTGACGAATATGATGCTCCTTTTTTCTCACTTCTGCAGCATTTCGTGCTAATCGAGACATCTGGTTTGCCTGTTCATTTTCAAATTTCAGCCGTCCGATCGAATCAGCAAAGTCCTCCATGGATGTCAGCTGACAGACGAAGAAGCTCAGAGCCTCATGAAAAAGTAAGATCCCTTTCTATTTTTGGCTTAAAGCTTCTCTCGTTGACGTTCACCTGTTTTTCTTTTTCACTCTAAAATTCGTTTACAATGCAATTATATGCTTGCATTATCTTTTTTGTGATTCTCGATTCTTTTCCATTCGAAATATGATTTCTTATGTAATTTTCTCTTTGATGGAATTTTCAGATCTAACTGATGCATTCTTGGCTTTGATCTGATTTCTAGTCTTATTTTGATGCTCCTGGTCAGTCTTAGAAACTATACTGATGCTTCTTTTCTGATTAATCTCGAAGAGAAAAAAAAGAAAATTGAAATGTAAACTTGATTAAAGCCCGCACTCCCATACAAACAGTTTCCAAGCGTGAAGAAACTACATCTTAGAAGAATATGAGAATCAATGATCTTTTAAGACTTCCTCTAGTCTGACTCCTAGTTTCTCACTGAAAATGCTCCTAAGCTATTGAATCCGATGATGGGGGTAAAACGTCCGCTTATCAAAATCACTGGCAGAGCAAGATTGATATGGAGAACAGCTTGTTTGTAGCAGGGTGGGAAAATTAAATTTCATTTGATTATGGATGTAGAGGCTAAAAGCCCAAAGAAGGTGCTTTAGAGTCTATTTTGGTAGTTCAGCACTATCACTCATGTATACTTCAAATGCAACTCCTTTATGAACCAAAGCTAAGAAATCAAGTTCCATTGCTAAGAGGAATCGGTAACCAATTTATGTGAGGCGGGATTAGGGACATTTTTATTTTTGATAAGTAAAAGAAAGTGTTGATGAGATCGGGACAAAATAAGAGATACAAAAAAATAAGTAAATAAATAAAAGCAAAAATAAAAAATAAAAAACGTATTATTAGTTTTTGTTGCTATAATCAATCTTATGGCTACATCATTTAGGGTTCTCATTGCATGGTCTGTTCTAAGCATGATTTCATATAATGGCTGTCTTTTATCTAAGGCTAGTTGGAACTGTTTCATGTGCTACATTCAGGAAGCCATGTTCCGGGTATAAATTGAAAGAAATCACTGGTAGTGGTATATTTGCTGGAAAAAATGGAGATGGTGCATCAGAATATGATGCTGCTAATCATAACAAAACAGGGCTGCGTACTTACCAGGTATTTAGTTTATCTCTTTGCATTCACTGTAAAATATGAGCATCTTGCATCAGAAATCCATCATGTTGGCTATTCTCCTTCTTATTTATAATGGCTGGACTTTCAGCAAGCAATGAATGGAATTAGTCAAATCTCATTCAGTGCTGAAGGGAGTGTTTCACCCAAGAAGCCTACTTCTCTCCCTGAGGTAGCAAAGCAGCGTGAATTAAGTGGAACATTGCAAAGTGAGTCAGACAAAATGTGTAAGAAGCAGACATCAAATGCCAAGTCCATGGAGCTCAGTGGACACGACATCTTTGGCCCCCCTCCTGAAATTGTGCCTCGGTCAGTAGCTGCTGCACGCACCTTGGAATCAAAAGAAACCAGAAACGTGGTGGAACCTGCACCTCGAAATGTCCGAACATCTGTCAAAGTTTCCAATGTGAGTACTCTTTTTGGCATGCAAGAGAATATTTCATTGTCTTTATAGTTCATAATTTGGTGGCAAAGCTCACAGTTGCTGTTGTGCTATCTCCTTTTCTAATACACCATGTGGGATAACTTTATGGGATGGGTCTTATATTGAGTATGAAGTGTCCAATTTTATGCATTCCTAAATTGCAAATGTTTTGAATTCAAATTAAGCTGAATTCCAAGCTTATGAAATGTCACAATGGGATCCTTTGATAATAATTTCAATTGCAATCATACGATAACCACCATGAATCCTTTTGAGTTATGCATTATTTCAAGGGATGTAAGACATGTATTAAAGTAGTTCACAGTTATACTTGAACACCTTTTCTTTAACATAATCGCTTGATTTCCTAACTTGCATTTCTTTCTTCCCTTGAAGGTTCATTTTTCGTCATCCTATCCAAATTATTGCCAAATTGCATCATTTGCATAGTTTCTTTCTAGCACTACTTTTAATAGATGCAAGGCTATACATCAAGTGTTCTGTCTAATATTTTTTTGTTTTCTTCTGGCTTTTATGATGATGTTTATCAATAACATATTCAAGCACAAAGTATGAAGGGATGTACCCTTCCAGTTGTGCAGTTCCGCTAAACATTTATCCTTTTCTGTAGGCTGATGGTTTGAACTTGGAAGTTTTTTTTTTTATAGCTGATTGAACTTGAAAATTTTTCTCAAATTGATGTGTTCTTTCTCAAATTTTTCTCATCTTTGGCTCTCAGCTATATAAACTAATTCTTGTCTTTGTTTATCAATTTTATAGCCTGCTGGTGGTCAGAGTAATATCATGTTTAGTGAAGAACCAGATATCAAGACAGCAAAAAAAATACATAACCAGAAGTTTGCAGAGCTGACTGGCAATGATATTTTTAAGGGAGATGTTCCTCCAGGATCCACTGAAAAGCCACTGAGCACGGCTAAGCTGAGAGAAATGAGTGGAAATGACATCTTTGCTGATGGCAAGGCAAAGTCAAGAGACTATCTAGGTGGTGTCCGCCAGCCCCCTGGTGGCGACAGCAGCATTGCCTTGGTTTAAATAATATCAGTGCATGATGCTTTCTTCATATCTCTTCATGAACTTTTGTGTCAAGATGAGGACTGTAAGATGGTAGGTTTTGGAGTGAATGAGTACTGTTATTCCAATACATTGTTAGGGTTTAACATTCAGTTATGTCGACTATCCATTCAGTTATTTCTATCTGCTTGACTGTCAATATCAAAACATTACTGGTTCAGGTTTATAAAGAACGGGAAAGGAGATGACAAATAAGCCTAATGAACACTTCCCTCACCCCTTTCTACTTCACCCCCTATTTACTGTGCAGACACTTCAACCACTTAGATCCTCTGATTCGTCTATTATCCCATCAGCAGCCCCCTTTTCTTCACCCCCCATGGGCCTTTCAATATCCGTCCTTCCCCGGCAACTCCGACCAATTTGATCCTCTGATTCCTCTCTTATCCCATCAGCAGCCTCTTTCTTCACTCATGAGACTTTCAATACCCATCCTTCTCGGCAACTCCAAGCTCAGCTATTCCAATCGGCACACATCCGATCCCGCTTTTCAGATTATCTTGTGTGGCTGTTGTCCCTGTTACTTTATTTCTCTCTTCAATGTGATTTCTTTTGCAGAATTCTGTAACATTTGTTTAGTAGCCTAATTGTATTCACAAATGTTGGTTTAACTTTTGTTCGGCGTGGCTATATAATGTATCCGCATTCTGGTTGACTCGATCTATCTATGGCCAACCTTGATGACCCAACTCTTTCAAAATGATCCCATCTGGACAATCAAATTCTTCCGATCAAAGTTGCATCCAAACTGACTACTAGGTGAGTTTGGGGGGCTAGTGATTTGGTGAAGCATGATGATGGATGGAGACTAGTACGATGGGTCGGGGGTACGAAAAAACAAAGAGGCCACCAGGATACATCCCCTTTTTAAATATGTCCGGCGCATTTGACAAATTAGGGGAGATGAAATCATGAAAGTGCGTTTGAACATAGGGGCGTAAAAGCTGTATGCGTAGTTACCAAGAGCATTCATTATCCATGTCAGATGCTGCAGGAGCTGGGGCCATGTGACGTGAGGGCTTGGGTGAGCCATTTGGAGTTTGTTTTTTTTTAAAAAAAAAAGGAAATGCGGATGTCATTTTGTGCCCTGTTCACGTGCACTGCAAAACTTGCTGCTAGGGCATTAATACATCTTCACTCGACAAACAATTAGATCCAAAGATGAGATATTTAAACCAACAATAGTGGATAATGCTTCCGATGGCTAGCGGGTTCAGCACATGCGTGAGCTTATTGGGGGGTTTTTAAGTCAGCGGCATTCATATGAAATCATCAAAATATGAAGGATAAAGAGAGAAAAACAACAAAACCCTCCTCGTTCAATTTGGAACCCAAATAGAGTCGTATGAGAACAATGCCCACTTGAAACCATAACAAGACGCATCCAAATTAAAGACAAACTTATTGCACGCAACTCAAACTGCATTCATGCATTCATATGCAAGTTAACAAGACACAGCAAAAGCAAGGACACTTGGCCAGCAGCATTCCTCATGCATCCCCATGTCCTATCAATGTCAGAAGCATTTTCTCATAGTCTCCATAAGTGTCTTTGTTAATTGCACGATCCAGAGGAATGCTGTTCCTTCGATAGTATTCTTCTTTGATCCGTTCCATGTCAACCTCTGCTCGAGTGGCCACCACTCTTGTAAGAGCCCATTCATCTGTCCCCAACTTGTTTATTGCCAGCCGCAGAACCTCCTCGAAATATTTTGCAGGGTAGGTCAAGCACTCAATTGTTGCTCTCAGTAATTTCTTGTACTCATCATCAGGATCAGCCTCCAAATCCTGCAAAAAGTTGCCCATCATCAGTTTGAATGGCAGCGGATTGTCATTCAGCACAGTCAGCCGTAGAATCCTTCTTCTTTGATCTATATTAGCTCATAACATTGACCTTCTAATAGTGAGAGACAAACCATCACTCAAAATTGGATAGTTATAAAGTCAGTCACTCAAAAATCTGATAGTGCACCAGGACTGCTCCTAGAACCTTTTCTGTTTGCTATCAAATTTAGCTACTTTTTTGTTTTACTTATTAGTTATATTTTTCTTCCTTAGAGAACAGAATCATATGGTTATTACCCAGCTGGTCCCACTAAGTGGAGTCCTGGAGGGATACCTTAGATATGAATCTCCTAGCACAGCCTTGGGTTGCCAGAACAATTACTTTTTTTTTTTTCAGGCAAGAAGTAGAATAAGGATTTTCTCACTGAAAAATCAGACCACAAATATCACATTGCTGGATCCAACCTGGGGTGCAATCCTAGCAACATCACACGCATATCATAAGAGATGCTATATACCTTGTCAATGGCATTTCCAAACTCATTGTTATAGTGATTGAGTGTCGCATTCAGCTGTGCTTTACTTCTTGTAGTCAGAATTCTAATGAGCTCATCATGATTATAAGATTTCACGGATATCTTCTCATGAAGTATCTTGGCTTCTGATTTTGCTAATTTCATATTCACTTCATCTCCATCATATCTGAATGAGCTCACAAGGGGAACCAAAAGCTGTGATGGAAGCAGAGTTAATCTATCAGCCAGTGCATGGATTGCAACCATAGCAAAAAGAAGACAAATTTTCTAAGATGTTGGAATGAATAGCTGCAACCAACAATGTGAAATAAAAGAATATCTTGTGGCCATTCTAAAGGGCTCGTATCAAACCATTAGTTTTTGTCAAGATGCAAATGTAATTGATGTAATGCACACCTATAGACATTTTGAGATTTTGTACGTATCTATTCTTGTAATATCACCAAGGTCCAAAGAATATATTAGTCCCGTGAAACTTCTTATTTCAATTAAGTTTCTGACAGGGCAAAAAGGTGTGTGAAGACATCATCAAATACAGATAAAAGTATCATTTTGTAAGCACAACACCGAAAATGTCTGATTCAATGTTTGGCAATTCCGACTCAAATAAATCTACTGATGACCTGTGGGTTTAAGGATGTACCTTGCGAAAATCTCCAGTTGTATGATATGCAACATCCTCTTCAAGAGATTTTTTAAAACGAGCATGATATGCCTGCCTTACCATAAAGAGGTCAAGAGAAGACCTGGTACACGCCACTTCCACAAGAACCAAATTGTTTGATGTCAACATCTTTGTTGCTTCATTAGCCAAAAATGCATCACGCTCAGCTGGATCCAGAGTCCATAGCAGTACAAGCCGCTGTTTCATGTCAATAAAATGTGGAAGTAAGAGCATTAGCCTTCTGCCTCCCTCAATCCTCTCCTACTCAACTAAAGAGTACAATGAAAACTATGCCGAGCCTCTTGGCATGATTATTTACTCCGCTGTATTCAACGACTATTTGAAAGGCATTGCCATTTTAACAATTAAAATATTCGTGAATATAACCTGACCTCAAAGTCACTTGAAAGTTCTTTGTCTAGTGATTTAAGAAGATCTTCCCCATAAGTTTCAGCATAGGACTGCTTGATTAACTTCCTCTGAGCTGCATTCCTGTGAGCCAATATAGATATGATCAAGGCCTCATTGGTTCCCCATCCTGCAACATATTATCAGGACAGCTCGTAATGTATCCATCCAACGCAAAATTCTTATCAGAAAGATTAGAATTCTCGACCCAAGGATTTGTATTGGGTATGAAAAATTCCCAAGTTAACCAATAAGCGATCAAACTTCTTCTACAACTAACCAATGCAAACAATGCCAGATCCGAAATGTGTTGCAGTTAACCGATAAATAATCAAACTTCTTTTACAACTAATCAATGCAAACAATGCTGGATCCAAACCGTGTTGCACACAGATAAAGAGCGGTTCCTTCCTCAGATGCTTCGCGATATAAATTCTAGACTCTCAGAGTAACAAAAACTTGGTGATAACCAAAACAATCATGCACCATTAAAAAGGAAAAAAAGAGAAGCGATCATGATCAATGGATCATTAACGGATCGGATTTAGAAAACTTAAAAAGCGATCATATAGCTAGAACCCAAAAAACAGAAATTCAGCAAGGAGAAAAAATTTGAATGCTGATCAAATGCATATGGTCAAAACGATATGATGATGATAAGAATAATAAAAGAATAGCAAGCGATCAAATTGATAATCAGAATCAGTAGCAAAGGAATAGAGTGGACATGAAGTCAGATTGAACTGAGAACCTTGGAAAGCCTTTCGGAGTTGCTCGGCGTCCTCAGCTGGTGAAGTAACCGCTTCTGGTACTCTAAGGGTCGCCATTGTCTCTCTCTCTCTCAGCCTATGACTCTCTCTCTCGCTGTCTCTTGGTGCCTTGTCTATTAATGTTTGTTTGTGGAAGACTGACGATGCACTTTAAAAGGTTAATTATCGGTTACGGTTAATTATTTAGCTTAAATAAATAAATAAATAAATAAAAGATTTAAAAAAATAAGAAAATAAAAATGACAAATCATATATAGTATATATGGTATAAAATGATAAGTAGAATTTCTTTTTCAATTTTTATTTTTCTCGTATTCAGTCACGGACACATCATCCAAAAATTGGCAATATTTAAAATAAAGAGTGACATTATTTCTTTTAGATAAATGATTGTAAATTTTATGCATTTTTTTTTTTTAAAAATGGATAAATTTGAAATCTAAGTCAAAATAATAATTATTTTAATAATAATTTTTATTTTTATTTTTTAAAAAAAGAATATATTAAACTTGTACATCTTAAAATTATATTTAGCTCGTTTTAATTTTGAATATATAATTATTTTTTTAGACAATTTGTGCAGGAATATTGAACCCTATTTCCCTATTGAGGCGGATCAAGTCAGTCCATTATATTAAGAAAATGAGATTTATGTCCAATATTTTTGTTCATTGATTTGTACCATTATGGATTAAACTACGAGTTCAATTCATTTTGAGGGAACGATCCCAATTCTTATTGTAGGACTCTAAGGGACTTCCTCCACAATGTTTAGACTTCTTAAGGATATTATTCATTTGTTCATATTTACTTAAAGAATAATGTTAGATATAATTTTAGGGTGTTTAAACCACACTCACTCATTTTGAAAAACAGTCGGTTTACTATTAAAAAAATAATTTTTTCATGTAAATTCTAGATTTATCTACTTTTTTCAAAAGAAATACAGAGAGTTTGCACACTCTAGAATTACAAATATCATTTATCTTCTTTAAAAATCTATTTTTTGTTACACATTAATATTTATCAATTTTCGAGAATAATAAGTAGGGTTTGAAAAATATACTTGAAAAAAAATATCCTAAATGTTCTAACAGATGAGACTGATACTAATTTATTGATCAGATATGACCTACCATTACTGATTAACCACAAATGAAAGTAATCCCCTCAATTGTGTGTTTCATTCAATCCAAATTGGGCCAAAATACTTCAAAAATATCCTAAAAGTTCTAAGAGATCACACTGATTAAGTTGGAGCTGATGCTAATTTATTGATCAGATATCACCTGCCATTATGCATTAACCACAAATGACCAAAATACTTTAAAAAAAAAATATCCTAAAAGTTCGAAGAGATCAGACTGATTAAGTTGAACATGATACTAATTTATTGATCATATTTCCCCTACAATTATTGATTAACCACAAATGACAGTAATCACCTCAATCGTGAGTTTCATGAAATCCAAATTGGGCCTCTAAAACTTGAAGCCCACTTATCAAACGATGTCGTTCTCATACCCCGACCCGAGTGTCAAAAAAGATCTTGAACGCCTCAACTTGCCAGGGTACGACTCCACTGGGGATCGAACCCAGAATCTCTGGTTCCGTAGACCAGCACCTTATCCATTGGGCCATGGAGTCTTTCTCTTTGTTCTGGTAGATAAAACCATATATTTATATTTTTGAAAGCAGGTGATGGCGTTGACTGGCGCTGAAACCGACACAGAAACCCGCCGCATTGACGTCCATTACAAAGTAAGTTACTTCAAAGCTTGTGTTGGGTGGCAACAGATTACAATTACCTGCAAAGTGTCCCCTCCCTGAAAAGAACATGCTTCTTTGAGCATGCATGCTCTTTCTTCCTCAATCTATGGGCTAAGAGGAATAATTTCCATCTTTACTCGTAACCCATATGGTGGAAGTCTTTATAGGTTATAATGGTATCAAAGGGATCGTAGGCAAGGATTCTAGCATACAGAAGCAGAAGCCAAAAAAGGAAGAAGGAAAAGAGAAAGGTGGGAATAAGCATCCGATTTAAAGGTTGAGGCTTGAAATTCCTTTGCTGTTTTTACAAAATGGGTAGGGAAAAGTCGCTGCGGAACAAAGCCGTCCACTTTGTTTCTGATCTCACCACTGTTTTCCTCAACCCCATCTCTGACAAACCCTCGGAACCTCATTCTCATCCTCCTCCTTCACCCACTGTAAGTCTCTCTCCCTCTACTGTTCCTTGATAAAGCTTGGTTTATTTTCTTTTTCTTCTTTTAGTGGTTATTGATTTATTTTTCTTTCTTTCTTGTTTCTTTAATGGAATCATGGAACACCTATAGAGTCTAAGAATTGATGGATTTTCTAGTATTGATAGACAGGGTGGGGGTTATGGTATTTTTCCTTGCGATCAACAGAAAGTGGGAGCTATGTCGTGCTAAACGATACAAAAAATGCGAGGGTGATGGTTAGGACCCGTTACTGGAGTCTGGACGTCTAGCATAATCGATTCATATAATTGGCTAAAATGATAAGAACCCCGCTCTGTGCATTGAAGGGAGCTGGATAGAGTGATTGAGAAGTGTAGTGGAGTGAAACAAGCTTCTTCTTTCTTTTTTTTTGTCTTTTACAGTAAGTAAGAACTTTATTAATAAGAAAAGTAGGCATAGCCAAGTACACGGAAACAATCTTTGAATATGGAGAACACGGTCTAATTTATTGGGGTCCTAAAAATCGAATTTTGTGTTATCTATTTAGGAATAAAAACTTAGGTCCCATGCCTATTCCTGATGAATTAGTTAACCTTTTTACCAGACCAAGCTCCTATATCCGCGATTGGCTTTGCATCGCATCGATTGTGTCAGGCATAAAACGGGGGAGCATGGTGAAATTTTGACCCCTCAAGTAATAACATGGTAACCCGTGATAAGCTAACGTATGCATGTAGAAACAAAACCCTTTGTACATATAATCATTTTTTGTTTTGATTCTAGTTTTTTTTTTAAATATATTATTGGACAGGAAGATGCGAGCAAGTCGAAGAGAAGTGAACAAGAGTCAATTAGTGCAGAGGGTTCTGGGGATGTAGTCGATGGGCCTGATACTTCTTCTTTTCCAGCATTTCTCTATTCCCTATTGTCATCCTCTGAGCCTGGGGATAATTTGAAGTCAGATGAGCAGAATAATGACAAAGTAGAATCAGGGGACCAGCTATCTGAGACTCTAACGAAAGAAAGTGGTGGGAAAAAAAGCTTATTTTCTAGGGGGAAACATTCACTCAGTAAAGCTATTTACAAGGCTGCAAGGATTGGTGGCTATCGAAACCAAGATCGCAAGGGTGACTCTGACATGATATTTGATGGGAATGATGCAGGAATTTCTGGAGTTGAAATGAGGCATATGGAAAATGAGAAAGAGTCTGTGGGCTCGGTCAAAGTCCCAGATGTTTCTGAACCTTCAATGCTTCTTTCAGAGAAAAGTAGAAGTGCTCTTTATGCTTCCCTTCCAGCACTTATTCAAGGGAGGCAATGGTTATTGCTCTATAGGTGTGAATCTCATTTGCATAAATGGAATGGATCTTCCTAAAGTTGTATGGTCTTTCTATCACTAAACAATTGTGGTACTTTTTCTGGCATATCTATTGTCCATTGTAGTACATGGAGGCATGGCATATCACTTTCAACCCTGTACCGAAGGAGCATGCTTTGGCCCGGGCTCAGCTTGCTCGTAAGTATATATATCATCGTTTTGTTTTTTTTTTTATATTAACTCAAAGTTTGGGATTTTTGGCCATAATACTGCATAGAAAAGATCGAGAGCATTTTGTTTAGAAGTTCAGAGTTTTAGGGAAAGATGTTTTCCTTGGAGTGGAATTCATAGGCAATATTGGATTTTACTATCTTCTGAAAGGTTTTTTTTTGTAAGTCTGTCTTCTGAAAGTTTAAATTCTCTGGGACATTTTGCAAATTAAGTGGAGGCTTTTGGTTTTGAAACAATTATTCAGCTGAAAAAGATAGCCTCTTTTATTTCTATTACTAAGCTAAATCCATGATAAGTGTTTTTATAAATCATTTGGATGTCACTATATAAAAGAATCCTTTTGGAGGTCATTATACTCAATTTGACCATAAAACTTCTGCACTCGTCATATTATCTTAATATGCCTTCAGGTTATTGGAGACCGTAAAGGTGCAGTATTTGGTGGCTTGGTTGAGGCACCCCTAAGACCAACCAACAAGAGAAAATATCAGGTTGCTAAAACTCATAATTATTTTGAATTCACTTAGTAACTGTATCACTTCTTGTATCATGTTGACCCTGGACATTGAACAGGGAACCAACAGTACATTTGTTTTCACGAATAAATCCGGTCATCCTGTTATCTTTCGCCCAACAGGTACTTTTGTTGGTGCCTCATGGACACCTACTACTGCATATTAGCTTTATCAATGAAGTTAACATGTCATCATTATGAGGATTATATATAGTGTTCTGCAAATCAACTCTTTCTACCTACTTGGTTCTACAAATCAACGCTTTCTGCTTTCTTTTTTTTTTTATCAATAAAGAAAATATTTTATCAATAAGAATAGGCATAACCTAAATACACGGGACATATACAAGAGCAACACCTATGTATAATTGTCAAAAGATACAAGGAAACCATGAATGCTCGTGCCGTTAAAGTCTATTACAGACGACCAATGGAATAAAGTATTAAGAAAAAACATTCTAGGGCACAATAAGAATAAGACCAATAGAGACTTCATTAGAGTCCATTGGAGCTGCAGATCGTAATACTTGTGCTTATTCTTCTTTTGAAACATATTCTTTAGTTATAGCAGCCCATAGGCGCGAGATGTACCTTGTAGCTCATCCATTCTCCGTCTGCGATCATTGAAGCTCCTTTCATTCTCTCCATACATATGCACCACCATAGACAAATCGGGACCATCTTCCACCTATCTACAATTTGAGAATTTGTTTGGAAGCCTCTCCAACTTGCTAGAAAGTCAACCACCCTTCTCGGCATCACCCAAAGTAGCCCACTCTAGCAAAGATATCATTCTATAAGCTCATGGCCACTTCATAATGCAATAATAAGTGGTCAATGGATTCCCCACTTTTTGTTGCTCATACGACACCAATCCATCACAATGCTTCGGCGTTTCCTTAGATTGTCTGTGAGATTCTTCCCAAAGGAAGCCATTCCCAAGAAAAAAGGAAGCTTGTAGGGGAGTCTGCTACATTTGGATGTTGAGATGAGTTGAGTTGAGTTGTGAATAGCAGTATTTTGTGGGTCTCCTTGAGATGGGTTTAACTTTTTTAGGTTGAGATGGGTTTAATTTTTTAGGTTAAAATGTATGGAGTAGGTTGAGATGAGTTAAGTTTGGTTCAACAATCAAACACAACCTTAGTCTTCCATATGTTCTTCCAAGGGAATGGACTTGACTTTTGTGTAATGAGGGACTTGTGGTATGAACGAACACTGAATCCCTTCTTAAAAAGTACCAAGATCGGTACTTTTCTGCTTATACTTTGGTTAGTTTTTAATGACCATAAAGATGCTGAATTTCAGTTTCTAGTGGGGGAAATAAACTTTTATTTTCTATATGCAATTGCATTGATCTCCTTTTTATGGTTCAAAGATGTAATTAGAATGTGGATTAAAAAAAAAAGCACCTTGGTTTTTTCTAATGCTTGGTTGGGAATGTTAATATTTTATTTTCATAAATATGTAAGTTGCCATATATGAAGTAAGATCCTTGTTAACACAAAGAGGCTATCATTTATATGAATGAGTTCATGCTATACTAGAGTTCTATCTGTTCTACCTGAGTTAGATATTGTAGAAAGAAATTATGATTATGTGAAACATATATAAAATGTGGAAACATAACAGAAGATTAAAGGGATAATGTTATACATCTGGCATGCACTCAGCAGTATGGTTCTGAACCTAAACGTTCCCTTAAAGGGACCATGCTCTCAAAAGGGTGCTCTGTGTTGGTTCAACTTCTGGTTTGGATTGGTAAGTAAGACTATGTTTAGTGGAATGACATTGTCTATTATCAGGTGTAAATCGCTATTTTACTCTGTGCTCCACTGAATTTCTAGCAATTGGTGGAGGTGGTCACTTTGCACTGTATTTAGATGCTGATCTGTAAGAATTCTGCTCCATTTGTTCCTTTTTTTAGGAATCTGGATGCTCAATCAGTTCTGTAACATTTTCAATTCATTTTATTTTAAAGATTGAATGGATCAAGTTCTGTTTCGGAAACATATGGAAATCCTTGTCTTGCGCACTCAGAAGACTTTGAAGTGAAGGAAGTTGAGGTATGCAGAAATGCACCGTCTCTCTCTCTCTCTCGCTCCCGCTCTCTCATGTTCTCAACAGTTTGGCTTACCAAGTATTTGACTGTGATGCATTTATAGTTTTGACACTGTCTCATCTAAAATGAAGAAATAAATCCATAACACCTTCATGTAATGCAGTTGTGGGGCTTTGTATATGCTTCAAAGTATGAGGAGATGCTTTCTTTAAGCCGAACGGAGGCTCCTGGGATATGCCGATGGTAAATCTCAAGCTTTTTGTGATGATTGGTCATGTTGTAATCAGGTAGCTGCAGCTTGGTAGTAATGGTACTCTTGCTTGATGCTGAATGTCTTTTGTATACGCCATGATATGCTCCAAATACCAGGTTATGTTTGTACATATATGTGCATCCTATTTACACAAAGAGTGCTTATGTATTGAACTGCAAGTTTTTATGGATAAATGGTAGATTTTGATGGCATACCGATTGATAATAAGGATGTCCTAGCCTGGTTGTTCTGGGGTATATCATATTCTCTTGTATAGTTTTTTCTCTTTGTATACTGTTATTTACTCATCCATAAAGACATAAAAGAAACTGAAGAGGTTAGTGAGAAGATTCCGGGAAATTTTCGGCATGACTAGAAACACAAACATAGAATTTCGAGAGCATGTCATTTTCAAAAACCGGTAGTATGTATATACATTTTCTACACCGTATTAAACTTCTGGAGACTAGAGTGTAATCTTAGAGGTGAGCAGTCACTTCCATGCTACCAATGACCTACCAGTTGCAAGGATGGAAATAATGTTGGGTTTTCCATTTTTCGTGGGAGGAATGAATCTGAAGACGGGGGGGAGCTACTGGAATGTTCTTGTAGCATATGGTATTTCTTTATAACAAGGATTATGTTCTTGCCTTCTTTTGGGGGGGTTGGGATAGGGGAGGCTTCGCAGCTCAGTTCACAAATTGTTCTAGCAAAAATACCATACAACCTCTGAGCAAGTTCATCCAATGCTAGATTTGAAGTAGATGAAAAACGTTTGGTTAATGAAGAGATTTAGGTTTATAATGTTTACAAACTGAATTAGCAAAGTATGATACTTTAAATTTTTTTATATAGCAAAAAGAGTTATAATTCAATGTTCCACAATAAACCACGTAAGTTTATAAATTTTATTTTTATGAGATCTCTGTATAAAGAAAGCATTTGTCAAAGTAAATATACCAATCGTAGAAAAAAGGAAAGGCAAGGGCATGTTATGTATGGTTCACGGAAGAATGCGGCAAGATTAAGAATTGGCACTCCAATTTTGTGCAGTAATTACATTAAAAATAATAGTGTTTTTTATTATTGTATTTATAATTGTAAATGCTATAATAAGTAGTACAGGTCAACATAACAATTTGTTAGTAGAAAGCTTATAATATTCGTTGATACAAAGGCGTTTTACATCAATGGTGTATTGAATGTGTCGATAAAGGGTATTATTTTTATCATTATAACCATGGAGTATCAGTATTTTGATCATTTTCATATAGATGCAATAGTTAGCTTAATGAACGATTTTGAAAAAATCGCTTGTAAACAACAGAATTCAAACTTAAAAATATCTCACTGAAATTAGATCAAAATTCTTGGAGTATCCCAATTCCACAATTTTTTTAAACTACTGATTTTATTTTTTAACCTTTAGAAAAAGAGATGAATTAACGAGAAGCCAGAAAAGACCAAAGGAGGTTGAACCACCCGTGGCATCATGGTGGCAAAAGCCACCTGATATGGCCATTGGTGAGAGTGGGAGTGGTCAATTTGAATATGAGGTATTCTCATGTATTTTATGAATAATAATAATAAAATAATAAATAACAGAGAGGTATTCTGAGAATACACTAGGCCTGACGAGCCCAAAATCCATTCATGGAAATGGTCCGATTAACTCAGAATGCTCCTAAAATGGGTTTTTAGGGGGGGTCCCCCCAGCCCACCCTTGCCACTAGTGTTTAATATCCTTTTCTTGTTTAACCTTACTTTTGAAAAAAATTAAGGGATTTTTAAGAAATATTACAATCCTTATCCAAGAATACATATTCCTCTCATATGTATTCCGTATTTAAACGCATCAGAAAACGTAAGCAAATTAATAAATTATGGAATAATTATCCCCCAGTCTGTTCCTCGAACCAAGCATTCTCTAGACCATTCAAGATTTCAAAGGTACTACAAGAAATTCTTTACGCTTAAGAGTAATCTAAACAAGAAGCTAGGAAATAGAACTGCAGGACTCTACATAGCAGTGGAATCAATTTCACAAAATACTAAAACGGTTCGGTAAGAGCTGGATTGATATCAACCAAGGGCCACAAGCCTCTGCCTGTCACAATACCAGAAAATATGTTATTGAACCATATCGTCTTATAGACATGCAAAACACTCTGTTAGTACAATCCCAAAAAAGGGTTAGTTTTGTTCGCATATTTCAAAGAACAAAGGAGGAACCAAGAAATTGGGGTACCTTTTTCATCAGGAACAAATTTCTTCTGGTGGTTCTGTGACAAATAAAGATGCGAGGATGTCCTACTTCAAATAACTGCTGTAGTTTTCTCTACAGATCCCTGAAATTTTTGTGGGGAACCATTCGTCGGATTGGCTTTCTTGGCATCCACTCCTTCCTCGTATGCAGCTGCATGAACCCCAAGTGCTGCACGACCAGAGGGGTCAGGGTTTTTTGACCATGAGGCATCCCATTCCACAGCTTTTGCAGTGCTGCAAGCTACACTTGGACCTCCAGGAACTGTTGATCTAGCAGCATTCTGTTCAGCAAGTAAAAACTAATTACTTGTAATGAAACGAAACATTAAAAATGTAGACAGAAGCCAGCAGGCAGCACTCCAGTAGATAAATGTTGTTGCATTTTATTGACGGTGCAGATGATTATTCGGATATTTAGAACAACCACCCTTACATTTCCCATCAAGATTCAAGATAGAGCATGTGCATTCCATAGCTAACCAACTAACCCTATTAAATATCATAATATATTGATTGCTAAACAGGAGCAAACAAATAAATCTACCCAACTCTTCTATATGTTAAAAACATAAAAGGTCACCTTAGGAAAGAACTTCTCAAATATAGCTCGGTAGTAGTATGCTTCCTTTGTCGTAGGAGTATTTTCAGGGTAAATAAAACTTGCATGCGTCAACATTGCATCTGTTACCTGACCAATAGCAAAGGAAAATGAGAAATAATCACAGTAACCAAGGCAGAAGTATCTCTTCTGTTTCTTGAGCAGGACTGCGAAACAAAGTTAACTACAGTTCTGGTTCAAAAAGGAGAACTGCTGGCCATGATGAAGAAGTGTAAGTCATATCACCATTCCCGGAAGTTCAAATGGTACATACTTGATCGTTTGCATGATCCTTCAAGCCATCAATCCAACTGTACCCAACGCCATCACTGAACTGTTCCTTTTGTCTGTACAATATGTGCTATAACCAAAAAAATAAGAATACTTTCAACTGTTCTTCGTGGATGCATAAATTAAATGAGTAGGGTTCTCAAGTCAAAAGTGAGAAACCATACAAAACGCTGATAGGGAAAAAAAACAAACAAAACGTGTAAAAAGGTAGCCAGTGTTGGGCTTGAATGGCACAATGGATGAAAATGTGGCAAGCACGCCATGTCCCTCACCTTTGGCAAATATGGGTTCTGTTCATCATCAAATGCATTGCGTAGGATCCACTTCTCTATTCTTCCAAGATCAGGCCTGACCTGTCATTGCATATATGTGGAGGTAACTAACAGGTGGAAAAAGTGGACACTTGGAGGAAAAAGCTCGAATCAACAAATTTCAGAACAAATATTTCAATTCGTTTTGATTCATTTGCTCTCGTTCAAAGCAATCGCAGTTCTATAAACATGATTAAGAGATTGTCTAGAGACCTCCCATTCTCTATTCAATGCATCAGGTGCCAATACTGAAACAAGCACCACATACGATTATATATCTTAGACATAGGAGTCAAGAAAACCCAGACACATAATGAAGGGAACTCCTGATCCATGTTCGAACATAATGGCCCATAAGAGTGGGAAAGCAGGCATCAAAAAGCAACCCAGGTAAATCAAACATTATAGGAAGTTACAACATGCACTGGCTCTTAAGATATAATTGGCAATGGCAAACGCTGCTATTAGGTAGGTTTCTATTAGATGGTAGTGAAAGATACCCTTTTGATTTTGTCTTGTAGGTAGGTGACCACTACCCTTAAAAACAGCTATTGAACTCTGATGACAAAGTATACATGAACTGCTCTGCAGTTGAAAAATGGGAACAAAATGTAGAGCCAGAGCCAGTACGTATTATACCATTTTCCACTCAGGATCAATGTTCATTGCCACATTGATGAATTCTTTATCTAAGAAGGGTACACGAGCCTCAACACCCCATGCTGAAGTTGATTTATTGGCCCTCAGGCAGTCATACAGATGAAGAGCTTTAATCTGTAGCAATATCATAGAAGCCGTGAAAAAACATGAAATGATAACATGCTACTACAATCTAATCCAGAAATATTGACTGAACAGAATCATACACCAAAAAAAGCTGAAAGGGATACAAAGAATGTGATACCTTTTGACATGTTTCTCGGTGAAACTCCTCCTTGTTAGGTGCCTTGTGGAAGTACAAGTAACCTCCAAAAATTTCATCTGATCCTTCTCCAGAAAGAACCATTTTCACTCCCAAAGATTTAATTTTCCGAGACATAAGAAACATTGGTGTGCTGGCTCTGACAGTGGTCACATCATATGTTTCAATATGGTAAATGACTTCCTCAAGTGCATCTATGCCTTCCTGATATGCCAAAGAGAAAGGCACTTAAGTCGCTAATTGGTTGGATGCACCCAATAGATCCAAATCCTCTCCAGAGAAAAACACAAGTGATTACCTGAACAGTGAAGTGAAACTCATGATGACGAGTTCCAAGATAATCTGCCACCTCCCTGGCAGCTTTCAGATCTGGAGAACCCTGAATATCAGAATAGGCAAAAGTAGCATTTAAATATATAGAAGATAGTCCAGAAATATGAATATAATCAAAATTCAGTTACGGGAAAATAACCAAGTGGCACAAAACAAATAAGCTAGTAACTCTGTGTGTCAGACACACGAAACTTTGCACATGAGAGACAAACAATCAAGGCATCAATAACCAGGTCAATTCACTTTATTCCAAATTACAGTGTCAAAGCCCTATACAGAGGTCACACACCAAATCCAATTCACACTCTCTTCGCAGGTATGTTATGTGGCTAGCACTAGAAGCACCCAGACACCAGTTTTTTGGTCTAAACATTTTGAAAACCATCAGGCATAAGCCAGAGAATAACCACCTCTATCTATTTGAGACCTATTTTATATATATATATATATAAGATCAAATATATATATATAAGATCAATGTTTCATATCTATACCTTTATATAAGATCAGTGTTTCACATCTATAGCTGTGGTTCTTAGAGGTAATATGCTTAAAGAACATCAATGCCACCTCATTACCCGTACAAATTAGGTATTATTTTTTTATATATATAAGATCAATATTTCATATCTATACCTTTATATAAGATCAGTGTTTCACATCTATAGCTGTGGTTCTTAGAGGTAATATGCTTAAAGAACATCAACGCCACCTCATTACTTGTACAAATTAGGTAGACCAGAAACCTCTCTGCTACAAGTCTGTTCAAACAATGAAAAACAAACCACTAATATGTCCTGGAGTAAAGGCATGCCTCAGGATCAGACAAAATCAACATCACTATGAGACCTTTTGTAGATATGACATGTATATGAGAATCTGCTGAGAATGATTAAGCATTAATTTTGCTAGTAGGAATTTGCCTAGATGGTTATTTTACAGCTTATCACATTAAGAGATTGTCCAAACATTGTTGGGATACATTACCAAAAAGAAAAAAAGGTTAGAAATACAAGATAACAAAATAGCATAATGTTCTCTTGAAAACATTCCATTTTATTTTTCCCACCTAAAAATTTGTGTATCTAGAATCATCAATGCACGTCCTCAAGCAAAAAGAACAAAGAAAAGAAATCGGAAGGACCAAACATGGCTATCTAACGTGAGAGAAGGATTAGGACCTTCAAACCAACACAAAACGTGTGCAATTGTGATCCCCACTGACAAGCAGCTTCTGATTCTGCCATATAGCGGCCAGCCACAGCAGCAACAAGAGAGGAGTCCAGTCCTCCAGATAAAAGTACACCAAATGGTACATCAGTCATAAGTCTCTTAACCACAGCCTTCATGAATTTGAGAGGGAAAAACGAAGAATGAAGTTAGAAACACTAGGTACTCCTTGAGTATGACAACAGGGGTGTGCAGGCGCTGGTTGAAATAGAAAATCAGCAACATCCAAATCAACAGGAGAAAAGTTATGTCAAACTTAGATGGTACTTAATGAAAAAAACGAGAACTATCCAACCAGAAGCTGCTCAGTTTGTTTTTTAATCGATAGAAATAATAAATTTTAAACAAATGTGGAAGATTCAAGTGTTCTCCTTTGAGATTTATAAATCATCCACTCTCCGACAATTAAAGCTTATATAGATTCAAGTACTTAATATGAACCTCAAAGGAAATTCTATTTCCCTTTTTTGCCCCCTCTGTATATCTTATTATACATCTTGCTTGGTACAGATTCTCCAATTAATAGAGATACAATTAAACATTCTAGAATCGGAATTTGCATGCAAGAAATACTAAAAAACGTTAGCTAATACAGGATGAAGTTTTCTTGGTATAATAATGTTTAGAGCTACATAACTTTATTTTCAGTTAATTGACACACATACATATGCACATGCGTACATACATATAAACGAGATAATTCCTTAATAAGTACTTGCATACATATATTCATATAAACATTCTACAAGTCATCTCCTTTTGAAAGAATCCAAACCAACCCACCCATTATTCACATAAGAGGCTAAGTAGGATGAAGAACACAAATAAACGCACTAGAGCTCTAACAGGCACAAGTTCAGAGCGTGCCTTCTCAAAGGTCTCACGTAGAAGTATGGGATCATATCTAGTTGATGGTATGCTCTCAGAATACCATGGTGGGTTATACCATCTTCTAAGCCCTCCTGCAAACATTTCATGGCCTATATAATAAGCAAATCATCCAAACATCTGATGAACTTATATAAAGGTTATAATTTCCAACATTTATCTATACAAAATCGAAAAGTAATTTTTTTCAGAAAAAGAAAACGAAAAGGACAAAGTACAGTATGCATAACCATAAATCATTTAAAAGCATTGCCTAATTTTGAGTGATGACTTGTGTTGCACCTTTGCACTTATCAATAAAGATTAATTACTTATTGAAAAATTCGTCTGATGATTTGAGTTCCCCATGGGAAACTAAAACATAATTATCTCCTTCTGCCCTTATCTCAATCTCTGTCGAGGTGAAATGAGAAATTTTAAGGAATAAAAAAATCATATAGTTACATAAAAGCTTATACTGGAAAAAAATGTAATATTTTTACTGTTCATAGCATAAATATTTGTTTTTCTTGAATAATCTCTCAGAAAATTCCATTAAAGAAATTAATAAAATCATCAACATGAAAATCAGGACCTGAAGATATTTGCCTTATCAATCTTAAACAGACTTGAGAATTTAGAACCAACCCAGAAAATAAAGACCTCCATTAAATTTGGGAATTCCCAACACGTCATATATAATTAAAAAACGAGGAAGATATAGTTTTGCATTCATTAACAGCGTACCCTGTTTGCTAGAATATATATGCCCAGGAAGAAAAGACATAAATCTTTCACAATCATCGCTCAAAGCCTTCATTTCTGAAGCAAACCAAACTGAACCTAAAAAGAAAAAAACAATACATTATTTCAAGTGTGTATTCCTTAAAATATATATAAAAATTAAATGGCAAGCTCTAGACAACGTATCAAAAAAAGTCAGCATCAATTACGCTAAATCAAGTTAGACTTAAGTTATAGTTCATTAAGTTCTCACTGAATCCAATGAAATGAAATTTCATATGTATAAGCATTGAGGTCATCTCCCTTAGTCAACCCCATCATGTATGTCAGCACAACCCAATCAATGTCAAGGATAAAAGTTAACATAGATTGTGACTAACCACTCAACTGCAATTTGAACCTAAAACAATATAAATATATTCTCAAAATAAAGTCGATTAAGAACAGGAACAAATGTCAGTAGAAGTAGTAGATGAATAAAAAAAATATCCTCTCTATCCCTTGGTGATATTAACAAAGTCAAGTCTTTTAAAAAAAATTTTGATAAGTAATAATTTTATTCAAAGAAATAGGCATAAGCCCAAGTATACAGGACGTATACAAAGGAAACACCTACATCTTCCATAAAAGAAAAAAAACTAACACCAGAATACTAAAGCAAAAGCAGAAAATTATCCTCCATTACAAAACCTTTAACCCAAGAACTCAAAGTACTCAAGAACAAATCCCTAAGCTCTCCCAATGAGCGTTCTTTATCTTCGAAGCATCTCTCATTTCTTTCAAGCCAAATGCACCACATAAGACAAGGAGGAATCATCTTCCAAACTCTCGCCGCCTTTTTACAGCCCTTCCTAAACTTCCACCCTACCAACAGATCCACCACATCTCTAGGCATTACTCAATGTACTCCTGTCCAATTCAAAACCTCATTCCACAAATAACTTGTCACTTCACAATGAAGAAAAATGTGATTTACTGATTCTCCATCCCGTTTACACATAACACACCAATCAGCAATAAACATACCTATCCTTCTAAGATTATCAGTGGTCAATACTTTACCCAAAGATGCCACCCAACCAAAAAAAAAAAAAAAAAGGCAACCTTAGAGGGAACTTTTACTTTCCAAATACTTTTCCAAGGGAACACACAACTACTAAGGCTTGACAAAATTCTGTAATAAGTTGAGACTGAAAACTTAGCATTTCCAGTAGAAACCCACTCCATGCTATCCTCTCTTTCAAGCACCAACTTAGAACTATAGAGTTTTACCAGCAGAGCCTTAACTTCATCCACTTCCCAGTCATTAACGTCCACTATAAAAATGATATTCCATTCCACCTTATTGCTACTACTGCAGTAAGAATCATAAATAGATGCATTATGATCCCTAGCAATTCTGAAAAGAGAAGGAAATTCCAGCTTGAGAGCAGTATCACCACACCACCGATCATGCCAAAAGAGAATCCTCTTTCCATCACCCACCTTCAATCTGAAATTGTTAGAGAAGGAATCCCATCCTTTTCTAATAAATTTCCACAAACTAACCCCATAAGCTCCACTAGCTACATTTAGGGGTGTAAATGGGTCGGTCCGGNCTTATTGCTACTACTGCAGTAAGAATCATAAATAGATGCATTATGATCCCTAGCAATTCTGAAAAGAGAAGGAAATTCCAGCTTGAGAGCAGTATCACCACACCACTGATCATGCCAAAAGAGAATCCTCTTTCCATCACCCACCTTCAATCTGAAATTGTTAAAGAAGGAATCCCATCCTTTTCTAATAAATTTCCACAAACTAACCCCATAAGCTCCACTAGCTACATTTAGGGGTGTAAATGGGTCGGTCCGATCCGGTCCGGCCATAGACCGATTTTTTCGGTCCACCCTTTTTCCCGGACCGAACACCCATTCGGTCCAGTCCATCCAGTCTCGGTAGTTATCGGTCCGGTCCGGTCCATTCGGTCCAACCTCTTTTTTTTTTTTTTTAAATCACTGTATTAGCCTATTAGGTATATATAGTTATAATTTATAGTGATATTAATCCTATACTATCATACATATATTATGTTATAATCCTATAACTCTTATAATATATTAATATATACTAATACTATATATTATACTATTATAGTGTTACTATTACTACTACATATAGACTTATAGTGTGTGTATATATTATAATGATATAGTGATTAGTAATATAGTATATAGTGATTTAGTAAAGCTATATAATATATTACACTATATAATAGTATTAATATTATACTATTAGAATAGTTATATATTAGTATTAGTTATAAACTTATAGTCATTAGTCATAGTGATATTAATAATTTAATACTATATATAGTTATAAACTTATAGTCTTATAGACTTATAGTGATTTCTTTATAATTATTAATTATAGACTATAGTTATAGTGATTTAGTTTAGTTATCAATTTATAATTATATAATTATATTGATAATGTTAATTGTTACTTTATTACTAACTTAGAGAATGTGAATGTATTATAATTTTATATTGTAAATGGGGATAGGTTAGATGAAAATTACATAATTTATTATACAACTATTATATAAAATATATTTATAAAAATAAAAATAAAAATATTTAGGTTCGGTCGGTCCGGTCCGGGAAATTCCCACCCTGGGACCGGACCGAAGACCAAAATGTCCCTATTCATTGGACCGAAACCAACCATGGGGACATTCGGTCCAGTCCGGTCCGGTCCAGTCGGTCAGGTCCGGTCCATTTACAGTCCTAGCTATATTAGTACACCAACCTCCCCATAAACTTCCATATATCACTTCAATCACATGTTTCCAAAGGGCTTTACTCTCCAATTGATATCTCCAAAACCATTTCCCAAGTAATGCTCTATTAAACACCCTTAAATCCTTAATCCCCAAACCACCACAATCCAATGGTTGACAAACCTTCTTCCAACTAACCAAATGAAACTTCTTATCCTCTCCATTTCCTCCCCATAAGAAATTTCGAAATAAACTTTCAATCTTTTCAACTCTAGTTGGAAGAGGAAAAAGAGAAAGGACATATGTGGGCAAATTGGACAAAGTGCTCTTTATCAGAGTTAGTCTTCCCCCCTTAGACAAGTAAATCCTCTTCCAACCCGCTAACCGCTTTTCAATTTTTTCAATCACCCCATCCCATATGTTGACAGCTTTAAAAGAGGCTCCCAAAGGAAGCCCAAGATACCTCAAAGGCAAAGAAGAAACCTTGTCACCAGAACATACAAGAGACCTTATACAATTGGCATTGGCTAGAGGAGAACAAATGAGCATTGGAATTTGGCACGCAACCATGCTGACATCTGGTTTTTTCTGATAAGCATGTATGTACCAGCAATCAAACTAAACAACAAATAATAAATTTTTAAGCACCTTAAGATTGGGAGGCAAGCAAGATCAATATGCTTCATCATACTAGCTTTATAAACAAAGATACAATATTTGAATGAGTTTCTAGAATGGTACTCGTTAATTTTTTTTCAATTTCCTTACATGTAAAGGTATTGAAACAGATAAAATAAATAAATAAATAAATAGAAAAAGGACACTGATGTATGATAGCAAAAACTCCAATAATTCACAATGTGCAAACCCAGATCATAAGAGAAAAAAGAGCATTTCTAATATCGGGATGAAGTTACATACCATCAAGACCCCAGCCGATGTAAAGTGGGGTAATACCAATAGCATCACGCGCTGCAATAAAACTTTTGTCCCGGGTGTCAAGAAGAACAAAAGAGAACATGCCATCCAACATATCCACAAAACTTTCCCCATACTCTTCATACTGAAAAGAATAAGTAGCTAAGTTCTCGATTGCTTACAAGATGGCCAATTAGTGAGGACACAAGATCTCAACAGGTTCTCAATTACTTACAAGATGGGCAATCACTTCACAGTCACTTCCAGTTCGGAATTGATGAGACTTCAGCTTCTCTCTTAATTGTTTGTGGTTATATATCTCACCATTAACCTAAGAACAAAGTTCCAAAACTCTAAAATGAGGCTCTGAAAACTAAGTATAGGTTTCGACCAACTCTCTATGAAAGAATAATTGCTACTTTTTCAATGACAAGGAACCCCAAAGACCGTGCAACGCAGCATGTCTTTTAACCGGTTAAACCCTGGATCCATTTGAAGAGAATAAAAGCTTAAACTATATCACAGAAATATGATTCTACCCATTCACAAACTATATAGCATTGCTTAAAGAGTATTTACCGTGACAATTACTGTCTTGTCTTCGTTGTAAAGTGGCTGATCTCCTGAAGTAGGATCCACAATAGCTAATCGTTGATGAGCCAGATAACAATCCCCATGACAGTGCAAGCCACTCCAATCAGGACCTCTATGACGCAACCTACACTTTCAAATAATTTTATTAGGCATTTTATGCTCTCATATATGTAGCAAAAGAAAACTGCATACTTACCACATACAAATTACAAAAGTATTTATCATAAATTATAAAAAATTGCATCTTTATAAGACAACTTTAATACTATACAATAGTTGCAAAACAAAACTGTTCAGCCCGTGTTTCTTCCAAGCAAAGTCCAGAAACGGTTAAAGTGAAAAACAATAACATCCAAAACCTTCTTTTTTTATAATTTTCCTTTTACCACAATTAAGAAGCATCAATAATCATTTGCCATTAGAACGACCAGCAGTGTAGTGTAAACCGATGGCTAAAAATCACATGCGTTGATAGAAACGGTGGCTTGAATTAGCAAACGTCGGCTACATTTGGGTAGCCATGACGTGTATTCCCCAAGAAACGATTGCAATGCCATAGACAAAGGTTAGTTCTATTTAGTATTTACACAGTCTGACTCTGAACCAACAAAATCAATTACGGCTCAAAACACTGGGACTCGTAATCAATAGAATCAAACATGAAAATGGCGTACATTTTCAGCCAGACCAAAATCATACGCATCAGAAAATAAATAAAATTTCATAAAGAAATACCAAAAAAAAAAAAAAGAGACAAACCTCCGAGACAGTTCAATGATCCGGGAGCGCTTGGCCTGAGAGTTGTCGGTGCAGCCAAAGACCGCTAGTATTCCACACATGGCTGGCGGCTCTCTCTCTCTCTCTCTCTGAGTCTGAGCACGAGACAGAAGAAATTTGGGAAGGGAGGGGGGTGGACTAATGAGGCCGAATGGGAATCGCGCGGATTACTTTATATTATGCTATAATTATATATAATCATGGTGATCCAGGCCGTTGATTCTGACCAGTTTTCAAAAGATTCCAAAAGATTCTTTTTTTACCCCAAGTTAGTACAATGGGTATATGTGATACTTTACACGTTCTTTAAGTTTTTTTTTTTTTTTACTTTTTAAATCTAAATAAAAAATTTCTTAACATGACTATCTTATATAATTTAACGGAAAATAAATTTAATCAATCAACATGATTATATATTTTAATTAAAAATAAATTTAATTTTATAAATTCAATCAACATAAATTCAATCAATCAACATAAATTTAATTATGTTGATTGATTGAATTTATTTTCTTTTAAATTATACCAGAAGACTATATTTAGAAATTTTAATAGAGATTCAAAATAAATTAGATCGCAGTAATAAGAAAAGTGTAAGGATACTATACTAGGATTTTAGGTCTGCCAACTATGGCTACTCCTTCAAAAGTAAATAGATTTCAAGAATCTATTTTTATAAAGTATAATAATAGGCTTACTATAATACTACTTTCAACCATTTATTTATTATTCTTTTTATTTTTAATTAATTTTTTAAAATTTTTTTACTTAATAGTTAAAGAAGTGACTAATTGTGAAGTTGTATATTTTTTTAATTTTTTCTTAATTATTAAGGATATTAAAAAATATTTAAAAGAAAATAATAAAAAATTAAAATTTTGAATACAATATAAAATAATAAAAAAGTGATAAGAGGATGGTAAGTCTATCATTATCTTTTTATAAGATGGGTAGAATTGATAGTCAAACTCAGCATATGATTGGTTGGTTTTTTTATTTTTTATCCTCTAGCTCTGTTTGTTTACACAATCCTCTCATCTCATTTTATTTCAATCATTATAATTTTTTTCAAATTTTTATAAAAAAATATAATAAATAATTCAATTTTTTCAAATCTCAAAATAAAAATAATACTAAAAAATATATTCTAATAATATTTTATTTAACTATTATTCAAAAGATCTCATATCATCTCATTTCATTTCATATAAACTTTCTATCCAAACTCCCTTTAATCTCGACCCGCATGGGTAAGGGTAGTGCCACTGTCATTGGCGGACCCTTGGCAGATTTGAAGACCCCATCGGAGTGACCAAGAATCGTGCCAATTGCCAGCTGACCAAGAGAATAAAAAAAAGGAAGTGAGCGGTCGAAAGGTAAGCCTGACGTGATGAAAGATAAGCTAAAAACGTAGGACCACGTTCATGACATCGATAGCACAGGCACAGATATCCAATAACAATGTAGAATCATTATAGGGGGTAATTAATCATCATCAAGCCATGGACCTATTATTTCGAAATTATAATTATTTTGGAAAATTAGAGTCATGAACCTTGATTTATTACCATTAAATGTGGACGTTAAAGTGTGCTATTTTTTGCAAGCTATTGTGTTCAGTAATAAAGGATTAAGATACATGTGGGGTTATCTAATAAACAATCTATTACTATAAGTACAGTATAAAGAAGAAAATAAATTAAATTTTGTGACCAAAAAATTAGTCTCCACTCATTTTTTATAAAGAGAACGCTGAGTAATTGCGTTTTGCATTTGTAGGGGTTTTTCTCACCTTTTATTAGGCCTATAAAGAGCAATTAAGAGAATAAGAAAATAATATTCAGCCCAAAACAAATAGGCCCCTCAGCCCAGCCCTCAAGTAGACTCTCCTGGAAGCAACCCTCCATATGGGAGTATATTGCAAGGGATGAAACTCATCATTCTGGAAATCTCTCGAACAACGTTTAGCCTTTGAGTACCTGTCCACATAGACGAGTGGGAAGCAAGGGGGATCCTTGATTATGCCCAAACTAGTACGCAGTGTTATAGTATAGTTTAGGGTGTCGATCCACAAGGAGTCGAAAGAAACACAACAAGATGTAAGCTTAAAAGAAAAGATCTAATTATAATATGACAAAAATCTAAAAATTCTACCTAAAGAACGTAATTAAAATGAGATTGGAGCACGGATAAGAAGGCAAGTAAAGCTTTGGGCTTCCATCAACCGAATCCAATACTCTAACTTTTTCAATCCAAATGATATACACAATTAAGAATTATAACACCAAATTTCTAATTGGAAGATATGACATTATATTCATCTACTTTCTCAAATTTAATTCTAGAATCTATTCTCTATTTACAAACCACGATTTTCATATATAAAAATGAATATCAGATCTAGAGACGACACTATATTTACAAACAATAATGCAGCAAAAGATCATATCAATTGGCATGAAAAGCATGTTTAAGTCACAATCATATATTCATAATCCTATAGCTCAACAAAATCAAATCATAGCAAGATTTAATATAATTTTCTCAAACTTATAATATCCAAAACAAATAAAGCATTGAATCATAGAATCTTAAACAATAAGC
>QEOT01001503.1:341140-352940 GCA_003123785.1 Pterocarya stenoptera
CCCCCCCCCCCCCCCCCCCCAAAACACAAAAGAGACCCAAAGAGATACAAAGCGCTTGAATCGCTATAGATATAGATACTGATGTGAATTATATCTAGCCAAACAAATGATGATTTTCCTTTTGACACTGCAGTTGCTTTTAGTATTATTGATGTGCATCAACTTCAGACCAATTTAGTTGTTTTGTTTTATTTCAGATACCAGTTCTATCCAATGCCTTTGGTGGAATTCTTGTTGGGCTAGTTACAAGCCATGCCGGAGGTGTTAGAAAGGCAAGTTTGATTCCGTAAAAGTAAATAATGTTCAGCATGGAACCTGCAATGATAAGAAAAGTAGTGATTTAGATTGTTCATGCACATCTTTAGCTTTCTATAATTTTATCATGAGTAGACTGGTTAAGTGAAAAAAAAGGGAAAAAAAAGGGAAAAAAAACAAAGAAAGGAAGGAAGAAAAAAGAAAAGAATGAGACGTTTCTCCTAAATTAATCACCTTACTCGTACATCCTGTATGGGATCCACATAATTCATATTGACAGAATAGAAACGCCAAGTTACCCCGGATCTGCTGTGTTGTTGGCAGCTGAATTTATTGGCTTAGCTCTATTTTTTCAATGTAACTTGAGGCTAGGAAATTATACTGTTGAATACTTCTTTTGGGACTAGGACTACTGCATCCTTGATGTAAGGATTGAGATACAGTGACTGATATAGTTGGTTCACAGATCTCTCTAATCAGTATAAATGTCTGTGGGAGTTAACTGGGAGGATAGTTGCTTCTTTCTTAAACTATTCTTGGATTCTTCTCAACTTTTACTTATCTAGAAAACTATTTACCATTATATAAATGCTGCTAACTGTAAACAGTATTCCAAACATGATTGCAGGGGTTTGTCATTGTTTCTGCACTTATTGCCACGGCTTTGCTGCAGTTCGTTTTTGAAGGGAAACCGCCTTCATTTTTCTGTCTTGTGGCTCTGCCACTGGTACTTTGTAGCATTTCAATATACCAGAAATACCCGTACCAAGTTAAAAAGAAGGAATCATAAATTGTCACCATGTTAGCACGAGGGAAGTTGTTTGATTAGCCCCTCAGCAATTGATAGGGTTTTTCTTAAGTGTTTCGTCAGGTACATTTATTTTTTTTTTCCTTTTTGAGAGAGTCAGGTACACTTAATGAAGGGAATTGAGAAGGCTTGCTATGATGCTTTCATCAAATCCGCAAGGATTTTGCTATTTTTATGACGTTCTTGAGCAGTGACAATCGACTTCTAAGATGTTCAATTTCATTTTACTGTGTAATAAGAAGAATGGCTTTATCGGTACGAGCTTTAGGTAGCAAGAAGAAATCAGATAAATCATATATACATTTTTCGGTAATCATACCGGGACACACTGGCGGTAACAAGAGACGAAAGTTTTAATCTAGTGAAAATTAATTTGTATAATTTTAACGTGTACAATCTGTTATGGGAGCAGGAAGCAACTACCGAGTTGGTTGGGAGAGGAAGAAGAAGGGACAAAACGCGGCATTGAGTATTGGTAAAACGGTGTGTTTGGGAATTAGTAAACAGTATGTTGAAGGATTTAATGAAACGGTGCATTGTCTTTAGATCGTTAAAATGCAGCGTTTAAGCCATCGTTATAATTCTTGTAATTCTCATGTTGTATAAATCAGGGTGACAGGGATGATGGAAGGTATCTTGAAGTTGATTGTGAATGTAAACTGGAGGCTTGGATTTTTCTCGAACTAAATTCACTTTTTTTATTCTACGTTTGGATGTTGAGCCGAGTTCAGTTCTTTATGAATAGTAGTGAGTTGAGATGATTGAGTAGGTTTTGTGAAGTTCACTTAAGATGAGTTTATATGTGTTTAGATGTTAAAATGAGTTTAGATATACTGTTCACATTGGAGCTGATTTTTATTTTTTATTTTTTTATAAAGCTGGCATAGGGAGGGGTCTATGGTATGTGCTGATTTTCATTTTCAACAGTACTTAGTTGAATGGGAAATCCCATTTCGGGTTGAAACAAGGCGCCGTTCAATCGGTTCTTCACTTTTGGCCGCTCGAGCGACCATAAATGCCGAAGCACACTGCAATTGCTAGCTTTTGTGATTCCAAGCGGTGAATTTATGGAATGGTTCACAGTGGGAAATATTTGCTTGTTGGAATGTCCAATAGATTGTGGAAGAAGAAGGACGAGCATGATAGACGGAAAGAGAAAAAAGGACGGAGAGAGAATAAGGGATGGAGTAAAAAGCAAAATTTATTTTGGTCTATGTGTGTCAAGAATCTCTGAGGAGATTATTTCACATGTTACATCAACTAAAAGCAATTGAGGTGAGTTGGGAGGTAAACCATATGTTTGGATGTTAAAATAGATCTAAATGTAAACTGAACTAAGCTGAGTTGAGTGGAGTTCGGCAACCAAATGAGCCAAGGCTTGTTCTTGCCGTCTTTACTTTCAAGTAATCCATAACAATTGTTATCGTAGAGGTTGATCCTCTCATGGCGGAAAGGATGCGATCCACTAGGCCTGCACATCGAACCGGCCAAGCTACATTTGGGCCCGATCCTTAGGGAAAGCTGAACCATCTTAACCTGGACCGACCCTTAAAATTTGGGTCGGGTTGAAACTTGTTCTCCTCCTCCTCGTTCGATCCGCCATACACATTGGAGGGCAAAAAGAGCATTCTAAATCTCATGTCGTAGCTTTAGCAGGAGGAAGAAGAAGATGGACCCTGCTATAGCCGTTGTTGATTAAGCTTTTGGTTGGTAATGCCTCCGATGAATTTTTTTGATCTTAAATCAATCTTAGAAATGGGTTTTTATCTTCCCATTGGTAGTTTTTATCTTAATCAATCTTAGAAATGGATAATAATGTAATAATATATTCCTGAGATAAAAAAAGAACAGAGAAAGGGAAATCGAAATAGAGGGACGAACCTATGTTTTAATACAAAAATCTGTGTTTTAATTCTACCATTTCATTGTTCCTTCACAACCACCCCGATTCCATCAACCAAGTGCCATGCCGAAGAAATCTCTCTTCCTCTGGGAGCAGCAAGCTCTACTCGTTACTCGAGCAACACGATGCCACATCATGATCCGAGCTATGGTTGGAGCACTGACGCTCCTCCATCGCCTCCATGCTGATCGCAAGGCGTCTCCGTCTCAGCTCACAAACGAAGACGAAGAGCACTTCAATTCCTTGGCGCAGAGCTTCCTCCTCTTAGTGCTGGTTGCTGAGCTCGCGGTTGCCGCCGCCATGGCCAGAGATGCTCGACCTTTGGTCCTCATGCCCACTTGTGCCACCTCCATTACTGTAATATATGAGATTCCTCCATGGGTTGCTGGGCGTTGTTCTTTTTTTGCGGGTGATTGGTTTTGACCGATGTTAAGGGTAATAAACCCGGTAAGNTGAGATAAAAAAAGAACAGAGAAAGGGAAATCGAAATAGAGGGACGAACCTATGTTTTAATACAAAAATCTGTGTTTTAATTCTACCATTTCATTGTTCCTTCACAGCCACCCCGATTCCATCAACCAAGTGCCATGCCGAAGAAATCTCTCTTCCTCTGGGAGCAGCAAGCTCTACTCGTTACTCGAGCAACACGATGCCACATCATGATCCGAGCTAGGGTTGGAGCACTGACGCTCCTCCATCGCCTCCATGCTGATCGCAAGGCGTCTCCGTCTCAGCTCACAAACGAAGACGAAGAGCACTTCAATTCCTTGGCGCAGAGCTTCCTCCTCTTAGTGCTGGTTGCTGAGCTCGCGGTTGCCGCCTCCATGGCCAGAGATGCTCGACCTTTGGTCCTCATGCCCACTTGTGCCACCTCCATCACTGTAATATATGAGATTCCTCCATGGGTTGCTGGGCGTTGTTCTTTTTTTGCGGGTGATTGGTTTTGACCGATGTTAAGGGTAATAAACCCGGTAATGGGTTTGACCCGTTGGACCTGATTTTAGTTGGGTGGGCCCATGTCAGGCCTTTTGGATTGATCGGGCCAGGCCCTTTTATGCACAGGCCTGTGATCCACGGCATTAAAGGTACACTAAGAGAACAACCAATGGCAGCAAGAGGCCATACAGAGACAACTTGATGCTATGGCGGAAACACATTGTAAATTCAAATAAAATTTAAAAAATAATATTGATCTAAAAAAATTTAAAAAGTTCTTAAAATATTTAAAAAGTATGAAGATTTTCTTTTAATCCCATCTAAAATTTTTGAGTCTTCTTAAAAGTATGAAAAAAATAGTTTCTATATTTTTTTAAAGTTCATAATTTTTGCATCCAAAATATAAAAATGACTATACATACATAAGAAAAATACCAAAAATATAACACTGAAAATCTAAAAACTTGAAAATATGAGTTAAAAGAGATACAATCCAAAAAATGTTTCTTATAAATTGAAGGAATATGAAATTAAATTATTTCTATAATGTATTTTCTTATAATTATAAATAACAAAGTGTATAATATATACATACACATAGGCATAGGCGTAGATCAATATGGCCTCCCTAAAGTAGAGTTTCTGGTTCCACCACTAACTTGATGGCCAACAACAAACAACTCAAACTCTTACAGACAGGTTAGACCAAACACATGATATTATCCAAACTTTAATTGAACACCACCGTGTTATTTTTCTAGGGAAGTAACTCAAGAACCACGGTTAATAGTCCAAGAAGATGGGATTTTTTTGTCTAAAGAGGCGCATCTAGAATTTCTCTATTTTGGTGGGAGGAATCTGATAGGGCGGGTTTTTAAGGTAACCCAATACTTTGAGTTTCATCAACTACCTCCGAATCAGAGGTTGTTGATTGTCTCGTATCACATGGAGGGTGAGGCCTTGGTTTGGTATTAAGATGCGGCAGATGGGGGTAAATCATTGGGTGGAGTCATTTGTAAAAACCTTGCAAATCAGGTTTGGCCCAATGGCTTATGATAACCCCATGGAAGCCTTAACTAGGCTTAAGCATAAATCCACATTAGTTGCTTACAAAGCCCAATTCGAGAGCCTTTCTAATAGATTGAAAATTATAAGTTCAATTGCTTTTTGAGTGGGCTTAAGAATGAGATCCAATTGCGAATAAGGATGCTCAATCCCATTAACTTAATATTTGGTTTGGCCAAGATTCAAGAGGAGTACATTTGGAGCTCGAGGAAGGCATTGAGGACAACAATGGTTGTTGGTGATAATCAGTCTTTTGGGACCAGTGATGAAGTAGGAAGTAAGTTTTAGAAGGGTGGCGTTTACAACATGAAGACTTTTTCCTCACAAATGGATGATAAAAGAAGGAAGAGATTGTGTTACCACTGTGAAAAGAAGTGGAATCCAAGCCATGTTTGCAAGAATTCAAGAGTGTATCTCTTGCAAGTGGAAGATGATGCAGAACATGAGGAGTTAACTCAGGATAGTGGAGTTGATGAAGACATACAGTGGGAAGGATCGACTAAAACACATGAAGAGATCTTAGAAATTTCCATACATGTAATTTTCGATTCTCTGAGTGCTAATACAATGAGGTTGTTGGGGGTGATTGGAGTACAATTTGTGGTAATCTCGATGGATTTAGGGAGTACACATAACTACTTAGATCCCCTAGGATTGCACAAGTGGCAACTGCAAGGCTGGAAATCGAGGAAACTGCTAAGCTGCAATTGAAGGTGGCTAGTGGTTCACTGTAGCTTAGCAGTTTTCTCGCATTTACTGAGTAGGAGTAAATATGAGAAAATCACTTTTAAGGTTCAAAGAAATAAATTTCTTGTTTCCTTTCAAGTATTAATATTGGGTGAATGTGACATGGTTATTAGAATCCGGTGGTTGAGAACACTTGGATTCATTATTTGGGATTTCCTGAAAATGACTGGAGTTTTAGTTAGTGGGGAGAAAGACTTTGTTGCAGGGGTTATGCACTGATGACACCTATGTAGAGGATGACAATACTTCTTTTAAACCATCTTCTGTGGAAAAAAAAGGGTTGGTTGTTGCAATTCTTGCCTGAGGAAAACGAAGAGCATACTGGTAGTAATCAGCAAGAAGTGGTAGGGTTACTTGAGGAGTTCAAGAGTGTATTTGAGGAGTATACTAGGTTACCACCTAAAGTTTTGAATACCATATCGGTCAATGCATTGGAACGAAATATTTCGATATCGATACCGTTTCGGAATGATCTATATATAAATAAAAAATATATAAACTATATTGTAAAATTACAATAAAATAAATAAAGCATTCATTAAATAAAGTATCTCAGTACATAAATCAAATATACCATTCATATATTAAATATATGAAATACATATAAACTTTTTTTTTCAAAGAAACATACCATTCATTAAATAAAGCATTTCAGACTTCAGTATATATATCAAATAAATAAAAAAGCAGTTAAAAAAAAAAAAAAAAAAGAAAGCAAGAGGGTACACGTTACCTTTTCCTGTAATAAAAGTTAAACTAAAAAGCAAGAGATACAAGACCTACAGGTTACTGTTAGAATCATAAAAAGTACACGAAATGACCCTATTTGTACTCGTTACTTGCTGTTTTACGAAAATGGCCCTATAGTTTTACTTAAACTACAAAAATGCCATCAATTTGATTCAATTATTCAACTTCAACGTACCGGATGAAATTTCCATATCTGCCGGTATCTTAGATTTCAACCGGTACGGGCCAAAATACACTGGTACATCCGAAACTTTTTTTGGTATGAATCATGTCTCTTCTCTGTACTGGCTACTGTTCCGGTACGGCATATTTTGGTCGTACCGGCCAGTATGGTATGATTTTTAAAACAGTGTTACCACTTTCAAGAGCTTGTGATCATCAAATTATTCTTAAGGAGGGAACACATCGCATCTCAATAAGGCCCTATAGGTACCCATACTACCAGAAAACTGAGATAGATAAGATAATGTAGGAGCTTTTGGAGTCTAGGATAATCAGGCCCAGTTGGGACTATTCTTAAGGAGGGAACACACCGCATCTCAATAAGGCCCTATAGGTATCCATACTACCAGAAAACTGAGATCGAAAAGATAGTGTAGGAGCTTTTGCAGTCTAAGGTGATCAGGCCTAGTCAGAGTCCTTTTTCATCACCTATGTTATTGGTCAAAAATGTTGATGAGAGTTGGAGGGATGTGTATCGATTACAGGGCTATGAATCAGGAGACTATTAAGCACAAGTTTCCAATCCATGTGATAAATGAGCTACTAGATGAGTTATGTGGGGCTAAAATATTTACCAAACTCAATCTGAGGTCTGATAACTATCAAATTAGAGTGAGAGCCCAAGATGTTCCAAAAAGGGCCTTTAGGATTCATGAGGGTCACTATGAATTTTTCGTGATGCCTTTTGGGCTCATTAATGTTTATGCTACTTTCCAAAGACTGATGAATGAGGTTTTTTCTTTTTTTAACTTTTTTTAGGAAGTTTGTATTAGGTAATTTAGTTTTTTTATGACATATTGGTGTATAACAGAAACCTCATTGATCATTTGAAGCATTTAAGGGCAGTTTTGGAAATTTTGAGACAACACGTCTTGTTTACCAAGAAGTCTAAATGTAGAATTATTGTAACTGAAATTGACTATCTTGAACATTTAATATCAGAAAGTGGAGTCAAGGCTGACCCAACCAAGATCTCATCTATGTTGGAATGACCACTTTCAACTTCTTTGAAGTTCTTAAGAGGAGTTTTGGGCTTATTGGGTATTATAGAAAATTCATCAGGAACTATGTGTTGATTGTAGCCCATTTGACTTCCTTATTGAAGAAGAAATCATTTGAGTAGATTGAATTGACTACTACAGCCTTTTCAGAGTTGAAGAAGGCTATTACACAACCACTTGTGCTGAGGCCTCCTAAATCTTCAAAAGGTTTTACAATTGGGATTTGGCTTGCCTCCATTTGCAAAAGTAACCGGACATCTCCTGTTATAAAATCCAAGGGCTATTGTTGCATCTTAAAAAAAAAAGAATGACTATTGTTGTCTGTTGGGAAGCTGAATCCCTTAATTTTTCCTCTTTTCTTTCTCTTTGTTGTAGCACTCATTTTGATCAAACCAAACTACAATTCTTTGTCTCAAAGTTCAACCATGTTGAGAATAAACTACCACCTTAATTTAGAGAGCCACATGTTGATTTTTTTTTTGTTAATTTTTGTTAGAAGTTTATTACAAATAAATTTTAAAGAGACCAACGACAATATCATTGTTTTTGTTATGTTATTTATGTGTTGATGTCTAAATATATTATTTATTATAAATTTTAGAAAATAAAAAATATATTAATGTCCTCCACGCTGGCACTTGCAATAACTTTACTCTCTCCTGTGCCCAACACATTGCATCAACTATAATTGTTTCAACAAAAAAATAAAAATAAAATCATTTATTTAACCATTAAACACACTAATAATAAAAAAAACCATATATTTACCCATTAAACATAGTAACTAGTATCAAGATATTTATATATATTTTTAATATTTATCATAAATAATATATATATAAACACATAAATAACATAACAGATGCGAGGACATTCTCAATGGTTTTTTTAAATTTACTTTTATTAAAATTGCAAGAACATTCTCAACATGGTTGGATTTTGCTTGCCAACATGCAACCTCGGCCATTAAAGTCTTAACAGGAGATGTCCTGTTACTTTGCAATTGGAGGCAAGCCAGATCCTTACAATTGAATGTGATGCAAGTGGAGTAGGATTGGGGATGCAGGTGGGGCGCCCATTGCTTACTTTAGTAAGGCACTCAAGGGTTAGTCCTTACTCCTTTCTGCTTATGAGAAAGAATTATTGGCTTTACTTACTACTGTACAGAAGTGACAACCATACTTACTCGGACAATCATTCAAAACCAAGACTAACCAACAAGCATTGAAGCTTTTGTTAGAGCAACAAATGGGAAATGAGGCCCAAAAGAAATAGATCACCAAGCTTATGGGGTATGACATTTTCTTTTATAGAATATAAGAAGGGGAAAGAGAATAAGGTAGCAGATGCCCTGTCAATAAAAATTGAAGAAGAGGAGGGAACACTAGCTGTAATCTCATTCCCTACACCATTGTGAATTGAAGAGTTGAAGTAAAGTTACTCGCAATTTCAAAAAATTCAAGAAATATACTTGAAGTTGTATAATGGACAAGAAAGTGATAGGCCTTATTCCATTCAATATGGTTGTTGCTTAGAAAAGGCAAAATAGTGGTGGTTCCAGGTTTTGATTTTCAAGACAAAATTTTATAGCACATTCATCACAACCCATAAGCATATCATGTGGGCCATCACAATGCCTTGAAGAGGGCTAAAATGGACTTTTACTGCGACGATATGCATGGGGATATTAAAAAGCTGGTAAGGGAGTGTGACATCTTCCAAACCACTGAGTATGAGGCTATATATCATGCTGGTTTGCTGCAGCCCTATTAGTTCCAATCTGTCCATGGACTAATATATCCATGAATTTTATGGAGGGTTTACCACTTTCACATGGATATAGTGTGGTTTTTTTAGTAATTGACAGATTCACGAAACATGCCCACTTCTTTCCATTCTCTCATCCTTACATAGCTAGTAAGGTGGCTCAAGTTTCTTTTCCGGGGTGTTCAAGTTACATGGGATGCTGAAATCCGTGATTTTAGATAGAGATGTTGTGTTCACTATTGTATTCAGGAAGGAATTATTTCAATTGCAAAGCACCACCTTAGTCTTTAGTTCTGCCTATCATCCACAACCAGATGGGCAAACTGAAGCTCTTAATAAGTGCCTAGAAGGGTATCTAAGATGCTACATTGGAACCAAACCAAAAGATTAGAGTCTCTGGCTTCCTATGGTTGAGTGGTGTAATGACACTACAAATCATTCCTCCTTTAGAATGTCTCCCTTTGAAGCATTGTATGGATATCCTCCACCAAGGCTACTTTCTTATGTTCCAGGAACCACTACAAATGAGGCTATTGACCAACAACTCAAAATAAGGGAGGAGATTATGATCTTGTTGAGGGAGAACCAAGGCACAACAGAGAATGAAGTGGCTTGCTAACCAAAAAAGGACTAAAATGAGTTTTTGAGGTAAGAGATTAGGACTTTTTGAGGTTGCAGCCTTATAGGCAGAAGTCAGTTGCCTTACACCATAACCTGAAGTTGGCACCACGTTTTTATGGTCCTATTAAAGTTTTAGCAAGGTTAGGAGTTGTAGCATATAAGTTGGATTTACCAACTTCATCCAGAATGCACCCAGTGTTCCATGTATCTTGTCTCAAGAAGAAATTGGGGTAGCAAATTTGACCACTACCAACTTTGCCACTAACGGACCAAGATGGTACCATTTAACCAGAACCTGAGGCAATATTGGATAGAAGGATGAAGAAGGTGGGCAATCGGGCTATGACCGAAGTTTTAATTAAATGGAATGGTGCACCTCCAGAAGATAGTTCATGAGAGTCTTATGGAAGTTATGTGATCTTTACCCTCACATCGTGGGCAAGATTATGTGAAGAAGGGGGGGTTTCTGTAGCCTTATGGTCAAGGCTTTTTCAAGAGGGGGTGAATGCTATGGGCGCAGAAGCAACTATTAAGTTAGTTGGGAAAAGAAGAAGAAAGGGGAAAACACAATGTTGAGGATTAGTAAAACGGTGTGTTTGAGAATTAGTAAACGGTTTGTTGGAGGATTTAATGAAATGGTGCGTTGTGTTTAGATTGTTAAAATGCAACATTTAAGTCATCTTTGTAATTCTTGTAATTCTCTTGTTGTATAAATAAGGGTGAGAGGGATTATGGAAAGTATCTGGAAGTTGATTGTGAATGTACATAGAGGCTTATGTTAACGTCTTGTTTCGTATACCTTGGGCCTGGTTTTGAAAACTTGGGTCTGGGCTTTTATACCTACACACAAACGAAGGTAAGGGTGGCTCAGTGGTGTTCGAGGAGCCTCCCATGCCAAAGTCAGTTGATCTTCTTAGTAAGTTGTGCGAAGTGAGAGAGTTTCAGAGAGAATCATTCGTACTTAAGGGTCGATTTTTATACGAGGTTGCTGGGGGGAAGTCCAGTCCCTTCTGTCAGGGAGTTCACGTTATTCCTACTGCAGTCTGTCATGATCCTTTAATGCGGCATGGAGCCTGGGATGGCTCCATAATGCGGTGTGACTCCCCAAGTGGCGCCTTAATGGTATGATCTACGCCGCGTTCCTCCATACCCTCTGTTAAAGGATCAACGGCCACCAGAGTTTCCTGTCCACCTGCAGGCATAGGTTCTCGAGTGCTAGGTGTCATTGGGAGTTCTAGCGGCGGCGAGTCTCATCTGTCCTTGTCAATTGCCTCTCTCGCATGAGGGTTTGCCTCTCGAATTGGTGTAGTTCGTGGACTGGATGTATAAAGTGATGCATGGGCTAGGATGGGCCTCTTATGGTTCTTCGTGGGCCTGTCTCACGGGCCTAGGGAAGGGAAAATCCCCTAACAGCTTGGATTTTCCTCAAACTAAATCCAATGCAATAAAATTCAAATCTTGTCCTATCTGAATTCTTGTTCTTGCTCTGTTTCTAGAATGAGCGGTGCTACTCTGCCGCTCAGAGTGCATCGCTCCATCTTACTGTTTGTTCAAAATTTCCTTTTTTATTTTTCTTCAATTTTTTTATACATATTTTTTTTATCATTTTAAAACATTTTTAAAAAAATTTAAAAAAATATCAATACATTAATAGTCAGTTCTTTAATTATTAAGTCAAAATAAAAATAAAAATACATGAGATCTCAAAATAAGAAACAAATAAAG
>QEOT01001503.1:382504-398737 GCA_003123785.1 Pterocarya stenoptera
TTGTGAAAAAATTAATATATAAAAATTAATTTTGAATATTATATAAAATATTTTATGTATATACAATTTTTATATATAATTATACATGAATTTTTTTATATATAACATATATAACTATATATCATTTATGAAATAATTTTATATTATAATTTACAGCAAAAGATCTTAATCTTAAATATAAACATTTGTAATTTGTTTGATCATATGTTGTTAATAACAAAAAATATATTAATTACATTTTATGGCCTAATAAATTATGAACATATTCCTTTAGATCTTTAATAAATACATAATAGTATTAGTAATCCACTAATCCACTTTGTGTTTTATTTTAAAATTTAAAATATTATTTTTTAGTTTTGAGATTTGAAAAAATGTGTAATAATGATATGAGATAAGATGAAAATTTTATGTTTTGTCTTGTACCCCAAGTCTATATATAAACATAAAATAACTATATAAATCATTATAGACTATATAATTACTATTAAAACTGAAAAATCGGATTGAATTAAACCGAAATCGGTAAAATCGGAAGTATCAATTTAAGGAGTTAATCGGTGCGTAATCAATTATACAAAATGCAAAATCGATATTACCAGTTTGATCCTAGATTTTGTCTAAAACCGGATCAAACCGGATCGATTACACCCCTACCACTCCCTTACGATACTTGACGTGGCGAAACCACGTGGCAGCCATATATTTATATTAAAAAAAAAAAACCCGATTCTCACATATTCCTCTCCCAATCTATCCAAAGAAAACGAAAATGAAGCAAATTGATCTCAATTACCAAGCAAGCTACCGCCGTCTGCTTATCAAGAGAGCTCTTAGATCTGTGTTTTATCCTTTCCTCCTATTTTTGTTTTCTTTTATTGTTTGGGAAAAATTAATCAAATGGCGCAGGAAAACCTTGACCATATCCTCTCATGTCCAAAGCGAAACATTCCATCAAAACGCCGTCAGACACACGTAGCAGCGATTTTGAGATTTAGGTTGATATTTTTCTGGTTTTAAACATTGGAGATAGAATTGAGAGAAGAGGGTTGCGATGGGGATCGACCAAAATACTCTTATACCCAGTCTTCCTTTGGCTTCTGCCATGGCTTCCACAAATATCACCCTTTTTTGCAAATCTTTATCAGATATTCCTTATGGCTTCTACCATGGATTCCACAAGATCAAAATACTCTTGATACCAAATTGGCCACACACCAAGCTCTGTAATTGTAAAGAAAATAGAAACAAGGAAATGGTTGGTGGAAAGAACAACTCTAGGGTTTCGCTCGAGGTAGATTTGGAGAAGGAAAATCACAGCTCTGGATGGGGGACGAGGGCTTCCTCCAGAGGGCGTGGGCGTTTTGCTTTTTTGCTTCGTACGGAGCTCGGGGACAGCTTCCTACAGAGGGAGTTTTGTTTTGTTTTGTTTTTTTTTTTTTTAATAAGTTTTGTGAAGATTATTTGTTTCCTTTATTTTCAGCTTCTACCGTAAGACTGGCTACTGGCTAGGTAACCACAAAGAATTTATTTATTTATTTTTTCTGGGATCACCTTATAGACTTGAAGGTTTCGGTAAACATTGGATCAGACATAAAAGCCTATTTGGGCAATTATTGTGTGGAAGAAAAATTCTCTTGACAAGCCCACTTATCGACCTTTAAGCATGTCAATAATGCAAATCAGTTAGTTTAAAAAAATGTGTTAAAAGACTTTTTTACGACTGATCTGGTCCCATAGTAAATACTGTGTTTTTTACATATTGGCTTTTAAGTAGCAGAGCTCTATGTTGAAGGCAGTAGATAAAACTGGCAAAATGAATATTAGGAGTCACCTGGTTAGATCATGGAATTGGCAACTTCCCAAGCTGGGAAAGCAGTTTTGTGACTCAAACCATTTAGAACTATTTCAGCCAGTTTTGTATTTCAATCAAATAGCATAAAAAGAAAAAGAAAAAGAAAAATTGACGACACCGCACGCATGGTCATTGCCGGTGACATTTGGGAATGTTCCACCTAAGATGCATAGGACTGGGCATGAATTGCGAAACTATGAAGATCGTGACAAACTTGTGAGAGTTGGACATTACAGAGAACCTAGTAGAAATGCGAATGATACTACTTATGTACAGATGACACTCAGAAACATGTTTTTATGAACATTACAAAGAAGCAAATTTCACAGGTAGTTCTCAAGAGAACTCCATAAAAGCAAGTTGAAGCATGAATTAGAATGCAGAGAAGGCAAGAAAATACCGTCAGACAGGAACATAACCATCACCATTCAGCTTAACTCTCAGCGTCAGATATATTAGTACCAATGTTCCCAAACTCGACCTGAAAAAAAAATGTGTGGGCAAGTCAATTGTCGGTACAAGAAGTAACAGAAAAAGGATAGTTAAAGATGAGACATATAGAGTAATTGACAAGCCAGTAGCCGGTAATGGTTAAATATCGTACAAAGAATGAGTTCAGGGAAAAGTGCTCCATTAACCAAATAAATCCATCTGTTCATAGCACATCTCAACCTTTAACCATATAAGTTCAAGTTCGTCTCCTAGTTTTGAAAGCAGTATGACCTTGGGTTGCCATTGAATTTGTGGATGTGTGTACGACCTCAAACCGTAGGTCCAACTTGCCAGAATGCCGGTGGTACCAGTTTGTGGTTCTAAAATTCTAAGTGACAAGTCTTTCCTATGCTCAAAATCCTAAGTGTTTAATGGACTAGAATCCTATAATCAAGAGTTTTACTTTAATTTTGACAAGAAGATGATAGCTCAGCAAAGCAGAAAATGGAAAAAATAAAATAAAATAAAATAAAGGGGGAGGAAAAAAAAGAATGGGTTGCTCTCAACTTTACTAAGCCTCATCCCAGTTACTAAAACCTAGAGCACAAATACTTCTCAGTTAACATGTTTTACACTTTTATGTCTTCTTTGCAGACCATTCTTCTTAACCTTCCAGGAATACACAATCTACTTTGCATACGTTGACCTCTAATATTCTGCTCCTTGATGGTCCTTCCGTAATAAAAGATGGTTGGCATTTGCGTTAACTACTCTTGGAAAATTTCAGCACCAAGCCTCTAATCCATGCACATGTTTTTCCTTCCTTAACAATTGATATTACAATTTATGTTTGGTCCTCCTAATCGGCTAATCCTAAATCAAGCATCTCTTAAGAATTATAAATTGAGAATACATCATGGTAATTGTCTGGAACACACAGCTCATAATTAACATTAATACGAATTGTTGGAGGCTAAAACCAAAGTTTACTGGGTAACACTACCGTCCTTCCTCACTGTTGCCATGCTACTTATAGTTCCACCAGTATCTGAGATCGAGTCAACTATTGCTTTAATTCTGTCATATCTATACTACAAGTAACATTGGGAACATATTAACAAAAATCCAGTAAGATGTGAGAAGCAAGTTAGTATCACTACTATTACGAGATAAACATGAGACTATATTCAGTTCCTTCAGGATCTGGAGCTTACAAGATTGAAAAAAGGAGAACGATCCTTCTTGAATCGAATGAGATCTTTCTTGAATCGAATGAGGCAGCACGCTTATATTTTCTCCATTGATTATTTGGAGTATCATGGGCCCTCTCAGTCACTGATTTATCTACAAGATAGAAAAGAAAGTTGAGAAACAAATTAAATGCCTAGTTGTAAAGCAGCTAAAGCATAACGTGTTGGAGAAAGTACAGGGAAGTTAAATATATCCATATCGAAGATTAAAATGATTAGGAACTGCTTCAGAGTATCTATGTAAGAGAAACTATAGAAAAAACATTAACTATGCAACATACATCTCCTACAATTAAGTTGACTTCATTTTGAGAACAAAGAAATATTCAATACAAAAAAAAAAAAAAAAAAAGCTGGCTTAGGAATATGATAGCAAAGACTCCAGATAAAATTTTATGAGCTACATTAGTATGAAGAGTTCCAATTTGATTAGACATACAAAGCAAGGAGAATATGACCAATGATTCTATCTTCAAGTTTAAGTCAACCAAAACTTTTGGAATTTTAAAGTGTTCATCTCAGTGATTCTTGTGGACTACCAGCTCACCATTCTACCAAAACATATGTAACTTAAGTTCTCTTGTGCTTGATCTTGTGGCTGCAGAGGAACCATACTGAGCCCACTTGGCTAGAAGAAGTTTTAAATATCTTCAGAATCTACAGGTAGCCATGCGGTAACTTTTTTTTGGAATGTCTCTCTTTACTTTGTTTCATAAAGGTTCTTCTTATTCTATACCTCACAAAAATTTGTGATTTGTCAAGCCATCGGTTAAACTGATGAATGAAAAATCTTTCAACTAGTCTGCTCTGCAACAGCTTGCTTATTGACAGAATATCCATTTCTTTTAAACATGTACAGGTTTGATAAACCACCAGAGAGTTTAAAGACAAAATGCTTACATAAATGGAAATATAAATTCTTATATACCTCTCGAAGTGCCATGGTTCATCAAAAGTTGCATCAGTTTTCCACCTATTTTAAAGCTTGCCTGTCTCCGCAACAACTTCTGAAAATGCTTTAAGCCAATAAGTAAAAGCATTACGGACAAAGGAATACAATACTCGTCCAAAACTGAAAGAACAACAAATTAATCAAAATCAAATGATTCCAGAACACATTTGTTGTCTGCAACTACTTTAGATATGGTATATTCACATCAACCAAAGGTCTACAGTAAGAGATGAGCAGATAAAACTTACAGTTAGCACACCCTCGCTTTTCAAACTTTCCACTATTTCATCAGTAGATTCAAGCGTTTTTGAACATTCTTTTTCATTATTTATGTCAACAATGCACGGGGGAATAGCATCAGCACTTTTCATTTGCAAGTTCTTGAAATTCAATTGTGCATCCATGCACATGTGATCTTTTGATGGATTAGAAACTTCCAAGAAGCTTAGAAACGCCAACTCTGAAGCACATTGTTTATTGTTGCCTTCATCAGACAACACTGAAATGCTGCAGACATCTTGGCCCTGCAAAAATGGGAGACCCGAAAATATAAGCAGCATATTTTAACCAATCTCCAAAATTTCATTTTGGCACTAAATAAAGCATTCATAAGAACCAAAGGCTTGAAACCAATGAGGTTCAGGGACTTGGTGGCTTGGCTACAACTCTGACTGGAGAGATAACAAAGAGATGTTTCTTAAAGTCAAGAACAATAACAACTGAAATTATAATCTACGACCAAGAAATATGACTAGCAAAAGTTAGCTATAGAATAATCCGCATAAAAAAATCATGGCACACGGGGGTCTTCTCATCATCTCTCTGAAAAGAAAAAAGGCAAGTTCAAACGCAATATTCAGAATTCACTATAAAATAACCACTTGGTGTAGCATCCTTCAAGAATTTTGAACCACAACTTCCAAGAATCTTCTTGTGTACAATGTTTGAGACACATACCAAATTAAGCACACACTCTAGTTTTCAGTGTACAATTTGCTATAAGAAGCATGCATGCAGAAAAACGGCATTTCTGACATGGTGTATGGGTAGAAATGAAAAATGAAATATCTTTTAAGCACCAAATTCCCAGTCAAACCAACAGAAATCCCCTTATTTAAGATTAAAGGAAAAAGAAGATAAGGATTGAACCCCAACATCACAGTGAGAAACTTACATGTGAACTGTGAAAGGGACAATTTAATCTTTCTGGAAAGGAAGCCTCCTCAAGAAAAATTGGCAGAATGCCTGAAATGAATCAAGATAACTATTAAAGATGCTTATCCTTAAATAAAAAAGAAAAAAAAAAAAAGATAACTATTAAAGATGCTAACACAAATAAGGTGCTTCACCAGGAAATTGATTACGTACAATTACCTATAGAACAGTGATGGTTGACCTCATCAAAACTTGGCTTTAGTAGCTTGAAACAGGAACAGCTGGCCGGTGCTCTGCAACTTCCATCCAGGATGCCCCTAATGTTTTGTTCGCGCTGAAAGTAATGCACATGTCAATGATGTCAGTGTCATGCATGAAAAACCTCCAACTAAAAAAATGAAAATCTTCCCCCAACAGAATCCTTAATGCAAAACATAAAAGTTCAGCCAATCATTTGCAGGTTTTAGGGGGGAAACTATCATTCTTGCACCACATGAAGAAAAGATGCAGTCCATTGAATCAGCAAGAATTGTAGACATACTTAAATTGAGAATGTCTTAGCAACATGAGAGTGATCGAATTTTACTGACAACGATTATTAGTCAAATTTATTCTCAGTAAAGTACAGAGGACACAAGGTGAGTATCAGATTCGACAAGCTTAAACTTTGTTCAATATGTACAGACACAAAGCCTTTAACACAAATACAAAGTTCAAGATGCTGATTTCAAGTCCTTGAAAATAAATTTATTGTGGAAAGAACTGGATTAGAGTCCAATTGGAGAGTTTGAGATGTCAGTCCTGAATTTTAATTCTACAAAATTAAAAAGAGAAAAGCGTTCATAACAAGCAGTCAGAAAACTCAATGCCAAGTACAAAATAAAACCACAAACAAATTACGTCTAGCCAAACAATCCCTCGGTAGCTGAGGAAACTTAAGAGGCAAGATTTTATTTTCTGAAGCCAAATAAGTGAGCCACAAAGTACTGATTTGTTTTATTTTTGCTTCAATGTCTTGGAAACTGAACCTTGTAGCTTGGAACATAAGCACTTGAGTTGGAAATAAACTGAGAATTTTAGCGAACAGAACTCCAAATGCAGGTGAATCAGAGATCCGGAGCTCGGAATAGTTCAAAATTGTGACTCACAAGCAGAATTTCGGAAAGAGAACAGCAACTTTACCTCTTCGAACTTATTCGCAGCCATTGCGTGGAAATCAGCAGGGATTATGAAGCTGGGGGTTCCGTAATTTGAGAGAGAGAGAGAGAGAGAGAGAGAGATGCCTGGAAGTGAACGTTACGTTGAAGATCGAGGAAGCTTTGGCATTCCTTGTTATAATCGGCGCAATTTGCCAGAAAAGCTCCTGAGTTTTGACTACGACATCCAAGACGTGACAAAATAGTTAGCATATTAAATTTAGATTACCAATACTACCCTCTCGCTGCGACCATTACCAAATTGGCCCGTTTACGCACAACGGTACATTTTGAGTAATTTTTATTTTTTAAAAAAATTAAAATTGATTTGTCAAAATTTCTAGAAACCACTCAGTGTTACCGCTTTTGTTTTTTAAATTTTTATTTTTATTTTTCTATTCATACTTTTTAAATACATTTAAATATTTTTAAAAAATAAAAAAAAATATGTCAATATACTTAAAATTACTTCTTTCATCATTAAGAAAAAAAAAAAAAAACAATTACATTGAGTAGTCAAATGGAGCGGTCATTTTAAGGAAGCATAGTAGTGTTTTTCATAATATATTTGTTTAAAAACTAATTAATAGGGATATTGAGTTGAGATGAGATAAAAGTTGAAAGTTAAATAAAATATCATTAGAATATTATTTTTTGTTTTGAGATTTGAAAAAATTGAATTATTTATTATATTTTATTTGAAACTTTGAAAAAACTGTAATAATTGAATGAGATGAATTGAGATTATTTTAGGTTAGGTTTGGATTGATAAATATTTTTAACTCATCTCATCTCATCTTATCATTATAACTTTTACAAATTTTCATATAAAATACAATAAATAATTCAACTTTTTCAAATCTTAAAACAATAATAATATTAAAAAATAATATTTTAATAATATTTTATTTAACTTTTAACTTTCATCTCAACTCACTATCCAAACTTAACCTAGTATCAAAACCAAGCCTTAAAAAAATTCAAAAAATAATTGACTATTGCTACATCTACAAAGGAATTACACAAAATATTATTAGAATATTTTTATTGTTTTGAGATTAAAAATAAATAAATTGTTTATTACATTTTACGTAGAAATTTAATAAAATTATAATGATAAGATGAGATATGGTAAGATAAGATCAAATTTCTTAAAAGAATAATCCTAGAGCCACCGCTGGTAGCTCCCACTAGGAGCTACCGCTGGCTCTAGTACGTGATTTTTATGTGTATTTTTTTTAGTTCTTTTTTTATATAGATATTTTTAATAATTTAAAATATTAAAAAAAATAAAAAAATCACAATATCATTAAAAAATATTTTCTTAATCACGATTTCGTGATTAAAGAAGTATTACGAAATATTTTTTAATATTTTTTTTACTTCGTAATTAAGAAAATATTTTTTAATAATATTGTAAATTTTTTATTTTTTTAAAATTATTAAAAATATTTATATAAAAAAAATTTTAAAAATACACATAAAAAAATACATATTAAAGCCAGCAGTAGCTCCAACAAGATATCAGCGTGACTCTAACACCACTCTTCTTTAAAATAAAATTAAAAAAAATAAAAAAATAAAAAAAAATAAAACCTTAGCAGACACTGGGCAGTAGCCACCAAACGATCACGTGGGGGGAATTAGAGAGATATGAAGGGGCAAATTAAGCGACAGGAAATTAGGGAGATCTTCGGTGATGTTAGGGAACGTACGGAATTTGTCTGGACGTTGGGATTAGCTGCATGCATGTGAAGCTTTAAGGCAGGAGAGAAAACGAAAACGCTTACTCCAACACAGACAAGGAGACAAAAGTCAATCAAACGGAGTCACGGGTTATAAAACTATTCATAACCTTGATCCGATTCTCTTACATGCATTCATACAGGTCTTTCCTAATTTTCGTACCGACGGTGATCTAATTTAAATGCCAGATATATTTTAATGGTAAAGTTTACATTTGTTTTAGATTTATATATCTTAAGATTATAATAATAATGAGAGTAATGATATACTCACAATACATTCTATAATAATATGTTAAAATGGGGATATTTTGATAAAATATTGTTACTTTTATATATCATTTTACTAAAACATCCCTCACTTTAACACATTGTTGTAGAATATGTTATAGAATATGTTGTGGATAAATTATTTTCTTAATAATTATTATTATTTAAATAAATCTATTTAAAAAATTACTTTTAATGATTGTCTTTATTTTTTAAAAAGAGAACTGTACGAAGATATATAAAATTACTCATTTAAAAAAAATATAAACATAATATGCGAATTTTACAACAATTAATATGGTCTACATATATACCCTCATAACTATATATTAATATTTTGTTTATCTTTCTTTACATTAATTATACCTGCATCCAATTTAATTAACTAATAAGAAAGAATCTCATTGGGTGTGACAGACTGATGACTTTGGTTTGGGCTGTTGATCTTTTCGGTCCACTGTACTAATCTAACCCGTTTATTTCAGGTATACACATTAACACATCCACGTTGTGTACGTACTGAGGTAGCTAGGCTTGAATTTCCTAGCTACCAAGTACTACTGGACCAGCATGTTGGGTTTTGAAATGCCCTACGTGAGTCAGAAACGGATGATCCTACTGTTTCAGCCCTGGACCTTAATCAAGGACACACAATAAACAGATAGGGGGGGGACCAAAGCTCAGCTGAGACTTTTGTACAAAATAATAAGGAAAATGCTTGGCCACCGACAATGGTATTGGTGCCCCAAAACTGGCGGATTTTTTTTTTTTAATTAAGTGAATATATTTTAATGAGTTTGTGAATTTTAATTTTTAGATTTTTTTAAAATTTTAAAAAAATACAATTTACAGTGTCAGTAGAACACCGCAATAGTCACTTTTCTTGACCCTAACATTGTCCAAATAATAATATTCCTTGTTTCCCGGCCCCCTAACTGCCTGAAAGTCTCAAGTTGTTGCTGGGGAAAAGTACCAGCACGGATCGATCTTGCACCCTTTGTGATCAGATGCCAGATATGGAAGGTAGCTGTTTCCCAAGCGTCGTTCATATCACAGATGCAGTTCTGGGCCACTTGCCACCCACTTGATATTCTTGATTACTTCTCCGACAAATTAATTAAATTATTCTACATCAATGCATGCATGTGTTACTTTGAGAATTCTACGTCCTAATCAATCATAAATTTTTTAGCCACAAATTTTTTTACAAAAGTAAACTTACAAATTGGCATAACTTGATATGGTACGTTAGATTATAAAACTACTTTTATTGTAAAATAAATATATCATATCATTGAAGTCATCTCAATTTATAAATTTACTTTTGTGAGATTTCTTTGTACTATAGCACTTCTCAAATCTCAATTAATAATATTTAATCCCTACAATTGCATTTTCTCGGTAGAGATTGATCAAACTGCAAACATTTTCACTAAACCATTTATATCTTCTTTGTGGGGGATTTCCCCCCTACTCGAGGCCCAGGAGGCCCCAGCCAAGCCCGGCCCAGGACGAAATGGCACAGATTTGACCCACTAATAGGATCCCCTATACACGACTTGTGGAGGGGGACGATACAGCAGAAGATGGGACTCGTCGGGACTCGTTGGTTTGAGGTTCCTCGGTTAATGTCCAGTCATCAAGTGTCCGCCCACTTAGCAAATGCAACATGCGAAGGATCATTGATCTGTTGACAAAGAAAGTATGGACGGACTAGGGGAAGAGCAGACCAAGGGGAGAAAATTAGAGAACCACGTCGCATTTAATGGCTTTGCCGCCAGGGCGGCACACCACATTAATGGAACCGTCGCAAGACCACGCCACTTTTAAAGATTTTAACAAAATGAACAGTACAAGGATTCCAGATCTCATAGCGACAGACTTGCTCTGCTCACCAAACTTCTAGTATAAATAGTTGATCCCAGGTATGAGGATACTCTCTCTGGTTTTTAAGCTACCTTATTTATTTACTACACTTTAAAAGTATTTACTGACTTTGGCATCAGAGGGTCCCCAACCCCTAAGCCACCCTCTCAAAGCCGTACACGTTCCTCTCTTTGCAAGGCCCGTTGTGAAGACTTGAGCTATTGGAGCCTGGTCCAAGGGTGTGCGAAACACGACATCAACATCATCTATAGCTTAAAAGATAAAGATATCGACAATAATGTTCAAACGAGGGGTTTTCCATTTTATGATTTTATCTCCATGGATTAGACTTAGAGAGGAAATTAAGAAAAGGAAAATGATAAATCTACAGTTAGTCTATAATTATTTTATAACTTTATTTAAAATAAAGAATAATTATGTAAAATTGAAATTATTTTTTAATAAAATGATATAATTACCTTGGTTAATTTATAAAGAGTTGTAAAATAATTATAAAAAGGTTAGTAAAAGAAAAATAAGACTTAACTAGTTGTTTGGATATAAGTAGCATTTCAACTCATCTAATGATCATTACAATTTTTTTAATTTTTTTTTTTTAATTTTTTTAAACTTACACATAAAATATAATAATTAATTAAATTTTTTTAAATACTAAAATAAAAATAATATTTTATTTAAGTTTTAGCCTCTATTTCTTCTTATTTTATCTATGCTCAACCTACTGTCTAAACTTTCCCTTAAAAGGCGTGCGGCTTGCGGCTTTCTTTTTCAGATAGACCTGGTTGCAATTGAAACAACGACAAAGTGTGAAAGTTGGGCTTTGGGCCTATTGGACGGGCTCTAAACTCTTTTATTATTTATTTTGTTTTTGAAAGCGGACTCGTTCAAATAAGAAAGCTACGATTGAAGAGTGTGGTGCTTTTAAATAATTTGTTAATAATAATAATTAAATAATAATAAAATATTAAATAATAGTTGAATAATCTCTCGAACGCAGCCTTAATACTAGAGCTTGAGCCCAAAATAAAAAGAAAAATTCTGGTTACAACCGTGGGGAAACCGTGGCATAACCACGTCTCACGTGGACAAAAATTCAAAACGGTGCGTTTGGGTGCATTTTCATTTCCTATAATTGGTGAAGGAAAAACACAGGAAGATGAAGAGAAAATTGCAGGATTTCCCACGAAACCTTCAAGATTTTGTATTTCCTACTATCGGTGAAGGAAAAACACAGGTGAAAGAAAATGAAGGAAAACTTGTAAAAAGTGACCCACGATCGGTTAGCCACGACGAATACCATCGGCGCAGACCCACGACGACGACGACGACATACCCACGGTGACGGCACTCTCTCAAACCCAGTTCGTACCAGCTATTATTTAGACCGATAATACATAAAATGAAAAGGAATGAGCTGTTGAATAATGTTGCTCTCTCCCTTTTTCTTATCTGTGTCGTTTGGGATTTTGTAGGGGCACTTTGTTAGGAAGTCGAATTCAAACACAAATGGCCAAAGAACTCTAGAAATTGAAACTATTTTGTTGGGTTCCATAGCAGCACAGAAGTGAAGGGCAAAAATTTTGTTGGATTCAAAGTTCAGAGTCACATGTGTTGTATATTTTTTATTTGAGCCTTCACTATTTTCTCTTCTTCATCCAAGATCTTCTTTCATTTATAAGTAAAAGAGGCTATATTTTTTGGTCATGCACAAGACTCGAATCTCCCTCAATCTTCAACTTCAAAATCACGCAGCTGTCAACTTCCAAGTATTTTTGAGAGGCCCAGTTTTCAGGTAGACTACGTCCGTTTTCTTTTCTTTTTAATATATCAATTGTGAAGGTTGAAGTTCATTTCATTTTTCTATTTTTTGGTGGAGAAATGCTTCTTGAAATTTGAAGTGTTGTTTACTTCAAAGAAGCATCGGTGTGGACTCTGGAACTCAACGAAAGAAGGCTTTACTTTGGCCTTCTCTCTGCTTTTGTCATTTTTTTTTTTTGCTTTCTTTTTCTCTTCCATATAAGCTTTTTCCGTACAGCCGGTTGCATTCCGGTTTCGCATACCGGTTGTAGGTAGCAGCTTTGAAAAATTAAAAAACACTGGAGCTCAATCATCCCTTGCAACGTCAGATTATTAAAACATTACTTTTTATTTTTTCAATTCTATAATACCGGGTCAGAAAATAATAAACGTATAATAATTAAAATGATGATAAGTGATATTTTTCAAAACTTAATACTCAAAATAAAAATAGGTTTTCGTGTTATATCACTCCTTTATCCCTGCATCAATTACGTGGTATTTTTAAATTTTTAGAACTTAGTAACTAATAAAATTTTGTAAAAGAGTAATGTTAGATACAGTTTTAAAGTGTGAAAGTTTCTTATAATTTTTTTTAAAAAATCAATACATACATACATATATTATTATTTTAGACAAAAGTACTAATCTAGCTGTCTAGAGGTGAAAAAAAAAATACCGTTTTGATTAGGTTCAAAACCGGTTGGGTCTGGTACTGATTTTATTTTTTTCAAAACTGGTTGAAATCAGTCCGGTTCTAATTTTTCTTTTTCTGACACCAGACTGAACCGAATTGGACCTATTTATATATATATATTAATTTTTTATATATAATTATATATATAATAATTTTATATTATATGCTAAATTTTTAATTAATATAACGTTAAATTTTAAAATCCTATTGTTCATGTATAATAATAACATAATAACATAAAATTAATATAATATTTGATATAACATAAAATTTTAATCTTAACCAATTGATCATATATTATTAATATAAACTATATATAAATATATTAAGGATAAATATATTTATATCATAATAAATTATAATATATATTCTTTTTTATAAATACATTTCTATACATTTGATCATATACACTCATATAGAAAGTGTATACAACCATCATGTCATCACTAACATATATCTAACCAAGCATATTATTAACTTATATAATCAATTATATAAATAAGTTAAACACTAACATATTATCAGTAGCATATTATTACTAACATATATAATCAAATACTATATTACTATATGATACTATTATATATATATATACACACTAATGCTAATACTATAAATAATCCACTATATATAAATCACTATAGTATTAGTAATTATGCTAATACTATATTACTATATATCACTATAGTATAATTATACTAACTATATAATCTACTAATACTATACTGAAACCGAAAAAATAGGACCGAACTAGACCGAAACTAGTAAAAATGAAAATATTGGTTTATGGGTGTAACTGATGAGGTATCGATTATTTAAATCTCAAAATCAGTGTACACCGAGTTCTAAAATATATCCAAAACTAAATCCAACCGAACCGATTACACCTTAGCTAGTGTCCATGATTTGAGATTTGATCGAGGCATTACAATATCTGATATAACACCAATCTATAGTATACGCTGCGCACCTACCATTAACGTACGTCAGAGTGAATTTGCAAGCTCATTAGTCCTCATATGCAACCTAGCTAGCTAACTTTGAATAGAAAACCCTACGTACGTAATCGCACCGAGCGGCCTAGACTTGGAAAAACTACCTCCAACACGTGATTTTTGCCCTTGTGTCCGTTTATGACAGCCTTATAACGTGCAGATCTTTTTGTTTAATTTCCACTGTAGATGAGAATATTTCAATATGTATAATCAGTTGTCTTTCCAGGTTTCCATATATAAGACGATAAAAGTTCAGGCCATTGAATCGCTAGTATATATATATGGCTCCTAACACGTTCTGATCATGATCTTATACTCCATGAGGTTTTAACATAATCAAATTAAAAAACCCCCCCAAACTCACCCCCGGTTGTACTTCACGTGCTTCTACTTGACATCGGAGACAATTCAAAATCTAACAGAAAATTGTTGGAATCTTATAGTACTCCATATTTTTTATTAGTAACGAATTAACGATGACAAGGTCCGTCTTAGCACCTTTATAATTAAATATTCATGCATTGTCGCTCGATCCTTCATTCTTTTGATCCAACATATTCCTTGTTGCTTTTGTTATTATTATTATTATTATAAAATTATGCTTTTATTAATTAAAGTGTCAAAGACGCGATTATTGAGAAGCATATACAGACGGAACATATACAGAAAACTTATATCTTTCTATTATAATAAGCGCCTATCGCACTTCTACAGGAATGAACAGTAAATTTCATACTCCGTTTAACTTATCCGTGTTTAACGTTTTGTGACTTTTATATTGTAATCTTATGTGTCCGTTTATTCAAGGTGTTTTTAGTCTTTTATTCAAGTGTCGGCAGCTTTTAACTTCTTTAATCTTTTAGTCTTTTCGCTTTCCTCTTTGTTTTTAGTGTTTTTAATCTTTCGGTTCTCTCCCTCTCGAGTTCTCTCTCTCAATTCAGAACATCTCTCTCTCAAATCCTCCAAGAACAAAATTTAATAGTGTAGATCTAAAGAAAAGAGGCTGAGATGTCTCGTGGTGCTGCTGTTGAGTAAGGATATCTGATATTGTGGTGGTCGTATGGCGGTGGATCTGGGATCCCGTGAAGAGGGAGGGTATGAGAGGAGCTGGGGCTTCGGCTGGAAGAAAGGAGGAAGAGGAGGTGTTGTCTGCAAGGGAGGAGGCTGGTGGTGGTGGTGCGGTTGCGTGGGGGTGGCTAACGGCGGCGCTACGGAGAGAAACCCGTGCGTGCAGAGGGGCTGCATGCCTGTGGCTAGGGAGTAGCTACAGGAGGTTGGTTCATTGGAAATGGTCCACGGTGTGAGGGGAACTCGGTGGTGGTTTTTGGTGGAGCTAGGGCTGAGCCACAGTGGCGCAAAGGTAGAGAAACCGTGCATCGAGAACCATTTTGAGTTGCTCGCGTGCGGCTGAGCGAGGAGCTGCCAAGGGGTTTCGACGGTGGGGTTTGGTTGCTGGCATGAGGGGAAGCTGGTGACGCGGCAGGGTGACGCACGGCGGCACTGAGCTGCTAAGGAGATCGGGTGAGAGAGATGGAAAACGTGCATTTAAAATCAACTTAATTTCTAGATCTCTTCTTCGCATCTAGAAATGCTAATATTTACTCCTTTTTGCTTGTATATATATTTTTTTTCTTTTTTTTTTTGGGTTCAATATGCATTTTCTCAGACATGGAATTGGAATTAAGAAATGCTACATTATAGTGGGAGATGGTGAAAATGTAGGGAGGATAGGTGTATGGTGCTGGTCCCCCAAGGAGACTTCAGATGAAAGAACGTGGTTTTACACTAACATGGTGTTTGTTTATCTATTTATGAGTAATGCATATATTTTAAGAAGATGACCGTGGGTTGAATCAGTCGATGCTCAAACACAGAGAGAGAGAGAGAGAGGCTTGATCTTTAATGACAAAAGTGGGCTAGCGTTAACCCACGCAAGGGTAAGTTCGATGGATAATTTTGGATGTTGACAAAAGAAAGAAAGGCGGTCAGTGCCAAGGGAAAA
>QEOT01001503.1:403798-525627 GCA_003123785.1 Pterocarya stenoptera
AAATATTATAAAATAATATTTCAAAACTCCTTAAATTTTTAAAATAAGAGAATGAATTTTTAAAATAAATTAAAATAATCCTTCTTTAAAAAGCACTAAAATACGGGGTGTTACATTCCTGCTACTATCATTTTGTCAAGATTATATACTTCAATTCCTTTTATCCTTCGTTTACATTATATATTATATTTTCTTTTAATTAGTACACATGCACGCATGCAATAGTGATAGATTAGATAGATAGACTTTATGGATACAGTTGTGGCATATAATTAAATCTGACATCCTCTTTTACTTTTCTTTTCTTGTCTTTTCTACCGCTTAATCTGACATCCACTTCTTATTTTTGTTTAGTAATGCTTATCCAATATTTATTCAATATTTTATCCAATATCTTATCTAATATTTTAGTAATGCTTATCCATAGCATTTAAAATCATGTTTATTGTATGCAGTACTCGTGACATTGAAAAGAGGAGAAAGACTACAGAGCTTCTTACAATTAAAATAGGAGCATCATTATTGTCTAGACATGTAGTCTATAGAACTTTGAATTATTGCTTGGGCACGTAATCATCAACTTACAAATAACTTTTATATCTTATCTTATCTTCTCCATTTGTAATCGCTCCAATCAAAGGTGTTATGATGACTACTAATTAATGTTTATCTTTTTGAATAAAAGTGATGTCTCGATCAGTATGCCAGGAATTAATAGTAATATATCTAGACCTTTATGCTTTATCCAGTCTTATCAATCGTTTTTCTTCTTTTAGCCGCATGCCTTTCAAATAGAATCATACTCCGCATGTGCCACAGCATGACTTCCCTTTAATGTGGGAGCCTACCTATATTTATTATATTATATAGTCTTAGTTGATTGAATGAGTCTTGAGGATGCTCCAATACTTAGAATTGGATCCATACAAGTTGCAGCACGAGTTTGTTTAGAGCAAGACAAGTCTAGCATCATGTCATGATTTCCAATCAATCGCTCCAACCAAAGGTGTCATGATGACCACTAATTAATATTCATCTTTTGGATAAAAGTGATGCCCGGAAATTAACAGTAATATCCTACTTTTGGAAAGCAGTCTTCACAAGTTGATCAATCATATCCAATAAAAGTTACACTATCCAAATCAAACAAATTAAAACACAATTATGAAACATAATTACGTGTAATCATGAAACATAATTACGTATAATCATGAAATATAATTACGTGTTTGAGATAAGCTAACTTTCAAAATTTTATTTATTTACTTAAAAAACACATAAAAAAAAGAAAGGTGAAGACAAAATAATATGTAAAACGCTAGCCAAATGAAACAACATAACTCTTACGCCAGCAAAGATTAAACAACAAATTAACCCTCTGTTCTTTGTAAACGTTGAACTTCTGCTATTAACAGCTGCTGTTCACTTTGTAATTGTTCCCCCTTTCATTCCATCTCTTCTATGCATGGTTGAAGTTTTTGAGCATAATGTTCTATATATCTCCGCAACTCCTTATTTTCGTGTTTTAATATTTTATTTTTTCTACATTTGTTTGCAAGCTTTTCTTGCAATTCAAAAATCTCAAATTTAAGTTCGTCAACTTCATTCTCTCGTGAAACAAATCTCCGGGACATAGCATTAATGGCAGCAGCATTTGGACACCCAGCATTCTCGTTCCTGCAACCACCTCAGCATCGAATCAGGTAGAAAAATGTATCTCTGCCCCAACCATGGTGTTGACAGTCTCAGGACATATGAATAATGATGGAGTAGTAGATGATGCCTGATTCAGATCAGGAATATTGTTAACAGAATGTTGGTTGGCCATTTAATAAGTTAAGAGATTGAGAGAAATTGTGAGAATTGAGAGTAAAACGAGAAATATGAGAAATGCAGAGATTGTTCTATATTTCAAAAGGGTGGAAATGGTTTTTTATATAGAGGTCCAGAGCATTCAAAGGCTCAGTGAAAACCAATCTAGGTGGGACCCATAGTAGAGCTCGAAGAATTAATAAAGAAGATGTTCCAAACGCATCATTATTGTTCATTTTCTATTCATTGATATCGAGAGGCTCTTTTATGAAGAGAAGAATAAGTAGAGATATATTATATTAGTCAATCAAATGCAACTAAGTGGTCCTTTAATTACAGTAGTTAGGAGAAACGCTTTATAGCTTATCTCAAATAATAATAATTGGTTGATTGAGTGGTTCGTTTGGATGGATACTCAGTTCTTGGGTGAGAGATAATAGGAGTATACACAGCTTTGAGATAAACAGGAACGATGCATGCACAAAAATTTTTTTATTTTATAATTTCAAATGACTTACAAAAACTTGAGACTTTTAGCCTCACTTTTCAAACGCTCTTGTTCTTCATAAGTCGACATGTTATTCTTATCTAAAGGAGCAGGTAGTCAAAATGAAGAAGCAAGTAAAGATTTTAAATCCTTATTCTCTTGCTTTAAGTCTCCTATTTTTTTGTTAGATTTATGATCAAGTTGTTGAAATTCATAAATCTTCTCCTTAAGCTTTTCAACCTCACGAGTTTTGGATTGCAATCGCCGGGAAAATGCAACTATGGCTGATGAGTATCGAGTACCGAGGCTCACCAGTTCATAAATGATGTCATCATCTGACTTATTAGTTTTCTCATGCTACATGGCACCTATAGTGGATGTAAAAATAATTGGTGGCCAAGATGCAGAATATCCCATATAATGGAAAAGAGGATTGTTGGAAGAAGATTGCTGAACCATTAAAGAAAAAACTTAGAAATCGAGAATGTAGATAGATTTCAAAGAAAAAAAAAAAGAGTTAATGCAAATGAAATGAAACTTAAGACTGGTTTTATAGGGATGAAAATGAGAACAAGACAAGCTATCAAATTATAGGATATGTTGGGTACATATTTTATTTAACTAATCAAAAGTAATAATGATCAAGACAATCTCAACAAAAGTAAACCAGCACTAAATGCGCTTTAAATATTCAATAAAGTTTAGCTCCACTAAAGGTACTAAAGTAATGATAATCAATAAACAATGATCAAAAGTAATTATGATCAAGATGACATCAGTTTGTAAATTTATTTTTATGTAATATTTTTGTGACTAAATCATTTTTCTAATAATAATCTATCAAAAGATGTGAATTATTTTATTATTTATTTACTTTATTATATAAGTTGGGGGTAAAATGAACTTACCAGGCCAATTACCCGACCCTACACCCACTGTAAACCCCACAAAAAATCAGTATACATCGTAACCTAAGTCTAAATTTAACTTTAGGACAAGAAGCAGCAGAATCGGGTACTAAGGTCACTTCATCGAGCACCGAACCGCACCACAAATCAAATGATGTTGAGACAACAAAGCAAGTCCACTTGGCCGAAGATTCTCCTCTATGTAACTTTCAAAATTTATTTATTTATTTATTTTCATGCTCTAAAGCATTTGTTGACTCATGCTTTACAGTACGAATCGGGGTTTGGGGCGAAGCTGTTAACCACTGCTGTTCACTTTGTATTTGTATCCCTTCGTTCTAGCTCCTTTATGCGTGGTTGCATGCCTTGAGCATATGGTCCACATATTTCTTGAACTCCTTATTTTTGCGTTTGAATATTTTATTCTTTTTCCTTTTATTGGCAAGTTTTTGTTGCAACTGATTTATTTGAATCTTAAGTTGATTAATCTCACTAACTCGTGACAGTAACCTACGAGACTCTAAAGCGTTGTTGATTCAAGCTTTATAGCATAGATTAGAAACCCAAGACTCATTGATTTACTACATTTGTCGGACTCCAAAATTTAGTGATCAGGAAAAGAGAAGACAAATAATGCAATCAAAATTCACTCATTTTTCATGCTCTAAAGCATTTGTTGGCTCATGCTTTACAGCAAGAATCAAGGTTTGGGTCAAAGCTCGAGACTCTAAAGCGTTGTTGGCTTGAACTTTATAGTATAGATCAGAAACCCAAGACTCATTGATTTATGACATTTGTCAGGCTTCAAAATTTAATGATCAGGATTTCAAATAATGCAATCAGAATTCATTGTTATTTATGATTACACGTAATTATGTTTCATGATTGTGTTTTAACAAATATTTGATTTTATTTGTATTTAAACAATATTTTGTTTTGAATACTACCGGCTAAAAAAACAGAAAATGAACATACATACAAATAATTAGTCACTTTTGGCGAGGATCGAGGTAGCTCCTGATTTTGCGGCATCTCTTGGCTCCTTATTTTGCGAGTTCCAGACTTTATGGTTTTTTTCCTCATTGATCCAGGTATCTTACCCCCCCTTGAGTAAAACCAACTATCAAGATGACTAGTTTTGGTTTTCCTTGTGGAGCTTGCAGATTCCTTAGAAGGAAATGTGTTAGGGAATGTATTTTTGCTCCTTTTGTCTGCTATAAACAAGGAATTAGCAATTTTTTCACCGTTCATAAGATTTTTGGTGCAGGTAATGTGTCGAAGCTCCTTGCTCAGGTCCCGGTGAGTGATCGTTCTAAAGCAGCTGCCACAATCTTGTATGAAGTGCAGGCTAGGCTTGAAAATCCTATTTATGGCACTTTTTCATATATTTTGACTCTTCAGCAGCAGGTTCTCTTTTTATATATAATGATTGAAATCCTAATTTGGGTTAACTCTTAATTACTAAATGGCATTTTACTTTTTTTTTTCTGCAGGTTATAAATCTACAAACTCAACTAGCATCTCTAAAGGAATTACAAGCAGCTCAAAACTTTCTTGATGCTTCTATCAATGGAAACCCTAATGAAAAGTGCTACGGAATACCTTCTCACCCACAAAATGTCCAAAGTTGGTTTCAGTCAGAGAATATCAATTACATGATACCACAATTCAGTACAAATAATATCTCCAATAATGCTTCAACAATTTCATATAACGAGAATATGTTTATGGAGAGCTGTTTTGAGAACTGTGAAAGTTCACTAAACTCTGAGAAAAATGCCTCAAATAGTTTCTATGGAGAGTCAGTTGCAGTTGGCTATATTCCTGAAGAAAAATAGTAGTGGCAGCAATGCTAGGGTGATGGACATGGCATTATATCTTTTATTTTGTTTTTGTTTTTGTTTTTTGTTTTTTTTTTTTGCTATGGACAATATTTGAAGTTTTCTAAGTTTAATTAATTTTGCATTATATCATTCTTTTATAAGAAATAGATAACATCTTTTGGATAAATTATTATTATCATTCGATGTTGCATATCAAAATTGTCCATAATTACATATCCATAGTTAACATTATTATTTTTATCCATATTCATTTAGGCATGTACTCAATTTATTTAGATGGCATCCGATGCTGGAGGTCAAAATTGCCCATACTTGTCTGCATGTAATTATGTTTCATGATTGTGTTTTAACTTATTTGATTTGATCATTACATAAATATTTAGCCATCGTTCTTAGGAGATTGATATTGGAGCCTGCAAGTGGGTCTACTTGAATGGAGGATTTTAACTGTTGGTGTAAATGAAATTAGTAGATGAAAATCCAATTCATATTTTTCAAAGAGTGGAAGGACCCACGTGGGAAGAGTACTGCATGCCAATTGAAAATGATGATTGTCTTCTCTCTTATCCCTTCGTCACATGCATTCAATTACTATGCGCATTATCCAAAATATTACTCTTGTCTTTTCACAGGATGGTAATTATGCTTTGAGGAGTATGAAAAATAATGATGATGAAAGAGTTTTAATGTGGGAACCTACCTATATTTATTATATTATATAGTCTTAATTGATTGAATGAGTCTTGAGGATGCTCCAATACTTAGCATAGAATCCATACAAGTTGCAGCACGAGTTTGTTTAGAACAAGACAAGTCTAGCATCATGTCATGATTTCCAATCTACCTTGTTCATTAATTAAACTCATCGTGGACGTCGACAATCTTCAAATTTAATTAATTGGTTAAACTTTGATCAAATACAAAGTGAAGGCCCCACTGCTCACGAGTTAATTCCACTGTTCTTTTGCATTTGTTTTTTGGATGCAAACTGTCGACAAGTGTCGTAAATTTCGGAGTCCGACAAATGTCGTAAATTAATGAGTCTTGAGTTCTTGATTTGTGCTATAAAGCTCGAACTGACAACGCTTTAGAGCCTCGAGCTTTGCCCCGGGTCAGCTTTCACAGAGCCTCGAGTTCTTTTGCATTTGTTTTTCGTTCCGTCGGATATTTGATTTTTTTTTTTTTAAGAATCCTTACAAATCCGAACTTCTATTCTCCACGTTCAAATTTTTTCTTNCCCCAAATTTCAGTGAAGTGAATCAAGTGATGTCTTTTCGCCTTCTGGATTCTTCAAGTCTATTTCTTCTCCTTGATAATCTTATGGCCCGCAACTCTCCAAGTCCTATCTCAGTGCAAAAACGTGCAGATCCAATCTCCATTGATACAGTCGCAGCTCCTCCGCAACGACGCCTACGTTCAAATCTAACATCCTAAAACTTTGACCCATTCTTTCCTTTGGATCAAAGAGGCAAAGTCTTACCCTCAACCAAAGTCTTAACATTTACAGAGTTGATTTGGGTGTCATTGGTTGCCAATAAAAATGTGGGAAAGGAGAGAGAATAAATTCTTGAGCACACGAAATCCCCATTAAGCTTATCTTTGTTTAAAGTCCTCATTTTTCTATCCCTTTGATTTCTCTCTACCGTTAGTTTATTTTATATCTTTAGAAAAAATAAATGCCAAAAGAAAAAAAATAGATCTCAATATAAAATAATTATAAATCCACAAGAAGAATATGAGAAATGCTCACTTGATGTTCGAACACCCAGGAGGATTCGAAACTAGTCTCAGACAGAATCGCTGTGGAGGGAGGGAAGGATTCGCTGGAGGGAGGGAAGCTGAATCAGAAAATTTATGTTCTAGGGACTGTTTTGTCTTTTCACCATAATTTAAAGAGTAAAATTACCAAAAGCACCCTTTGGGCTTACGCAGTCCCCTATCCGGGACAGTAGCAGTTCTCTAATAAATAAGCCTAAGTATCTGCAACACAAAATGAGCAAAAACGTGACAAAATCAAACATAAACCCTAAAGCACAAAAAGACCACCCAAAAAAAAACCTTTAGGCAGAAAAGTAAAAAAATTGTGCTTCGTCGTCGATATATAATTCTGCTGACAAAAATTATACCATAAGAATCAAAACCAAAGAAAATTTATTGCAATTCACAAACAGAACCATGAAAATGAAGCAACCGGCGCCCATGAAAGAGAGGCAAATAGCCAAATTGGATGCAACAATACACGTCAAGACAGGATTGGTCCCTGGTTCCTTCTTTAAAGTAATAGTTTAGTTATTTATTTATTTCCAAAGACAAACATTCGACCTTTAGTTTAGGGGTTTGGAGGTAATTTAAAATGAATGTGCATGGTTGACAGAGCATTATTTGAAGTGAGATGGGGCTCCAAGCTCATCTATTGGACTATTACAAAGGCGGATCTAACACTTATTAGAACATTGATATTTGATTTGATGCATTTGACAACCAGGAATAAAGGTGTTTCTCATTTTCTTCATGTTTGAATATTTATCCTTGACATTAACTTTATTGAACCAAATCAGGTATAGTATAAATGGCAAAAGACCAATCCCTCTTATATTCCAATAATAATGTATTCTTTTTTTGTTAGCTATCTTGACAGTGAATAGGTGGGTTGTTACCATCACCATATTTAATTAGCTGAGGATGCTTCTTCCCATCTTAGTATTGATCTTAATTTTCATTTAGGGATCTCTCAAAATACATGTCAAACATTATATTTAATGTCATCTTAAATATAAAATAAACAACGTGTGAGTTACAAAATGAGTTATATAATATATGTTGTCTATTTAGTACCAATCAAAAATTTACTATCTACAATTGAGATAAAATCACAAAAAATCTCAATCAGGTCTTTACTTTAAATATACCCTAAAAGGAAAAATATGAATCGTAGAGAAAATTTGAATGTTGTTCTTTCGATTATTAGACGTAATTGTTGGGTTTTAAACTCCGTATAACCTAGGATTTGGTTTACGGCTTTACTTTAAAAAAATAGTGGAATAAAGTAGAAATTAAAATTGGCTTTTGTTTAAAATTGGCTTTTGCAGGGTTTGGATAAGTGCAGTGGTTCAAACAATAAAATCTCTTCCTTTGGCTTTGACATGGAAGGTGGATTTTAGAAACATAAATAAGAGAGAACACAAATTTAGTAAAAGTAAACTAAGAGGTGAAAAAGAAACATATAGAGAGAAGCCAGACGAGGAAGACGACGATTTTGGAAGAGATGCCATAGACTGTGAGAATGGTGGATTGAAAGAGGACAGCTGACAGAGACAGGAAAAACCAAATGTTTTGCTCAAGCAGGAATCGATAAACACTTAAATCTGGCAATGACTTTAGAACTTTCTCAGAGGGCAACGGATCTGGGAAAAATCGACGGTGACGCGGCGTGAGCAAGGAGGACGTAACAAGAATCCTAGAAGAAAAGGTTCCAGGAGAGAAAAGAGGAGCAATTGGGCAGCTGCATCTGAAGACTTGGTGGGGACGTGCTAAGTCTTAGAAGGACTTTGTAGCTCGACCAAGACCGAGGTTTCCCTCGGCCATGATCGAGCCATGGCACCTTAAACCCATGACAAGTCGTGGCCCAGCCTTGGCTGCACCACAACCCATGCCACGAATAGGCCATGGCCCAGCCTCAACTACACCATGGCCCATGCCACATGCAGGCCATGACCCAACCTTGGTCGTGCCATGGCCCTTGCCCCACTGGCCAGCCTACAGCATGCCATGGCAAGCCACGCCAAGGCCATGGCCCAAGCAAGGCCACGACCAGCCCACGACCAGCCATGGCCAAGCAAGCCCAACCTATGGCCACCAAAGAGACATGAAGTGGGGGGACTCAAGGCTTCTAGAAGAAAAGGTTGTTGGAGAGGATAGAGACAAGATCAAACAGGACTCTCAAGTGATTATCCAAGATAAAGTAGAGTCCAAGATTGATTCTAAGAGAGACAGAGAGAGGAAGAGTTCAAAATGAAGCCAAGACGAACCTAAACACCATGAGGGCACTATGTGGCCAGCCACCAAGAGGGGATAAGCCTATCCCTACATTTTAGGCTTTATCCCCTAGCTTTTAGACTTTATTTTTCTAGCTTTTAACATTTCATTTGTGTTGGGACTTTGCTAGAAAGCCTTATAAATAAAGGCCTTGTGGCCTAGTTTTTATTCATTCTTTGGCCTTTATAAATTTCGGCTAGGCTTGTTTAGTTCTTTAGATTTTCGGTGCTAGGGTGATTTGCTCTACACTTGGGCTACTAAGGGTGCAATTCGTGAATCCTTTGTAGAGAGTGGCTCTTTGCAATCCATGAATAAGAGTGACTCAATTCTATGTTATTTTCTTACTTGCATTCCAAACACTTACCCGAACCCTCAATCAACCCAAACACCAACCTTTAACCTCATATTGTCGGATCTAGGCTTGTGGGAGGAGATGTGGTGTTTCCTTCAATAGGTCTAGGAGGTTTCATCGTTCGGATCTAAGAAGAGGAAGGCTTATGTTTAAGGGCTAGACCGAGGCTCTTAACAGGACGTCATGTGATGGGGAATCTAAGTGGCTGGTTGAGATCCATGGCAGATCGGAGTGCTAAGTTGCAGTGGGTGGCGGATCTTAGTGCTGAGCTGTAGTGGGTCCAAATCCGCCACATATAATCTAAGGCGCGGTGGAAGAGATTGGGAGGCGATGGCTTTCATTTAGCGACATATAACTTCTGGATGCTCTTCACAAAAATCATCTAGATTAGAGAAGTGAGAGAGAGAATTTTATAACCAAACCATCAGGATCATAACAGAGAACTACTGAAAGAGGCAGAGGGCAACAGGTTTGGGAAAAATTGACAGTGATGAGGTGTGAGCGAGGAGGATGCCGTGCAAAATCAAATCTGAGTGGCTGGTTGAGATCCATGGTGGATCGGAGTGCTGAGCTGCAGTGGATGGCAGATCTGAGTGTTGAGCTTTAGTGGGTCCAAATTGGCCGCATCTAAGGCGCGGTGCAAGAGATTGGGAGGCGATAGCCTTCGTTCTACAACATCGGCTACAGAGAAAGAGAGAGGGCTCAAGGTGGGGTGGGGGGTGGCACAAAGGAGAAAGGAAGAAGAAGAAAAAAGAATAGAGAGAATAAATAAAGAAAAGAACTTTAGGGTTTTAACAAACGGAAACACTATAACAATCAAATGAAAGGAAAAATAAACCTAAACACAAAAAATGAAAACACGAAGACTAAAAGAAGAGAGAAGATGCAGAGAAGACGCATAGAAGACGCATAGAAGAGAGAATACGAGAAAAATCTTGCTCTCGAAGAGAAGAGGAAAGAGAATATGCAAAGGAAAGAGATTAGGAAGAAACATAAAAGACTGAAAGAGAAAAAAATTTAGGGTGATTTGGATTCAAAGATGAGTTGAGATAGTTTGTGAATATTATAATAAAATATTGTTATAATATTATTTATTAATATTATTATTGTTTTGAAATTTGAAAAAGTTGTATTATTTATTATATTTTGTATGAAAATTTGATAAAGTTGTAATGATGAAATGAGTTGAATTGAGGTGAGTTTTGAATTCAAAAGACGCCTGCACCAAAAGACAATTATACCCATAAAATACACAAAAAACGCACATCACCTATGTATTGAACTGCATGGCAAAACCGGTAAAATATACCAAAAAAAAAAAAAGATGAACAAAAATACTGTTTATCACTGTTCATAATAACAGAGAATAAAGAAACAATTTCTGCGCTTTTGATTCACGCGTTGCCATATATTACATTAATAATCTCGTGCTCTTTTAATATTATGCGAGCATCAATGATTCAATAAAACGTGAAGTTACGTGGGAAGAGGGCACTTTTGTCTCCTTTTATTTTAGTTGAAAAATACTTTTCATCGTTTTTTTATTCATCATTCTTTTATTATCTGCTTGGAATCAAATAATTGATGAGGAAATAATAATAAAATTTCAGTCAATTTGATATCAGAAAATTATAAAAGATTATAATTAAATAGCACTCCTTATTTTAACTCGGTTGCTTATTGGGATCAATGTTTTGAGGAGTACTTCTAGTACTCAAATTTGATAAATGTTCTTAGTAATTAACACTACCACTAATTAATAAAGAAATTTCCTCAAGTGTATTTAGCTAGTGTGCATGCATTATTCTTTCCACTTTGATTATATATAAGGATTTATGAAATATCTCTTGTTCTAAAAGTTTAAACTAAAAAATGGGTTCAACATATGAAATATATAATTAAATAGGGTAGACTGTATAATCGTAACTCGAACTCAAAACCTTTGATTTGATATTATATAAAATCTAACACTTGCTACAAAGATTTAAGGAGAAAGAAACAGAGAAATCGATTTTATTATATATTTTATATTTTAACAACTTATATAATTAATCTTAGCTCGTCTATGGAAATAAACCTTTTCAATAACTGCAGTAATATTTGCTTATTATAAGAAACAGCATTCAGTCGCAATTTCAAACTCCAAATGAAAAAGGTAGGCGTGCCTTTGAAATATAGGTTACTTTTTTTTTACAAATATATTTTGTAAGACAACTGTTTTAGCCACAAAAATATCTTATAAAAAAAAATTCTTAAATTATGTAGATTGATATAGTATATTAGATCGTAAAATTATTTTTATTGTAAAATAAATAGTGTATCATATATTATCATGATAGTATATATATACATACATACATACATACATATACATATACATATACATATATATACACATATGGTCCTTCGAGTTTTATAATTATTTTATAATACTAATGACGAAGATGCTTTATTTTTTATTTTTTCTGTATTCATAATTTGATAAGTACTTAACAGCGATGTCTTACCGGACAATATCACATCGGCATCAAATTAATATCTTAATGACCATAATAATTTATTGTCAAAAAAAAAAAAAAAAAAAAAACCATAATAATTTGTTTGGGTTCACACTATCCCCATTTGCACATTTACATTTTTGCCCTCATTTACGCAATTACGTTTTTATCCACTTATTCATCATTAAAAATACAATTAGATTTTCTGTATTCTAATACTAATTAGAATATAATGATGATAATAATAGTAATAATAATAATAATAATAATAATAATAATAATAATAATAACTTACATAAATAATCTAAATTGAGGATTTTAGTTTATTGAACTTTTTTAGAACAAATTAACAACTTAAGATTTTTTTATATTTCTTCTTAGATTTAAAAAAAAATATTTTTAGTATATAATATTATTTTTAAAAATAAAAATTATCTTTATATTATTTTTCATAGTAATTCATACAAATAAATCAATAGGACTAATAATATTTTCATTTTACAAAATGCCATTATTATTTTTAGGTTCCAATTTATACATCAGATTAGGATTGGATTTTAATTTATCATATCCATTATTTTATTTTTTAAGGTTCTAAATTATTATTAAAAGAATTAATAACTCTTTTTATCATTTAAAAAAATTATTCTAGTAAGAACATGCTTTTATTTTCTAAGATCAATATTACAATTCCAAATTTGAAAAGAATAATAATATTTTATTTAAGTTCAAAAATGAAAATATTGTCTTTAATAAAGATAGACTTAATTTGAAATAAAAAAGTATAATATATTTTTTTTAGATGAAAATAATATTAGTTTAAAAAGTGTTATTCAGTAAGATTCATTATTATGAGAAATAATATGAAGACAATTATATTGTTGTTATTATTATTATTATTATTATTATTATTATGTACATGTCTAACTAGTCTTATAACGAGTGCAGCAATGCATGATATCCGATTATGAGTTCAATATAATGAATTCTAAATTAAAATTTAATTTGTTATTTCTATGCTCAATGATATTTTATATTTTTTGTTTCTTTATTTTTTTTAAATATAATTATAATCATTTGTAAAATTTGTTGTATAGATCATTTATAATTATGATCTTTACATTTATCATACTTGTTCTAATTGATATTCATCTTAAAATGTATATTTATCATAAAAAAAAATGCACTTTCAAGAAAAATACGTGCCATGTAGGGAAGCTGTTACCTAGTGTATATCCCTGTTACTGAAGCACACTACCTCTCTCTCTCTCTCTTTCTCTTTCTTTTCATATTATTGAAGCTGGTTTGAGGATTGTAGGGTTTTTTTTTTTCATGTTTTGATCTTGGTTTGAGGATTGCAATCTTTTTTTGCAAGTTTTTTTCGTTGTAGTCTTCACAAAAACATGCACAAATCGGCTATGACGAACTTGCTGGTTATGATCAGAGGCGGGCAGGGAGAGTGGGTTAAAAGGTGAAATACGCCGCAGTAACTGGGACGATTTGAGCGCAAATGTAGAAATAGAGCTGAGTCAATTCGGGCGAGTTGAAGCCTGTGTGCAGTGGTTCTAAGCCAACACTCTTAGACTCTGGTAAGACCGTGGAATAAAAGATCGCTTTGATTTGGGCCTCTTCGCATCACCGTTTCGAGCTAACAACTCTCTCATCGCAATAGTGGGAGTCAATCAGAGCAATCACCCTAAAGCAAGATTTGAAGTCATGGTGGTCGTCTTTCTCCTCATATAAAAATGGTGTCTTTCCTCTGTGGTGGAGCAGTTTTGTTGATCTCTAGGCATTATTATTATTTTTTTTTGGTTTCATTTCTTTATTTTAATATGTTTATGTAAATCTTATTTGTTTTTTATACTTGCTTTTTCGTTTGATTGGAGTCATTGGGTGCAAGGTGAAGACAAAAAAGAAAAAAGAAAGAAAAGAGAGCATGCGGGCCATACGCGAAACATGTTGCAGGATCAAATTTCTTGCTTACGGTGAACAAGCTGCGGGAAATCCAATTCATTAAAGCCACTGGAGTATATTGCCAATCAGGGACATGCCGAAGGCAGCTAGGCCACAAAAAATCCAACATCCTTTCTATTCTACTGTAAATAAAATAACATAACTTTTAAATATTATATGTTCATTGCTATTTGTGAATCTATGAAGCACAGTTCAAAAGTTCCTTTGGATTTCAAGCAATCAAAATGAGAACCTGAGTTGCCAATATTATATCTTTTATTTTGTATTTTATTTTATTTTTTTGTATGGACAAGATCACTTACTATAAATATAGTTCATAATAATACACTTGAATTTTTGTACACTAATAATCACTTCCTTAACCATTAAAAAAATTAAATGTATGAGTGGTTAAAAGGAGGATAAGGATATAAATTGAAGAGACATAGTAGCATTATTAAAATAAATAAAAAAAACACTCTAGAGTCTAGACAACATGCCTCGTGTATAGCAAAACCCCGTGTCCAAAACTTTTATGATGGCATATCATTTACTCCTCAAAGCATAATTACCATCTGGTGAAAAGACAAGAGTAATATTTTGGATAATGCGCATAGTAATTGAGTGCACGTGACGAAGGGATAAGAGAGAAGACAATCATTATTTTCAACTGGCATGCAGTACTCTTTCCACGTGGGATCTCAAAGAGTGGAAGGACCCCACGTGGGAAGAGTACTGCATGCCAGTTGAAAATGATGATTGTCTTCTCTCTTATCCCTTCATCACATGCACTCGATTACTATGCGCATTATCCAAAATATTACTCTTGCATTTTCACTGGATGGTAATTATGCTTTGAGGAGTAAATGATATGCCATCATAAAAGTTTTGGACAGGGGGTTTCGCTATACATGAGGCATGTTGTCTAGACTCTAGGGTGCTTTTTTTTTTTTTTTTTTTGTTTTTTAAATAATACTACTATGTCTCTTCAATTTATATCTTCATTTTAACCACTCATGTATTTAATTTTTTTAATGGTTAAGAAATTGACTATTAGTGTATTAGTATTTTTTTATTTTTAAAAATGTTTAACATGTTTAAAAAATATATTTGAAAAAAAAATAAAAAGAAAAGAAAAGTACAATTTACACTAAAGGACACACCAAATGAACAAATTTGGGAGGCATAATAGCACTACTTTTAAAAAAAAATAAAAATAAAACAGATTTCATTCGTAAGGAAACACAAATGCTTCATAGTATATAGAATTACAGTTACAATTTACAAAATAGCATCTGATAAAATTTTAAACTGAATAAAATATAGACACTGATGTTACTATTATACACCCATAAATATAGAAACATACAACATGTTTTTTTCCCTAAATATAATATCCCCCACTTGTGAGTTATGAATATGTGAAGCATGTGGAGTTGAAACTTGGGTACATATGAAGCGGTCCCCTTTTTGGACAAAAGGCCAGGAAAGGTCAAAACGTGTTTTCTTCCCTAAATATAGTAAAGTCATCCCCTATTTGGCCAAGTTAAATGATCATGGCCACCTGGTCCACGAATATAAAATTAAGATAACTTGAAATAATTAGCTAGGTCGAGTCATAAGAAACTATTAGAAGATAACATTAGTTGAAAATTTTATCCACATTAAAGGCTTTTTTATTTGAAAATATGTCGGTCATTTAACAGATTGGAATCTATGGCTTGCTGCCGACCCCTACTATCATATTTATTACTATTTATCGAAGTTATAACCAAATCATGACGACAACAAATGCTAAATATAAAATAGATCTAAAATGATTATAGATAGATCAGGTGAGGGGTTAATATGTTATATATATAGACTAAGAGAAGAGTCGGTAAGAGAAAGAAGCAAAAGCAGTGATTATAATAAAGCTTGTTTTCCAGCGTGTGAAAGTGGAGAATTTTCAATTGGCATGCAGTACTCTTCCCACGTGGGGTCCATCCACTCTTTGAGAAAATATAAACTGAATTTTCATCTACTAATTTCATTTACACCAAAAAAAATGAACTGGCATCCATCTACTAATTTTTATTTAATATAAGTTGGGTAATAACTAAAGGAGATTAGTAATAATAATGATGATAATTTCCACTTTCCAATTTTTTTTACTTTTATAATAACATTAAATTTAAAGGGTAATTATTTCTACCTTAACTTTTGCTGATTTGTGCCCTTTATTTTAGCTACTTTTATCAAAAAGTTAAAGGACCCCACAGAAAGAGTACTGCATGCAGATTGAAGAATTCTCTACGTCTCACACGTTGGAAAATAAGCTTTATTATAATCACTACTTTCTGCTTTTTTCTTTTACCTACTTTTATCTTCGTCTATATAGATATAGATATGGTTGTTCTTTTTATGTCACAACTGATCATGAGCAAAAGGTGGAAAATAAGCTTTATTATAAGAGAAACACTACTTCTGCTTCTTTCTCTTGCGGACAAGTATCGGCAATTTTGATCTACAGCTCTATTCAAGTAGACCCACTTGCTGGAGATACTATGTTGAGTTTGAATATGAAAGTTGCTCTTGCATCGATAAAGTCTACTGCCTAAAACATGAATTGAAATTAAATATCTCGTTGAAGTCCATCAAAACCAATACACACTCATAATAAGGACCACTAATTCAAAAACCACAATATCATTCAAAGAGGAAGGAAGGTCTTCTGTTTTACAAAAAAAAAAAAAAAAGGAAAAGGATAGCCCACCACATAGTGAACAGCCGAGGGGATAAACTTCAACAGAAAAATCATAAACAAATGAAAAGAAAGTGGGGCCCCGTTGAAATGATAGTGGAAAATGAATTTTGTCCCCTTCTTTTTCCTTGTCTCTATCTCCAAATTAAACCCATCATTGCTTAACCCTATTTTAACCTAACTAATGTTACTCTTATACCCACTTATATCACTCTGTATCCACTTAATTGCCAACTACTTAGTGAACAGCCTAGGGGATAAACTTCAACAATAAAAACGATTTTGACAATCTGTTGTATATGATATTTGTTGTATTTATATATATATGGAGTATTATAAGAAAAATGAATTAGTTATTTACAATAAAAGTTATTATTTTGATAAAAATAAATATATTTTGATAGAAAATAATCATTGATTTTAGTATAATATCTATATAATATCCAACTTGTATGGATCCAATGCTAAGTACTGGAGCATCCTCAAGACTCATTCAATCAATTAAGACTATATAATATAATAAATATATTTAGGTTCCACAGGTTGTGGTACTCGATGAAGTGACCTTAGTGCCCGATTCTGCTGCATTACTCATTTCCTTCTTAGGCTTTCATATTCTCCATTTGTAATCGCTCCAACCAAAGGTGTCATGATGACCACTAATTAATGTTCATCTTTTGGATAAAAGTGATGCTTCGATCAGTATGTCGGAAATTAACAGTAATATATCCAGACCTTTATGCTTTATCCAGTCTTATCGATCATCTTTTTTCTTTTAGCTGCATGCCTTTCAAATAGAGTCTATGATCTGAAAAAAAAAACAAAAAAATAAATTTTATTTGAATTAAATAATGATCAAAAGTAATGATGATGAAAGTATTAGCAGAGATGAAAGTGATGATGATCAAACGACTTCAACAAAATAAAAAAAGACAACAAATCTATTAAAAATACCAAAAATATACATTTGGTAATTTTTTTCAATGTTTTAAAAATATTTAAAATATTTAAAAAATATAAAAATAAAAATGAACAAAAAAACAAACTGTTGACAAGTGTCGTAAATTTTTATACTTGCCGACCTATCATTATCCAAAATATTTGCTAAAGCTTGCTTCTTCTTCTTTTTTTTCTCTATGCATTAAATTATTCATTAAGACAACTTGTCATCGCCAATAAATCCAAGGTAAATGCTTCTACACATTAGTTAAAAGACAATTTGTAATTATAAAAGAGAAGGCCCCATTGTTCACGAGTTAATTCCACTGTTCAGTTGCATTTGTTTTTTGGATACAAACTGTCGACAAGTGTTGTAAATTTCGGAGTCCAACAAATGTTGTAAATCAACAAGTCTTTCATCCCTGATTCGTGCTATAAAGATTGAGCCAACAACGCTTTAGAGTCTCGAGCTCTGCCCCGAGCCCTGAGTAGTAAATTTACTACTTAAACAACTGAGTAGTAAATTTTTTTTTTCGCTCAACTAGGCAACGTGTTTCTCCAGGAGTTGTTGAATCGACACCGATGATGCACAAAAGGGAGTTAAAGTACCTGCGTCGAGCAGAAAGAAAAACCCGTGAAACTTGGAACCCAACAAAATACCGCAAAACCCAGAACTGCCTGGGTTCTGAAAAATGCTATAAAATTGGAGCCTTCTGAATTCACAAAAATAAAATGGCAGAGCCTCGAGCCTTTGAATCAGAATCCTCAACAAAATTAAAATTAAAGATAGAGTGGAGGGATATGGATCCTCAACAGACTGAAACCAGTTCAATGGGAGACATCGACTGGGAGGAAGATGCTGGTCTCCATACTTCTCTGCCTCCTAATTAGGAGGCAGTCGTCAAGATGACAAAGCACCTTAGGAGAATGTTAGCTCCAATAAGGCTCATTTTTCATATAATCTATTTTTGTTTACATGTGCTTTGTTAGACGTGTGTTATATTCTAACTTTATCATGCTTGTGTAGAACGTTGATGCCCTGGGGTCTTGGATCGTGGAGGGTAAGGCCAGTCTGGAGCAGGCTGATGGCTACACCCGATCCTTGGAGGCTGACCTTGATTCTCTTCGTGACGAATCATCCAACCTTCAGTCTGAACTTCTCCGTTTTGAGAGTCTCCACGCTCGGGACAGCTTTGCTTTGCATGTGGCTGAACTGGAGAGAGCTATCACTTGGGCAGAAGTCCTGCATCTTCAGGGGATGTTGGACTCCTCTGAGCGCTCCCGAGTTGATGCTGAGAGGAAATCCAATGAGGCAGCCACTGCTTTGGCTTTCTCTGAGAAAGACCGCAAGAGGGTGGCCAAGGAGTTGGCTAAAAGGAAAAAGGCGTTCTGGAAGGAGCGCCATAAAAAGGACAATAGGATCAACGAGTTGCAAGGGGAGTTGGTTGAGGCTCGGGCCACCTTTAACAGGTATAAGAAGGAGCGTGCTGATGTTGACCCTCGCCAGGATAAGAATATGGCAAATTTGTTAAGAATGTCTTGGGAGGTGAAGAGTTGAGGGAGGCGCGAAGAAGATTAGATGCCGAGCTAACTACTGCAAACAACGAGATTGTCCGCTGCATCCCCAACTCTCAGCCGCCCAAACTGTTCTGGATAGGGCCTTTGCATATGGGTATAATGCTGGGTTGGCATGTTTGAAGATGTACCTATTGGCCAACCCTCAGGCTGACCTGAGGAGTCTCAACTTGAAAAACTTTCAGCCTGACACCAACGCCAGTCAATATGCTGACAATGGGTCGGGACATAATTCCAAACGCTTTCTCTCATCTTTCACCTCCACCTCAACATTTATGACTATATAATAACGGTTTATTCTTTTAGTTTTTATCTGCTTGTGAAAATTCTGTAATTTAGAGACATGTCTTGTTAATTAGAAAAAAATATAGAAAACATTCAACTGGGCATACGTGCCTAGGCACATAACATCTTCTACTAGTATAACTATAAGCGTGAATGTAAAAAGCAACATTCCTTTTTTCTTTTCTTTTTTTAATTTTAACCTTCTGTTTTAGTAGTTTTTCAGTTTTATTCTTTTCGTTTTATTTTCAAAAATGTCCTTGCTTTTCTCATTGGTTGTCTATTTTATCCATTAATTTTTTCCAATTTTACCCCCTTTTTTTAGCCTAATTCAATCTCTTTTCTTCTTGTAATATATATATAAAAGCAGCCATACATTGATACACAACAAAAATTATTCAGCTAGAAGTTGTGCTCTATAGTTAATTGAAGCAGATGGCAGACGTCGCCGCTGGTGTCACTTCCACCTACGACCGTATGAAAGAAGTCAAGGAATTCGACGAATCCAAGGTGGGTGTCAAGGGACTCGCCGACTCCGGCATCACCTCAATCCCCCGCTTCTTCGTTCACCCACCGGAGACTATCTCCGACCTCAAGAAAGCATCTCAAGCTTGCACCACAAAAAGCATACCGGTAATCGATCTAGCCCATTTGAAGTACTCCCCCCTCGAACGGCAGAAACTTGTTTCTGAAATCAAAGAAGCAACGGCCACATGGGGCTTCTTCCAAGTGATCAACCATGGCGTACCGGTCTCCGTCCTTGACGAAACGATAAACGCGATCGGAGCCTTCCACGACCAGCCTCAGGAGGTCAGGGCCAAGCACTATAAGCGTCAAGAGTCGCATGGCGTCATGTATGCGACCAACAACGACTTGTACCGAGCCAAGGCAGCCACCTGGCACGATTCCCTCCTGGTGTGGTTGTCGCCGGAGAAAGTACGAGCAAAGGAGGAGGAAATCCCGGAGATCTGTAGGAAAGAGGTGCTCGCATGGGAATCGCATGCAACAAAGGTGGCTGAGGCTTTGTTCGAGTTACTGTCTGAAGGGTTGGGAGTGGAGGCTGGAAGGTTCAAGGAGCTGGGGTTTTTGGCCGGTAAAATAATGCTTGTGGGCCACTGCTATCCGTACTGTCCACGCCCGGATCTGACCGTGGGGATCACATCTCACACAGATTCCGGGTTGACGGTGTTGTTGCAGAACCAGGTGGCGGGATTGCAAGTAAAGCATGGCGATGAGTGGGTGAATGTGAAACCCATCCCTGGAGCTTTGACCATCAACATTGGAGACTTCATCCAAGTAAACATCTCATTTTTCCGTAACTCAGTCAAAAAAACATGTTTGTTCATTTCATCAATGAACTGATCTAATAATTTCTTGAGCAAACTCTCACTTAAATTCACAACATGCATCATGCATATTTGTTAAAGGTTTTGTCGTGCAGGGCGCGCGGTTCTTAAAACTTGAGGAAATATGTATTTGAGCTAGGTTTCTATATATATTTGGCAGATAATCTCCAACGACAATTACACAAGCGTGGAGCATCGTGTTTTGGCTAATCCATGCAAGGACCCTCGAATCTCAGTAGTGATATTTTTTAACGCGGGGAATCGGGGCGATTCTGAGTACTTTGGACCACTGGAAGAACTAGTATCTGCAGAAAAACCTCGTCTTTACCGGAAATTCACAGTGCAGGAGTCCGAAAAAAACTTTCTCAGCAAGGGATTGGATAGCAAGTCTATCATTGAGCAATTTAAGCTACCGAGAGAAGCGGAAAAGTCGGCATGATTTTCTACTGCACCTTTACGTACGTGTTTTTTCGAAGTTGTTTTTTCTGAGTACGCACGTGTGTACCTATGTGATTATAGTTAATGAAATGGAGAGCCGCTAGTGATGGAATCAATAAAATTATATTTTGATTCAAGTTTAATTAAATTGCATAAAAATTTATTATAATAGACTTAATAAATCTACAATATTTTTAATTTTAATCATTTTTACCGACTAAATCTAGCCCGCCCAAATTATTGACCAAATATTATCTTGACATGATATCATAGAAATCAATCAATCCTTGGATATCCTACACCTACCATAGAAATAAGGATATAGTCTGAAGATGGGTCCCAAAAGTCATTTGGCTTTTTTAATTTTTTATAATTTTTTTATACCTTTAAATATTTTTTAAATAAAAGAAATTCACAACATTATTAACAAAATAATTCTTTAATTATTAAGTAAGAAAAAATATCGAGACCTATCCTCCTGACCCACGTCCTCGGGACAACTAGAATTATTCTAGAAACAAGGGTGTCTATTAATGTAGGACAATAATTATTTTTACTACTTTTGATAATCATGTTTTATAATAAAGATATTTATATAAAATGATGTTGTTTTTATAAATTAGTCTACACAAATATCACTCATTTAAAATATAATATATAAAATATTATAAAATTGATCGCGTGTCTATCATTTTTCATCTCTAGAACCTATTATATGTCAAAGTTAGGCAGGCTGATTGGTCATGATCTGTCGGTCAGATAACCTTTATAAGTTTATCATGGCAACGTTTTTGGGACGCTAAGGAAGTCATGACTCATGATGTGTCAATAAAAAACAAATTAGATCCAAACTCGACACTTTCTTCTTTGTGCTGAGAGCTTTATAGCCCCTTGCAACATTCATGCATGACTGAGGGTATACGTGAGGCATCTAATAATAATCTGTGAGTGAATAGCAAATATTGAACTTCGCTCGTGGCATAATAAATGTGGGACATTCTCAGTCTCCATGTATTTCAACCTAATTCGTTTTACTGTAATTCAAGCTGAATTGATTCAATCTAATTCCTCCACAAATCTCGGGAAGACCTTCTTCCCTAAAAGGAACTTTGCATGGGGAGCAACATTGACTGTAGGATTAAGCATAAGTTGAAATATTAAATAAATAAAAACGACGGCTTCATTATATATTTGACTAGTCGGGTTTTAAACGGCTACGGTCCAATACCACCCTACCCTCCATTCTTTCCCTATTACCTAAGTATAGGATCTCTGACAGAAATCTTGCTGAAAGGTAAAAACTGCAACGGACTCTGCTAAGGAAAAGAAATTCATAAGAGAAGAAATGGAAAAAACACAGCTTGATATATTGTCTTATAAAACACCCGGTGGAAAAATAATGTCATACAAATTTACTTCTCTATAATTCTCACCATCTTTACAGCTTCATGCAACTAATGCAAAGAGGGAATATGAAAATCTCCCTAAAGAAAACTATATACATCATTTAAGCTTAAGAAACAATTAATGACTAACAAAATGCGTTCTAGGCATCACAAAAGTTGATCAACTCTACCTTGCATACGAGCCGAGGCCATCTTCACCCTGGTTTCTATATTTCTACTGAACCATATCTATTCAGTTCAAATATCCTCTCGACTGTTTATTGCTGCCAACCATACTGTTGATTTCGGTTGCCACCCAATGGGTTCGGACCTCTACCACCAGCTGAACCTCCAAATTGACCACTTTGGGAATAATTTGGCGGGCCAACTCCGTAACCACTCGCAGCTCCTCTTTGACTGGGGGCAGGCATGCCACTCCCACCATACGGTGGTCCTCGTCCTTGCGATGGATATGGACCACCACTGTAGCTTCCAACTTGGGCCCCGCGAGTTTGGTTATACCCTCCACTCTGATTTGCACTTGGAGGGTACCTATTTGGACCTCCAGGAGGGCCGCGGGGCCTTCCATATTGGTGATGACTAGGCCCAGTAGACACGGGAGGCTGTGCATTGTTGATGGGATGATTAGGCCCATGCCAATGAGAAGGATGAGCTTGCCCAGTATGTTGTTGGATGGGAGGCAAACGGGCATGCTGCTGAGGGTGCTGCAATTTCTGTCGCTTTGCTGTCTCCTCATTTTGACGTTGCTGCTGCCTTTTTTTCTTTGTCTGAAACTCATGTGATGATTCATACTTGGGCAGGCTACATGATCCAAACATAGACATGGTCCAACATATTATAAGACTAAGAAAGAGACTACATCTGTTTGATAAGCAGAAATCTGGAAATTCCCTGAGGAGTTCGGGCACAAAGGGACATGTCTATGCAAGCATGAGAAAAGATAACAAACAATTGTTTGCCACGGGTGGCATATCACAAATGCGTATACATTTGGGGACAAGGCTGTTCTCTGCATTACTTTTTTATTTGAATGAAATGTATAAGGTTATCTTAGAACCCCTATGAGGTAATTTAAAGATGGGGGAATCATACCTCTTGGGGTCACAAGGTAAAGGATCATTCCAGAAATACTCAGCAACTAGGGCATCCTGAGCAGATATTCTCTACATAAACAAGGGATCATTAATATAGAAGGAAAAACAGGGAGGCAAGAAGCACAATAAGGTAATAGTGAGGTGTTGCTCATTAATAGAGAAGGAAACACCAACTCGAGAAGCACAATAAAGGTAATTGTGAGGTGTTTGTTACATATATTATCACAATAAAGGTAATTGTGAGGTGTTTGTTACATATATTATTTAGCATGTCGGGAAAAGCTGGCTTCCTTATCCCAGTACTAGTGAATACAGAATCGGTATTGATATTCTTCCTCTAGGATTTATACCTATATCTACTTTATAAGCATGCTCAACCCATGAATTAAATACAAAAAACTTCATGACCATTCCCAAAGAAAAGATAAAATGGCTAAGCTGCATGATTCTAGAATAATGTTGCCGTCCGTTTTGATTGCATATTACTTGTGACTTGTCAATGTATGCTCACCATATATGTCAAAACAAATCCAAAAGCTTCAATGGGTCTATATGAAAGAACAAGTATTTCAAGTACAAAAAGAATTTTTAAGTCCCAAAATGAAAAGTGGTAAACATATATTTTAAGCAAATGCGAAAAATTATATTGAAAATTAAATAGTATATCTTTAAAACACCAGTAACTAGAATGAGGTAAGAATCATGTCATAATCCAGATTCATTGTTACCTTATCTGGGTTCAGAGTTAACATGCTGTCCAGCAAATCTAGTGCATGGCGGTCAAAACTGTAAACCAAATAAAATTACAAAACTTTGACTTAGAAAATAAGTATTCCAATATCTTCTAGCTAACTAATATTTACCATTATTCTTTATGCAAAAGAAAAATCCATGTTTACTTACTGTCTGAAAACCTCCCTGATACGTCTCTTCATGGGCCTTGATGGCTTGAAATTATTGTACCAAGGCATCTTTGAAACACCAGGCCAGTTGATCTCATCCGGTGATCCACAAAGCTCAAATATCTTGTTCAGTTGCTCAGGCTAGAACAATTATGAATTATTATTTTCAACAGGTATAAATCAAAAAACTATTTATTTCAGAATAAGTAGACAGAGATGTGTAACAATATGTATCATCATTTAATCTCATCTACAGTCATGAAGGTTTCTCAAAATTTTGCAATGTTCTAATAATTTCTCATCTATGAAACAAAAACTTCATAGTTCATTTTGGGTTTCTTTTTTTTTTTTTATCAGTAAAGAAGAACTTTCTTAATGATAAAAGTAAGCATAGCCCAACTTCATACTTAATTGTAATCAAGTCTCGTTAACTTCAGCATGAGTGTTTAGCTTTTTGAAACAACTAAAGGCTTAGCTGAATACGGATAAATAAGGCCCCAAGGATTAGCAATATGAATCCTTATCCAAAATGAGGTCATGAAATGTTAGTGGCTTAGGGCTGTAAAATTTATTAAGTAATGGAGCATGACTGGATCTCCACTCTAACTAGACTGTCATTTGGATTTGTCAGCATACCTTCTTTTTTTTTTTTTTCAATAAGTTGTTAGCATAGCTTTTATAATGGAAAACCCAATCATTTAACCCAAGCTGAAGAAAAACAGTTCCAACATAAAAGGAAAATTTGTGGCTCTCTCATAAAACTTCTTTCCTCTCTCTTGTACACTGGAAATAGAGCAAACACACAAGGAGAATCTATGGCCCCATTCTAATATTAGAAGCCTTTTCCTCAGCTCATAAACCCCCAAGCTAATATGTGTTTTAAAAAATGTACTTTTGACGAAATATTCTGGAATTTAACCTTCACAGTATGAATTACTGTTTGAAACTAGATCCCTTTTTTTGATTGACACCGGGTGTCCGGGAAAAGCATCCTAACTAATCTTAGGGGTGTACAAGCCCTCGGCAAGAAGTTTCCCAGCAAGTGCACCTCAGGTAATTCAAGGGAAAAATCCCCCCGTCCAATGGCCCCTAGAGATTGTTTGCACCCACGGGGATTTGAACCTTAGACCTGGAGGGATTTGAAACTAGATCCCTGCCAAAAACATCTCTCTCAAGGAAAAAGGAAGAAAAGGAAAATTCAAGTTGAAAAGGCAGGTTGCTGCAATCCATAATTGCAATCCAAAACAGTCATATTCACTCCCATTTTACACCACCAATGATACTGAATGCAAAACCAGAATGTGGCTGCATATGCACATCAGAACATGATTCTGCATACCATTTATCAGACCCAAAAAAAAAAAACTGTGAACATATCTGACCTCATTTTTCCCAGGCAAGATCGGTTTTCCATTCAAAAGCTCAGCAAAAATGCAACCAACAGACCACATATCAACAGCTGGACCATACTTTGTAGCTCCTAGCAGCAACTCTGGTGGCCTGCCCAAATCATACCAGTCTGAACCAACTAAATGGAAATTGGGATGCTCAAAAAAATTAACGGAAAATGAGGATATTCTTGAAAATATCATGGGCTTGGTGTAGGGAGAATCACACTCACTGACTGAAATTAATTAATTTTTTTTATAAGTGACTGAAGTTAAATATTTACCTATACCACAAAGTAATAACACGATTTGTAAGATTCCCAGTGTGGTCAGTAGAAAATGATCGTGCAAGCCCAAAGTCTGCTAGCTTCAAATTTCCCTCATTATCTATCAAAAGATTAGAACCTGCGAGAAAGGCATTAGTCAAACATAGCCCCCCAATCACAAAAATGAAAAATATATAATAATTATAACAATAATTAACAACGGTATGGAATAATATATTTTATTTTAACTGAACACAATGAAATCACCTTTAATGTCCCGATGAAGAACTTGATTAACATGACAATAATGGAGCCCAGTCAATAACTGCTTCATATAACACTGGATAAAAAAATATATATCAGTAAATTTTTATGCATTAGGTGTTTGGTTACAAAACGCATAAACTCCTTTCAATTTCAAACACAAATTACTTTGATCTGGGGAACTGTAAATCTCAGCCCAGGACGATCAGCAAGACCAGTCAAGTCATGGTCCATGTACTCAAAAACCATGTAGATGCCTCCCTTAAACTTATTACCATCTGTAGTTCGGACAAACATATAATGATGTTAGAAATTACCATCTATTCCAGAATTTTGGTACCAGGACACCTTTAAACCACACGTACAACCATAAGGAAATGAGAGGGGTGACAAGCAAGAAAAAGTAACTAATAGAACCAACTAATCTGGAAAGCATACAACAGCTCTCTCACCTTGATTCCCTTGCTCATCTGTCTCAGGACCTTGAAGACAAAGGCAAAATAGAGAAGGTATGAACAAAATCAGTTTAATATTGTTGTTGAGAATCTAATGAAGATGGAGTTCCTCAAAGCTGAGAAAATCAAAGTACCTGGAGAGGTCACAATCTCTTTCAGCTTAATAACGTTTTCATGATGAAGCTTCTTCAAAATTTTAATTTCTCGAATGGCAGTTATAGGAAACTGCGTAAAGCAAAACATGCCCGACAAATTATTCAAATAATCATGAATCTGTATGCTTCAGTGAACACACACCTCTATGTTCTTTGGTGGGCTATAATTGACATAGATAAGAAGAAATAGTAAATGGAATGAGAAATTACCCCTTCTTTTTCATTGTCCATGCGTATCTTTTTCAAAGCAACAATTTCCCCAGTTCTGATTTCTCTGGCCATGTAAACTTGACTGCGAAAACACACATGCTCAAATATTCAATTCATCCTCTAGCGTGTAGAGACAATAGAAAAAAACCTAGGAAACAAAATGAAAAACTTCAAAAATCTGTAATTGCCTAATATATCCTGTCCCGTCTCACAGTAAATATCATCAAAACTCCATTTTTTATCGACAAATATCAGGCTCATGGCCCCACACCACAGCTATTTAAGTTACTATCAAAATCTTCAAAAGAAAAATGAGATAATCACGTATTGTGTCCAACTCCATTCATGTTTTCTTTGCCTTACCAACCAAAAAGAATCTGTCATATGTTTATAGTAACATGATCAGTAGTTGATACAGTTTTCAAAGCTGTGCTTCAAAAATGTGGCACCATCTAACTACTTCCTATAAGATGAATTCCATGTAACATCCTAGTCCATGTTGAGAATATGAATAACTCACATGGTGGCTAGGTTAAAAAGGCAGTCATGTGTGCTAAGCCTCGCATTAGCTGCTTACTAGGTGAAATTGAGCTATAAAGTTGTTGGTATTTTTTAATAGATTGTATTTGTTAGTAAGATTTTTTTTTAATATTACCGTTGCTTTTCTTAGATTTTTTTGTTGAGGAAGTTTTAAACCAAATCATTCAAAGTGCCAACAATCTAATGAAAATCTTCAAGTTTGTTTTTAACAGGTATGGAAAAAGATAGCCGTTTGGTTTGTTTGGGTGGTTTTCTAGAATCTAGGAGTAAGACCTGCATTTACGGCACATGATGCGATCTGGAAAAACTACCAACATATAGTATTTTGAATAAAAAAGGGGGGGCTTTAAGAAGATAGTAGTGGGGCATACGAAAGATAGAGAAAAAAGTTAGAAGCTATCTTTTTGTCCACTATTGTACGTAAAGTGAGAGTTTTTACAATAATAAAATAAGGTAGTGTTTAGGGATTATTGAGAATTTTCCAGACAATAGAGAAGTGTTATTTTTAGAGGAGCTTTGGGCTCAACCACGTGCAGAGTTGGTTCGAGTTATACGAAAATCAGTTGGGCTGTTGTATCTTGGAGGAGACAAGTCAAGAGGAGGCCTACTACACCGGTTCAATTGAAACTTGACATACCGCAGCGTCCTTAAATCTCCTTAAAGAGAGCGAGATTTTCATGCCTTAGTCCAAGCTGGTTTCTTTTAAATTTTTCATTTCATTGTAATTTTTCATTTTATTACTGTGTATTTCCTAACGTAAGTGATTCAAGGGAAGCTTCAAATTTATTAATCTTTTCGAGGTTATTACGCTGGGTCCCTACACTATTTCTGATCCCAATCAAGTGTGGCCAGAATTATCATTGCTGTGCTTCAGATGTGTGGCACCATCTAACTACTTCATATATGCTCTACTCTACATCTGGAAAGCACTAGTATCCCATGAAAAAAGGAGACAAGAACAATTCTAATGACCCCAGGGATTAGTCGGGATGCTGTACTTGGACACCCGGTGCCAATAAAAAAAAATTCTAATGCATTTATAGTTTTAATGCCCAAACCCTCCTAGAGAAGCAAAAGCCTTGGCAAAAATCTGTAGTTACATTCATTAGGGATTGAGCAACAATGATTGCTTTAAGTAGTAACTAAAAGAATCTCGCTACAAAAAGGAAAAAAACCCGAATGCTAAAGTCATAAGCAAATATTTTTGTTTTATTAAGTAATGAACTGATAAGCAAATAAATGAAACAAATAGAACCTTAAACTATACAAAAAGGAAGCCAATGAGGCTCAAAAATGAGAAATCGAGAATGCTTAAAGCTCTTTATAAGAAAAACCCACAATTTTTCCAAATAAGGGGGGCTTCAACCATCAAACAACGAGATAAACCCCAATGAATCAATTATCCAAACTAGTTTTTGCAACAAACAGCATCCCAATTGAAAAAATAAGATACGATCTCGCACACCTACAGAATTGACCAAAAAAATTATATCTTGTCGAGAAAACTCTTCGTCTATAAAACTTGTTCCCACTATTTGTGACACATCTAAGGGCAGAGAGACAGAGAAGCACGGGTGAAAGGGGATTAGGGATTGTGTCGGGCAGAAGGAAGTTGAAGACAAGAAGAAGTTAGACGGGCTCGTATGGGCCGAAGTGATGAATAAGGCCTTTTAGGTCCAGTGGGTTACATATGCTTTCAGTTTGTTTAATTCTGTTGTTCCTTACTTATTTCAGTCCAGTAGTTATTTCCTTATTACTCATTTCAGTCCAGTAGGCCATTCGGCCAGTCCAGTAACAATTGTTATATTTCCAGAGTTAATGACGTGTAGTGAAAATGTCTAGAAGAGGAATCATTTTCTGTTAGTTTGTTATTTGTCAGTGGGTCAGTCCCATAAGAGGACGTCTGTGTAAGCATTTACGTTTTTATGCTATTTCTGAGTAAAGTTGCAGATTCCTTTCTCTCTCTCTCTTCTCTCCTGGAGGTTCTCACCCTCGAAGTGAGTCATTTGCTATTTTCATTCACCTGTCCACATCTATCTCCACTGCCTTACGTCAATATACAGAATTATATTACAAAATTCTATTACAAAAGCAAGGGTGTTACAGTCTTGGTATCAGAGATTGGATCCCAAAAGTGACCAATCATGGCCGAAGGAACGCGATTGAACCAACTCCAAGATGGCTTCACAGCTTTGAAGAAATCGACCGAGTCACAGATGAAAACCTTTGAAACCGAAATGCTAGCCCTCAAGAAGCAGTCTGATAGCGTAGTGCAGCAGTTAACAGCATTGACGATAGAACTGCAAAAGAAAAACAGCAATAGTGGAAGAGGAGAATCTTCAGGCAACCAGGAATTTAGGGAGGAGCATGTGGAACAAAACAGAGAAATCTATCCCCGACAGGTACGAGTTGATTTTCCCTTCTTTCATGGTGAGGGTCCAAGTAGTTGGTTATACAAGGTAAACCACTATTTTGCTTATTACAACACCCTACCTCAACATAGACTAAGGCTGGCATCCTTTCACATGGAAGGTCAAGCTTTAGTCTGGTTTCAAGATTTAGAGGAGTCTGGAGAAGTTAGTGATTGGGAAGGGTTCACTAAGGCCTTGTTGACCCGGTTTGGTCCATCATCTTATGATGACCCCATGGAAGCCTTAACAAGGCTTAAACAATTGGGATCTGTGGAGGAATATAAAGCCAGCTTTGAAGGGCTATCTAATAGGTTGAGGGGATTGTCAGAAGGGTATAAGCTAAGCTGTTTTCTGAGTGGCTTAAAAGATGAGATTAGGCTACAAGTGCGAATGTTTAACCCCAAAGACTTGTTAACTGCCTATAGCCTTGCTAAAATACAAGAGGAGAGTGTGTCTGTGTACAAGAAGCAGTTTCGGGGGGGAGGTTACAATGGAGCAGGTATCCTTAAATATAGCCCTCACCTTAGCCCAAACAATCACCAATCCACCCAAAAACCCATCTATAACTCCAACTTTAACCCAAACAACAACCAAAACAGCAACCAATCCAGTCAAAAAGCCATTGTCTCAGTTGAAAAAATTAAACCCCATCAAATGAAAGAAAGGAGGGACAAAGGGTTGTGCTATTATTGTGATTCCAAGTGGAATCCGGGCCATAAATGTCAACGGCCCAAACTGTTTTTGATAGAGGAGGTAGAGGAGGATGAAGTGGTGGTGGAAGAAGAGGAGGAGCTGGTCAATGAAGAGGTTTTGAATTTTGTTGATAACCCTAACCAACCTGAAATTTCATTAAATGCAATCATTGGTTCCATAAGCCCCAAAACTATGAGAATCAAAGGGAAGATAGGAAATCAGGAGTTGGTGGTTTTAATTGATTCGGGGAGTACCCACAACTTTGTGGACCCCTCGATCATTAAAAAAGGGGAAATTCCTGTGAATATACTTGAGAAAATGAAGGTAAAAGTAGCAAATGGTGAGCAAGTTAGTAGTGAAGGGGGATGTTCTAACTTAAGAGTGAAGTTACAAGGGACTGTTTTCCTCATTGATGCCTTTGTTCTAGTATTAGCAGGCTGTGATATGGTGTTAGGAGTTCAGTGGTTGCGAGAGTTGGGGCTTATCCTATGGAATTTTAAAGAGTTATCCATGAAATTTCAGCAAGGCAGTAGGGAGATTGTGTTGCAGGGTTTATGTGCCCCAAATCTGATTGAAGAGGGGAATTTTAATAAGAATCACAAACTGGAAAAAAGGGGGCTATTGCTGCAGATAGTAGAAGTGTCTAGTGAGAATTCACACCGTGAGTTGCCCCCATCTGTGTCTATACTGCTGAACCAATATACTGATGTGTTTGGTGATCCAAAAGGCTTACCCCCACAAAGAAATCATGACCATTCCATTACCCTATCCCCAAACACCAACCCAATTTCAGTAAGACCATACCGCTACCCTTATTTTCAAAAAGACGAAATTGAGAAAATTGTGAGGGAGTTATTAACTTCGGGAGTGATAAGGCCTAGCCACAGCCCTTATTCCTCCCCTGTTTTACTTGTAAGAAAAGCCGATGGTTCATGGCGGATGTGTGTGGACTATAGGGCTTTGAACAAGGTAACGGTGAAGGATAAATACCCCATTCCGGTAGTAGAGGAATTATTGGATGAGCTCAGTGGGTCTAAGCTATTTTCTAAGCTGGATCTAAGGTCAGGGTACCACCAAATCAGGGTTAAACCTGAAGATATTCACAAAACTGCCTTTCGGACCCATGAGGGGCATTATGAATTTTTGGTGATGCCATTTGGGTTAACAAATGCCCCTTCGACATTTCAAAGCTTGATGAATGATATATTCAGACCATACCTAAGAAAGTTTATCCTAGTGTTTTTTGATGACATTTTGGTCTATAGTAGGACCTTGGAGGAACATGTGCAGCACTTAAGGGTGACTTTGGAGCTTTTGAAAAAGCATTGTTTGCTGGCTAAACTTTCTAAATGCAGTTTTGCTACTGAGGAAGTGTCTTATTTGGGCCATTTGATTTCTGTTGAGGGTGTAAGGACTGACCCAGAAAAATTGGCAGCAATGAAGAGTTGGCCTTTTCCTACTACCCTCAAGTCACTTAGGGGGTTTTTGGGATTAACTGGGTATTATAGAAGATTCATTAAGGGGTACGGGAGTATTGCAGGTCCTTTAACTCAGTTACTTAAGAAAAATCAGTTTGTGTGGACTAAGGAAGCTAGGAAAGCCTTTGAGGAGTTGAAGGGGGCAGTGACTCAACCCCCTGTTTTAGCATTACCAGATTTTACACTGCCATTTGTGGTGGAGTGTGATGCCTCGGGAACCGCTATAGGGGCTGTCCTTATGCAAAGAAAGAGACCTATAGCCTTTTACAGTCAGTCTCTAAAAGGAAGAATGTTATCTATGTCCACATACGAGAAGGAGCTCTATGCCTTAGTGATGGCAGTTCAAAAATGGAGACCTTACTTGTTGGGTCATCCCTTTGTAGTGAGAACAGATCACCAAAGTTTGAAGCATCTATTAGAGCAGAAAATTGGGACTCCAATGCAGCATAAATGGATCACCAAGTTGCTGGGTTATGATTTGGTTGTGGAGTATAAGAAGGGACAAGACAACAAGGTGGCGGATGCCTTGTCTAGAAGGGCTGAGTTGGAGGAATGTGATGAGGGGGCAGCTTTAACAGTTATTTCTTTACCTACTTTTGAGTGGTGGGAAGACATAAAAGAGGCATATAATCAGGATCCACATATGCAGGAATTATTGAATAAATTCCAGCAGGGGAATTTGCCTGCTGCCTACACTATGAGGGATGGAGTTTTGCTCTATAAACAGAGGGTCCTAGTTGCTGATGTTGGGGAGTTGAAGAACAGATTGTTGCATCTATTACATGACAGCCCAGTTGGGGGCCACTCGGGTTATGATAAAACCTTGCACAGGTTGAGGAGGGATTTTCGCTGGACGGGAATGAAAGCAGATGTAAAAAAATTTATTAGAGACTGTGACACTTGTCAAAAGGTTAAGGCAGACCAGTCTAAGCCCAGTGGCTTGTTGCAGCCACTTCCTATCCCTTCCCAGCCATGGACACAAATCTCTATGGACTTTATCGAAGGGTTGCCTTCCTCCCATGGGTTTAGTTGCATTTGGGTTGTTGTGGACAGATTAACTAAATATGGGCATTTTATACCCTTAGTCCATCCTTTTTCTGCTAAGACAGTGGCCCAACTATTTACTAAACACATCCTTAAGTTACATGGAATGCCTAATTCTATCGTTTCAGACCGGGACAGTACCTTCACTGGGCATTTTTGGAAGGAGCTGTTTAAGATTCAAGGGGTACAGCTTGCTTTCAGCACAGCTTATCACCCACAATCAGATGGGCAGAGTGAGGCTGTGAACAAATGTGTTGAGAATTACTTGAGGTGTTTCTCGGGTGACAGACCCAAGGATTGGTCCACGTGGATCCCATTGGCTGAATGGTGGTACAACACCACTCAGCATTCATCCACCAGAACTACACCTTTCCAAGCTCTGTACGGTTACCCTCCTCCCAAGTTATCCAGTTACACGCCTGGAACAACTAGAGTAGAGGAAGTGGAAGAAACCCTAAAGTCTAGGGAGGACATGCTGGAAATACTCAAGCACAACCTCAAAAATGCTCAAGATCGCATGAAAAAATATGCGGATCTTAAGAGGAAAGATCAAAGCTTTGAGGAAGGAGATTGGGTTTATCTCCGTCTACAACCCTACCGACAGCTATCAGTGGTCAATCGAAAACATTCGAAGCTTGCTCCTAGGTTTTTTGGACCATATCAGGTCACACAAAGGGTTGGATCGGTGGCCTATAAGCTTAAACTTCCACAAACAGCAACTATTCACCCAGTTTTTCACATATCACAGCTCAAGAAGAAGTTGGGTCAGAGAAATATACCCCTTACAGAGCTGCCACCCACTGATGCAGAAGGAATACTGAAGCCCGAACCGGCGAAGATCATCAGCAGGCGTTTCCGTAAGTCACGGCACAATACACCCATCATCGAGCACCTGGTGCAGTGGCAAGGACAAGGGGAAGACGACGCAACTTGGGAATCGTATGAATGGTTGAAAAGGGCTTATCCTCACCTTGTGGGCAAGGTGATTTGAGAAGGAGGCTTTGTGACACATCTAAGGGCAGAGAGACAGAGAAGCACGGGTGAAAGGGGATTAGGGATTGTGTCGGGCAGAAGGAAGTTGAAGACAAGAAGAAGTTAGACGGGCTCGTATGGGCCGAAGTGATGAATAAGGCCTTTTAGGTCCAGTGGGTTACATATGCTTTCAGTTTGTTTAATTCTGTTGTTCCTTACTTATTTCAGTCCAGTAGTTATTTCCTTATTACTCATTTCAGTCCAGTAGGCCATTCGGCCAGTCCAGTAACAATTGTTATATTTCCAGAGTTAATGACGTGTAGTGAAAATGTCTAGAAGAGGAATCATTTTCTGTTAGTTTGTTATTTGTCAGTGGGTCAGTCCCATAAGAGGACGTCTGTGTAAGCATTTACGTTTTTATGCTATTTCTGAGTAAAGTTGCAGATTCCTTTCTCTCTCTCTCTTCTCTCCTGGAGGTTCTCACCCTCGAAGTGAGTCATTTGCTATTTTCATTCACCTGTCCACATCTATCTCCACTGCCTTACGTCAATATACAGAATTATATTACAAAATTCTATTACAAAAGCAAGGGTGTTACACTATTAACTATGAGCCCACCAAATAAAAATCCGAGAATCCTCAAAAAATCATTAGGTGACATATTTCAAATAAGAGATCCCGCGGGCCGCAACCCAAAAAAAACCACCACTGCCGGATCCACGACTCCAACTAAAAAACGACCAAGGCAAAACTATCTCTCGCGTAAGAGAACGAACCAAGAAAATAAGAAAAAAATAAATCAACAAGAGGGGAATTATGTGTGGAGATACTCATAAAAAAATATTGTGGAGGGGACAGACCCGTAGGTGCCTTCGCCGATTTGCTCCAATTTCTCGAAACAGTCGACGCTTCGGGACCCCCACGAAGGGTACTCCTCCACGTTCAGCTGCCCTGGTCCAGCTACAGCCATCTCGCTCTCTTGCTTCCCTTGCTCTCACTCCCGCTCCCTGGTCTCTTCCTTTTCTGGAGGGAAAAACGCAGCGGCCGACTCCGCTCTCTCCGGGGGCTTTATTTTCTGTTCTTCTCGTTTTTGTAACCCTTAGTTCGATGAATAATCATACGGGATGACGGGTACGTTTGTTCATATGCGTGTATTATTATTTATTGGATAATTATTAAGAACAGAGGAAGGTTAGAAACCTATGTTTTGAATATATGCCATTCCAATAAAAGTATTGTAACGAAATATTTCAATATCGGTATCGTTTTATATATCATTTTAAGATAATTAATATATAAATAAATTATATATAGATATATATAAATTATATTTTAAAATAATAGTCTATATATGAATAAATTATATATAATACATAGATATATAAATTATAAATAATCTAATCTAAATTGGGGGTTAAAAAATAAGTTTGTAGTTTGAAAAAAATAAAAAAATAAAAATTAAAGGCCGAAATATCGGTCGGTATTTCGACCGGTACGAAACACATAGTATACATGTACCGGACCGGTAGTCGGTACGAAAAATACTGGTCGTACCGGCTGGTAAGGTACGATATTTAAAACACTGAGGAAAACGCTCAAACTCTCTCTCTCTCTCTCTCTCTCTAAATGTATTGACAATTATTATCTCATCTAATTATTATAATTTTTTAAAATTTTTAATAAAATATAAAAATAATTCAAGTATTCAATTTTTAAAACAAAAATTATATTAAAAAATTATATTCAAATAATATTTTATTCAATTTTTAATTTCCATCTCATATCATCTGTATAATCAAACGAGATCTTAAATTCCTAATATGGGTTAAAATAGATCAAACATTTTAGCTATGGTCAGCCAAATAAGTTCAACATATTTGGATAGCACTATTTATCAATCATCTTACTTTTTATGTGTTTATTTCATTTCTCTCGTTTAGTCGGGTCGGGAAAGTACCTCATCCTCATTTTTGGGAATAAGGCCCAGGCTGGCCCACCCGACCCAAGTTATATATATAAGCAAATTCATAAATATAAAACGACATCATTTTGACAAAAAAAATTCCAAAACGACGTTGTTTTGGTGTTTAGCTTAATTCCATATAAAAAAAAAATACAAAATCCTAAATTTCATTTTATTTCTCTCATCTCCTTTACTCTCTCTCCCTTTCCCTTTCTCTACTCTCCTCTCCTCTCCTCTCCTCCTGCTCCTCCACTTTTTATTTTTGAAGGTTGTGATTGTGAGACACCAATGGACTACAGGTCACAACGTGGTCGTGGGTTTGCGAAGAGACCCATGACCGTTCATGGTCATGGATCTTTGCTCTGACCCACGGCCACATTGTGGTCTTGCCAGAATAAGTTCCAAAAGTTTGCATTTTCTTTAAGATGATTTTTTTTTTCGATTTGTATTTGTAATTTTGTGTAATTGTTGTTGGATGTAGATTTGTGGATTTTAAGGATAGATATGTGGATTTGGTGAAAAATCTGGATTGGTTTGAGATTTTATTGTTGTTTTCCGATTGTGTTTCGTCATGGGTGAGTGGTGGGCGGGGTGGGGTGAACAGCTGTGGGGGTCAATCCACCCCTCGGCATTTGGACGGGGGCACCCGCCCATGGGGAACGATGCCAAGGTTCGAGGGTCCAGACTGTCTCCCCTCCTACCCATGTGAGGGTAGCGGAGCGCCACCCCCCGCCACCATGCCCCACCCCTCCCCGCCTCCGTATGGGTGGCCGAACAGCCCCATCCGCCAAATGCAGGCATCGGGGTACCCCGCCCACATCTGGGCCCCCGTCCACCTTTCCCCCGACCTGCACCGCATAGTGAGTGTGTGTGTGTTTAAAAAAAAAAACATATACTAATAGTAAATTGATGTTGCTTTGGGGAAAACCAAAAAACGACCATGTTTTCCTAATATATTAAACTCTTGCCCAACGACTCCTACTCTCCCAGACCCCTCTCTTTCTGAATATCGCCCCTCTCTGTTAGACCCTCACTCTCGCACCTCGTCGTTGCCGTTGCTGTTGCTAAGCGTCCTCTCCAACATTTTGTAAGTATCCTCGATTTCGAGCCATTTTTTTTAGGTTTATTTCAAATTATGTGTTGATGTAAATCATGAGATTGATTAATGGAATTAGACGATGAGAATGTGAATTCTGTTGTATAGATTTTGTATTTTTTACTGAGTATCTAGGGGTTTAATCCAAACCCCTAAATTATGTTAGGGCTTCAAAATTGAAACCCCAAACTATTAGGGGTTTCAATTTTGAAATCAATTATTTAATCTTGCAATCTGCATATTGAGACCCCCAAATTTAATCCAAGGGTTTCATTATGACTATATAATTTTATGAAATTGTGTCGTGATTTTTGCATCACGCCATCTTGTCATGTTTTTGTCAATCAACGGAAATGTATAGTGAGTCAAATCCAATGTATTAGTGCTAGCTCTTACGGCCCTACCTAGATGCTTCCATTATCACTACCCCTACCTCTACCCCTACACTCATGGGCCCACCAAGTAAGAAACCAATTTCAATTAATTGTGGTCTCACTTTACAAAAATAGAGGGTGACCCCAATGACCCTCAAGCTAAGTGTATGGTACATCTCAATTGAAGGTCCACTTAGAATAACAATGCAAAAATAGTCTAGTTAGACCTCATTTACAAGAAAATAGTTAATCTAGATTGAAATTGGACTTAAAAACTAGCGGATGGGAGTATGGGGGAAACATTGAAGGGGTATACGAAGTATGATTGGGAGGAGTGTAGGAGATACCTAGCTCGTATGGTGATGGTAGGCGAGCTACACTTCCGATTTGTGGAAGGTGAAGTGTTTCAAGAATATTCTAAGTACTTGGAACCTATGTTTGACACCTATTCTCACCACATAGTGGTAGAAGTTATTATGAAACTTTATTGTGTACATAGAGAATTGTGAAGAAACCAATTGAGGGGTCGGAGAGTTTGTCTCACGATCAATACATAGACATTGGTCTGAAATTTTAATTATATGTTTTTGACAACACATTTTGTAGATTGTAATTGGTAATTAAATAAAAAATTCTCAAGTTCTATCAAATTGCCAATCAAAAGGGTGAGGCCATTGGAAATGCCTTGGAGGCTGCAATAGATGAGTGAGACTTGGAGTAGATTATTACAGTAAAGTTGACAATATCTTTTCTAACGACACCGCTTTGGGGTATCTTAAGAATAAGTTTAGAAGAAAATTATGGGTGGTAATTATTTACATGTGAAATCATATTTTAAATCTTATTATGGCCGAGAGTTTGAAAGATATGTATGATTCGGTTGCAAGGGTTAGAACTGTGGTGAGGTTTGTGAGATCCTCACCAGTATGGCTTGATAAATTTGAGGTTGTTGTAAGAGCTGCAGGTATTGAACGCAAGAACGGGTTGTGTATTGATGTTCCTACAAATGTGCGGGAGTGATCAAACTAGCCTAGGAAAATGGCAACGAGCATACGGTCTAAGTATGAAAAATATTGGAGATTTAAGTAGGTTAAAAATTTTCTTATATGTAACTATTGTTCTTGACCCTCAATACAAAATTGATGACATGATATATAGATTGACATTGGTGAACGAAAAGTCATCGACGGATCATATTGCGGTAAGGGTACGAAAAATCCTTAAAAAATTATTTGATGAGTTTGCTACATTCAAGGGTGGTAATATCTCAGCACCTACACCTACTACATCACCTCCACCCGAAGTCGGAATGAAGAAAAAACGTAGGTTAGGGTAAGGTGGAGGTTAGGGTAGGTTGCTGAGCTTCGTCCGCCTTCATACACACAGTCGGAGTTGGATAGGTACTTAGTAGCGGAGATACACCCATTTACGCAGGAGTTTGATATCTTATCTTGGTGAAGGTCAATGTTGTCAAGTATCACATCCTTGAAGACATAGCTCAAAGTATTTTGGCCACCCCTATTACCATCGTAGCCTTAGAGTTGACCTTTAGCACCGAGATTGACATATTAGAGTCATTCTGGAGTTCATTATCTCCTACCACTGTGGATGCATTATTTGTACTCAAATTTGGATCAAATGAAAGCTAATTCATATTCTAGATGTGGTAGACTTTGTAGAGGCCGATGAGGAGACGGGTTGTGATCAGCCTACATCCGGTAATCACTCTTACCAATGTTATTGTTGTAATATTACTTTTACTTATAATATATTGTGTTATTACTTATACTCAAATTTAATTGTTGTTGGGACAATTTCGACAAATGCCCCTAGCTAGATCCACCATTTCCATTAGTTTGTATAGTGATTGTGACAACCCGGACTTAGCCAAATCTTCATCTGTAGTTTGTCTCCAGTTTATGTTTAATTTTAGGTCATGCAAGAGGAGTAGAGTACCTAGAGACCTTGGACCCTATTTGGTTCTAATGCACTAGGCATATGAGCCCATAAGATAGGCTCAACAAAGCCTTAGAAATTCGGCCAACCCATTGGGCTAAAACCAAAAACCCTAAGGGAACAAAGGGCACGCCCAACACATCACACCTTTAGGTCATGTGTCACACATGCAAGTTCCAATGAATCTAGACATGATTGTGGGAAGAATGAGTGAAAGAATTAAGTTTCGGTAAACCAAAAGCCCTAGCATGCCTACTAAGGCAAAGGTCACTTGTCTTTATACTTGTCACACATTTAGAAAGTTTCTAGAATGAGACAATCATGGGGCACCTAAGGAAGACCATGAATCACTTGGCCAATGCACCCACTCACCAACCACCTATGTTTTCATGCCACTTGTCAAAACCATATCAGTTCCAAGGAGATTGCATGGGGAAGTGGCGCATGGGGGAGCTTAAGGGGCTAAGGCACGTCCCACTAAGAGGATTAGGGTTTCGGTTTCAAGAAAGGCTTCACACCTACCCAAAGGTTCTAACTACTTTTTGCCAAGTGTCACTCATGCATGTGATTTTCTAGAATATGAAAATTATTGGAATTGGAAGGGGCGCATGGGACAAAGCAAACCCCAATCCCTAGGTTTTGGCCACCCCACCACTCTCCCTCACACACACCACTTGTCATTCGCTTGGGAATCCTAAAAGAAGATTCATGGAGAAGAGGAAAAGTTGCTTAGAAAACATGCACCTCACACTACCCAAGTGTCTAAAGGAGAGGAAATGTTGCCTAGGGAAACATCACACACGCCATCCAAATCTAGAGGAGAGGAAAGGTCTTGTGGGAAAAAGCAAGGGGCGGCAACACACACACATTCACCAAGGTTCTAGAAGAATCATTGTGGGGAAGAGCAAGGGATGGGCAACAAAAATGCACTAGCACACATCCTTACATTCCACTTGTCACTTGGCAAGCATGCACATGTCTAAGAAGCCCTAGGTTTAAGATTAGGGTTTTGTCAAATGGCCAACACACCCTAAAGGTCCAATGATCCTAAACTACTTTGTGTCACACACCTAAGGGCACTTAGGAATTCGGTTTTTCTTAAATAAGAAGATGAGTCACTTGTTACTCAAATAATAGAAGTTACTTAGACTTCCTAAGAGAGGAAGAGGAAGGATTTCGGCCAAGCCATATTACACATGGCATACAACCTTTGAGATTCTCAATTTCTTGGGAGTGTGAGAACTTGAGAGTCTATATAAGGGGAAGACCAAGGGTCGGTACCCAAAAGAGGCACACACCAAAGGGACACTATGCCCATTTGATTTTCGGATTCTCTCTCTCTCTCTCTCTCACAGCCACCCTAGGAAGAAGTTCGTATCTTCACTTTCTCACCATTTCTCACCAACCAAACACCGTATACGTATCCTCCACCTTCATCTAACCAATCTCACGAGTGAAGAAAGAAGTCGTGAATCCACCCAAGAGGAAGAAACACGCACGGTAAGGACTACTCAACCAATTTTACCACACAAACACAACCACTTAAAAGTGAAAGGATGATGAAAGGATTTGGATCCATGTATTCTTTTGCACATGCACATTCAGGAAAGGCTAGAGTTTCTCCTCAAGGGAGAGACCGAACTACCACTAGCATTATACACATGAGCATGAGATTTTGGAAGGGAAGAAAGACCACGACCACCCTCTTGAGTTTGAAATGGGTCATTTTCTCTATAGACTTTCGGTCTTATGAGTGAAGTTTAAATGCATGAAGAACCCTTATAGTCATGAAATGGATTTCATAAGCCATGAGGGAGTAAACTCTAGGCACGACACACTCACACATGCACCCACTCTGATTAGGGTTTTGTGTGTGTGTTTGTCTAATATTGTTTAATATATTCTCAGTTTTCTATTTGTTGACTCTTCGAATTTTCAGTAAGTAGACTCTCAACCTACTTTGAATAATGTTTGTATATGCCGTGTGAACGTTGCATTCTTATTTGCTAACATATGCACTCGTTGACTGATGATAATTTCTTACTATGTAATTGGATTTACATGATGATCTTGTTTATAATATTTTTGGATATGCTTAGAAATAGTGGTTCAAGTTGTTGGTTATAACGTGTTTTTATAAATCTCAATGATTTGACCATTGTCTATATGTATATGATCGGGTTTAAATATTGTTCTTCCATTTTAGTATGTGTTGAGTGCTTTGCTTATGTTGTAAACTGAGTATTTGAATGTTATAATATTTTCAAGTCGCAACCTGAGATGTTTCATGTTTGATTCATGATTATATGACTCATGGCATTCATATGTTCATATGGTCTATGAAAAGAAAAGTGTTATAAGTATCATGTCACATGCATTTGTATTGTATATATATATATATATTTTTAAAGTATGTACATGTTTTATAACGATCCCAAATACTAGGATGGGAGAATGTCCTGTGGAACTACTCTATCCACTCTGGAGTGATTAAATTGGAGTGGTAGCCTCTGAGTTGATAAAGTATCGTCAACGGACCTTGAATGGATCCTTGTGAAAAGGATACCGGAGAAATGTAACACCTAACTAATGGGTACCTCACATGTGTTATATGCGGTGAATGCGAAATTGCAAACTGCCGCATACTTAAGGATTATGACGTGGTCACTATCATCAAGTGGGCCGTTGGATAATGTAATAACTACTAACTAGTAGGGAACCAACGGTACCTATGGAAGTCATAAGGTATCTAACTACATGTTACAAGAAGTGAACAAGGGAATAAGTTAAATAAATGTTACATGTATATTGTTCAATGTGCAAAGATGAAAAAATGGTTTATTTAAAAGTTAAGTCGCATAAGCCAAAGTTTTGTGTCAAGTACATGTCCATGCATTCATTTCATGGTTTGCCTTTATATGCCTATGTTATCTGTTGTATGTTGTTTGTTTATTTATTGAGATTTTTTGAAATCTCACTATAGTAGTTTCCATTACTATTCCCAATCTAGAATAGAATAAGTTATTATAGGACATGAGACCAAATATGAGGAAGCGCAAGAGGCCAACACCCTAGATAGTCAAGGAGGCCCCAAAAAGTCCTGAGAGTTCATTAGAGCCATCAATAGTGGAGAGGTTAGAAGCCGTTTATCAGTTAAAGAAGATACTTAACAAGGACAATGCAAAATAGAGAAGGCATTGTAGGGTTTTTGAGATGGATCTTAGAAGATTGTAGTAAAAAAAAAAAATGATTTATGGTTTACTTTTAGAGATCCCAGTTGTTTTTGGGAGATTTCACAAAATTGTCTATTTTGAAGTACTTTGAAGAAATAAAATCTTTTGGGATAATTAGTTTATGGTGCCATGATATTTTACAAATTGCTTTAAATTTTACTTAGATTTAAATAAATTTCTGCTGCGATTTATTGCATACTGCTAGAATATAATAGGTGCATTACATCTTAACTGTCAGGTACGAGGGTATGTAGCCTTAAGTTACATGTCCCGACATTTCAGTTATCGTCCAATCCCAAGTAGAGGCTGTGCAATGATTCTCTTATTTATTTGTAGTATGTATATAATGTTTGTAATTGTAATTGATTTTCTTGTGTTTTTTTCAGCTTTTATAGTCTCACTGCCACATGCCCAATCCCAATGATCTCAATCTCAACTTGGTTTGTAATTTTAATTTTTCAACTTTTTCACATATCTATATATAATGTTTGTATTTGATTTTTTTTTCTTATTTTATTTTTCAGATTTTATAGTCTCACACCTTCACTTATCCAAACTTAATCCCAAAATTCCAATGATAGTCTCACTTGGTTTCTACTTGTAGTTTTATGTTTTTAACTTTCTACATATGTATATATTGATTGTAATTCTAATTTGTTTTCCTATTAATGTTTCGGGTTTTATAATCTCACTTGCCCACCACTTCCCAAATTTCAATCTCAAGATTCAAAGTCATCTTGCTAGCTACTATTTGTAAAATTGTAATATTATTCATTTAAATTATTTGACAGTTTGTAATATTTTTATATTAATTTGTAATGGTTCTAGATTAATTTGTATTATTGCAGTAACTTAGAATTCTTAGTTTTTTTATGTTTTATGCTTTAACAACATTTGTTTCATTTTTTGTTATATATACAATATAGTTTTTATATATTTTTTGTTTTTAGACATTTTTTTTCAAAATCTGGGCCTGATGGCCCATTTTGGCCCAAAAATAGGTTCTGGGCCAGAGTGAGCCTAATGGGCCATGTGCCCATTTAGGTCGGATGGCGGATAAACCCGTGGTCCAAATCCACCCCCCGGCACTCAGACAGGGGCACCGCCCCTAGGGGCAAACCCCACCCCCTGCTAAGGTAGGCGCGGAGTGCAGTAAGCAGGCGCTTTGCCCTAGGGGTGCAGGTAGCACCTTTATTTCTAAAATAAATAAAACTTTATTATTATTCAAAGTTTAGATGGATAATCCAATGTGATATTAGGTTTTGAGTAGGATAGATAAAAAGCAAAAAGTGTGATATTAGGCAAAATTTGACTAATGGATAGCCAAGTTGATGCTAGTACACTCTAATACGTTGTTGATTTTAATCACTAAAAAAATGTCATTATTTAGGTTGTGACGCACACCTTTAATATATAGATATAATATGCTCGACATAAGTTAAAGAATATACGTTTTTAAAAAAGATAAAGAATTTTAAAATGTATCTATTTCAACCGGTATCTATAGGTTTGCATACAAATTTGAGTTATGCTCGATATAGGTTTGCATACAAAATTCATCGATCTACTATAGAGTGAAAAGAGTTTTATCTGATATACATTACCAAGTTACATTAATTTATAAATTTTACTTTTATAAGATATCTTTACACAGTAAACAGAAAGAAAAAAATAAAACACACACAAAGCAATCAAACCTTCCCCACACACACACACACACACAATGTAATTCTAATTCCATTGTTGTTCTAGTAAGTCCTTAATCTCGAGACTGGAAATGTAATTCCCAGTGTTTAAGCAGGATGGTGTTTGCTGGTATATTCCAATATACTTCATTATTATACCTTTTTATGATGGGCTAATTTTGATGATGATTATCTGATCAATCTGGAAGCTTTTTTTTTTTTTTTTTGAAAGAAAATATATTTCCATTAAATCAAATCAACATTACATGGCATCTCAAGCAAAATAGCAAAGTAAAATCAAGCCTCTTGTTCATTCTCTGGTAAAATTTAGGACCGGTATTGTCAACGTTATTTTATTATTTAATTTTTTTGGCTTTGCTAATATTATTTTTGCGTGAATGGAAAACTAAAAAATTCCATCCACCCAACCTTAATCTTATAGAAAAATTCTAAATATAAGTTTTACACCACATTTCCACCTAATCAATATGTAATTTGTCATTTTTATCCTTCGCTTAAATATGTGTATGTTTAAATAGAATAACAAAAATAACAAATTACATATTAGTTAGGTGGAGGTTTATAATATAAAACTTCCTTGTAAAATAACTCAATCTTATAATACAGCAGTGCTAATATGAAGTAGCCAAAGCAAATCAAAGGGGGCATAAAAAGAAAAAATAAATAAATGCAGTGATCGAAATCTGTAGCATGTAGGGGAATAAACAGATCTGAGAAAAGTATTTTAACTCCATTAGCTTTTAAATGTTTCAAGAATACTCTAAATTTCTAGGGGCCTTTGAATGGCTACAGTTTCTGAATCCCAATTCACTATCCAAATATATTGACTTAGGCTAAAGCATCAAAACATGATAAAATTGATTGCAGTAAATAGGGCTAAAGCATCCAAATATATTCACACCAAAAGATATTTTCGTAGGCAGTACTTCTAAATTCCTTCCCATGTATTCTTCTATTCCTTTCCCTTCCTGATTCAGCTTGAACATAAACTGAATTGTAAGATTTAACTCATTGCGATCACCCATGGCCCCGATCCAAAAATGGGTGATCGCCCCTGACCTAAAAAAGAAAAAAACAATAAAGCATACGTAGGGAATAGAAGATAACCTAAACTCAAATGCACAAAACCATTTAGGATTCTAAGCTTCCTGTTATGGCCAACACTTTTTTCTTTGGGGAAGTAACCATTGCAATGGCCAAATATTACTACCACTATTTGCCTCCAACAACATAACTCATAAAAGGGAAAATAAAAGTGAAAAATGTTATATAACAGTTGCGAGCAGTTCCAATCGCATTGCATTTCTATGATGATGATTAACCGCAATCTCAATCATGAAGAATACAAACTTTTCTCTGTCAAGTTCTCTCACATCATATACACTGCTCTTTCTTCTTATTGTGAAAAAACCAAAAGGACGGTGTGCTTCCACCATCCACTGTACATGGCAACCACCTAAGTATATATTTTTTTCATAACCCATAACATCTCATTGATATTGGACATCTCCTTCCCATAGGATGAAAAAGGGGGGAACAGGGAAAAAAAACAGAACAAAACAGAAGAAAAATGAGTCCAAATAATTATAATATCTAACCTTTGGTAAATTCAACGCCCCTCTACGTAACTCTTGTTACCATTTCCCAGACTCTCATAGAATAAAATGTACCCATGATCCGTGTTACTTGAATATTCCTGTGCTGACCCGAAGAATGTCTGCACAACAGACTCATCAATCATCTCCACATTTTCATCATCAAAAAATAACCAATGGTTATGGCTTTTCACAAGGCTGACATAGTGCCCATGGTTGGGCCCACTTCCAACATGGACAACTACTGCAAACAGGGAATACTCAGAATCTGCATCTTCCATTGTGTTGCTCAGCTTCAGCTCAAGTGGGAAGACAACCCGGTAAGACAGCTTCTTGTAGCGACCCAGCTGCTCAATGTATTTAAAACGCTTCAGATGGATAACTAATATGTGAGGTGGCTTCTTTATCTTCATCCTCTTCTGTGCTTCTTGCAAACTGCATGTGATAATGAGGTCCATTTTCAGTTACCACTGGAAAAGACTAAAATATAAAGAATGGAAGTACAATGTTTCTTAGCTCTTTTGGCTGACCTCTCTTTTCCTGCAAAAACACCTCTAGAAGCTGTGTAGTGTAAAAGGGTAGAGCATTGCTCAATATGGTAAATAATTAATCCAAGAAGAACTAGGGGGTGGCTGCACAGGACATAGCAGTTGGAATGCATAAAGCACTACATACTACAGCCATCAAAGAATACATTTCCATATGATGCCAATATAGACTTCGTTTGATTACGCAGTTTAGATAAGATGTTTTGTTGAAAATTGAATAAAATATTATTATTTTTTTAGAATTTGAAAAAGTTGAATTGTTTATTATATTTTGTATGAGAATTTGAGAAAGTTGTAATGATGAGATGAGATGAGATAGGTTTGTATATCCAAACCAGGCTATCTTCCTATATCACCCACCCAGAGAAGCAAGTGGATGATGGTTTTGCATATAGAAGAGACAAAGCTCTGCGGCGGCAGTAGGGATATATTTGTAACAGAAAAAGAAAGATTCATTATTTTCAACTTATCAAAACAAAAATCTGTCTCTTTCTTTGCCCGTTAAAGAATCTCGTGAAACTGATCAATTTATTGGCACTGCAATAAAAAAGCAGCCAATAAAAAACTATTAATGTGTACATACCATAAAATCTAATCAATAGAACTTTTTTATAATGATGGCTATTCCATTTTGGAGTGCTTCAGCATTGGGTGCACATATAATCACTTCTACAATCATCACCGAGCTAAGACTTGAGCAATCACTCGGTGACTAGCTGAATAGCAGCCAAAATATACAATAGTATGATAAAACTCTAATCAAAATTCTCCATATCACATGTATTCAAAGCTAATATTGTATAACTACTAAGAAGAAATGGAGATTTTTTTATAGGTAAAATTGAGCTTTTATGCATAAAAGCTACCCACCTACAGCATTTGTCACAAAAAAATTTGTCCTCTGCATTCAATGTCTCTGTTGAGCTGAAGTTTTTCAAACAGCTTGTAATTGAACTATTCTGTTCAATATCAAGGCTCAAGTCAAAGAATGTTTCATCCCTTGCTGTCACTGTCTCACATCTGAGGCACCTTGTTTCATTGGTGAGTATTCCCTGAGTCAAACAGCCAAAATATATTATGAGAATCTACAAAAAATATTACGAGAATCTTACAAGGGGCAGGAACAAAAAGCATCTACATCATCACTGCCAAACAATGTATTAAGGGGAACTAAAATCCTGTTACTCAAATACATCAGCAGAGACACGTCAATGTCCTACTCTATTTTTCATTCCTTTTTTTTTTTCCCTTCCTTCAGAAGGGGTAGGGGGAGTACATTTACGGTATAACAGGGAAAGAGAATCCATAGATATCAAGCATTAGACCAATTCCCAAAACAGTGAATCCCGGCCTATCGTTTGCATAAGTTGATGATCAATTCAACATCATACATATATATATATATGAAATGGCGGAGAAAAGTCACCTGAAAATTTTTGTGCACCCAGGTAACTAAAGGATCTTTTTGAGGACCATTAGCCTGAACATTTTTTGGCTCATTTGCAGCTTTATCAGAGGGTGACGATGTTTCTGGATCACTTTTTGCAGCTTGGGCCTCTTTCTCCAATATGTCGACGAGCTCATTCAGCAAAAAATTCAGAAATTCATGGGCATCCTAAAAAAAATGAGAAAATGTGTCTGTATAACGGACGATATACTTGATCCAATAAATTTTGTATTAGACCAGAAAAAATGGGAAAACATCAATCAAGATACAGAACAAGATCCAGTTAACATCATACTTGACATTGATAATAAAGATTTAGCAGAGATGCACCAATGCCATTGTAAAGAAAAGGGAACATCTAGTTCTGAAATATTGTGTATTGTCATTTATTAAGCATCATCTTGAAGCTTAAAATGTATTATAACTAAAAATTTTTTATACAAGACTACATTCTCAAACCTTTTTGTAGAAAGACATGCATGGAAGCCCCAAATGCCATTTCGAGTATCTTGGAAGCAGAAACTTGCTTTATGATAATAGTTTTTTTTTATAATTACTTTAAGGGAGCTGTAGGGTCTCAGGCACCAGTTGCAGATGAAGTTGGTCCTTTTGTCCAAGGTTTATTTGTTGTTGAAGACGGGAGTCCCTCCTAGGTCTTGAGTATTTTGGAAGAAACAGTCGAGCCTCTTTTAGAAGATGCAAACAGGGCAACAGAAGATAGTGCTTCCCCTCTTGAGGAAGCAATAGGGTTAGACAAAGTAGCACGGCAAGGATCATCAAGGGGTGGAGTAAATACACACAATGTTGATAGAGGGGAGGAATCTGTAATGGTAAGAGATGGAGGAGAGGAATCCGTAATGGTAACAGATGGAGGGGACAACAACCATATAGATGTCGAGCAACCATTTGGCGGGAAGGAAATTATTGATTTGTCATTGGTGCCTTGTGTGGGGGGAGGTTTAGAGTCAAGAGTCAGTCGGGTACTGTGGCTGGGGATAATATTGTTCCCCTGGTTTCTCTTCCTCCGATTAACGATATAGCGGGTTCAACATCGGATTGGATACTGAATAAAGATAACGGGTTTCTACAAACCCTGAGACTTTCATATGGAGAACAGGGAGAATATGAAGACCAATTTAAAACACTCCTCACTGCAATCGAGGGAAGCCACACGCTTGAAACCAAATCTAACTTTAAGAAAAGCAGGGAGTTAAAAGAATCTTTCATGGGCAATCAACTATGATGCTAAGGGAGGTAGCTCAAGTCGAGGGAAGGCTAAAGGGAGGGCTTTGTGATGCTCGGGTTGAGGATTAGTTTTACGGAATCTAGGGGATGGGGTCGGGGAGGTGTAATGATAGTTTTCCAGTTCTGGTTTGGTGTACTTTGGGTAGGTTTTCATGGGCTTTTGGATCATTATGGACTTTCTTGTATGGGCTAGGCGTTTTTCTTGTATACGTCCATGTATTTGGTTACTCCTATTGATATATATATAATATTATTACTTATAAAAAAAAAAATTACTTTAATAATAGTATTTGCCAATATGCAACATCTACAATCATGCTTCAGCACATGGCTGCCAATTATTTTGTTTAATAACGGCAAGTTTCTAGCACTTATTAAATGGAAAGTTTTTACCATTTATAAGTTGTGAGATAGATTAGATTTATGCAAAGATTCATCATCAATTCGACTACTCTTGCATTTTGCACCATTCAAAGTATGTACACAGTCGGCCTTTGAAGCCAAATGGTATTCTGGGTCAATGAATGATGTTAGTGTGTTAATGGGCTTTGGGAAGGTGGCAATGAGGACTATTCTTCTATTTGATAATAAATAATAGAAAATAAGACTGTTCTCCATTCTCTAAAATTTGTGTGAAATTCAAGGAACAGCAGCCTTTATGAAGTACACACGATGGATCCCAGTGTACAACCCAAATATACTTAAAAATCTATGTTTACCACATCCTCAATTGGCTATCTGAACGTCACAGTCCAATTAATATTTTAGATTGCAACTATTGTAAACCAAAATCTTTTTTTTTTTTTTGATAAGTATTGTAAACCAAAATCTGAAAGCTGAAAATCCAACTATATACCTGTCATTCCTGTAACAGGGCACCGCCAAGCATACACTATTTTTTATTTTATTTTTTATAATTAAGGCCATTTATTCAAAGTGCAGAGGGGCACAACCCAAATACATAGGGCATATACAATAGGAAACACTCAACTAGGTGATAGAGAAAGAGAAAACAATTCCAAGAAATCTAGAAAGCTACAGGAATGGAAGCTATTGTGCGCCACCATACAAATATAAAGAGTTGAAAACAATGGCTGTTAATTCTGATATTGTCCTCTCACAATCTACAAAGGTTTGGGCCTTACGTTCCCACCAAATACACCACATCAAACACTATTATCCCCAAGGAATGCTTTGTATACAAAAAACTCAAACTTGTCCAAACTGCTCTCCAGAAACTTTGTTTTATAAGTACTTGAAATTAAAAAGAGAGAGAGTAGACATCTTTAGAAAAGCTCCACACTCCAGATTTAGTGAAGTATGTGCATGTTCATATGTGTATGTGTGTATGCATGTGTGTCTGTGTGTGTGGGCATTCATCCTTCCATTTCTATAACAGGAAAAAAAAACCCTGTCATAGGAAGGAGATCACTTATGTAAACGTCCAGCCAACATTTGTTTTGGCATGGAATAGGAGAGAGATAACCTAGCAATGTGAATGAAGCATCAATGGCACTTTCTTTTGAGCAAGATAAAGTAGTTTGATGTATCAATGACAGTCCCCAGCATAGTCGCACTAACAGCACCCATCCATTTACAAAGCCAATCCTCGAGCACTCAACAAGCAATGACATTTTTTATTACTACTCTACTTATTTCGGTCATAGTTGGTTGAAAACAAATCTCAAATTCCTGTCATTTTTTTTTTGATTGGCACCAGGTGTCCGGGAACAACGTCCCGACTAATCCCAAGGGTGCACAGGCCCTCGGCAAGAAATCCTGTAATTTTCTTAAGTCAACGAAATGCTAAATTTTGTTAACTGTCATTCCCCCAGCCAAAGCTAATTCTGCCTGACAGTCAAAAGTTGTAACCCAAGGAAGGTTTAAACCACATCTAGGCTCATACGCCAAATGGGCTAGTCAATGATACAATTGGAGCCCTTTAGAATCACTATAAAGAACAAGAACTTCTCAGTTCTAAGTAATATGGGATCTCATTCACCACCTATACTCACTCAATATGCGATATCACAGAAGTACTATAATATACATACTCAAAGAAAAAAAGTACAATTATATGCATACCTGGTGCATGTAGCTACGGAAAAGCTCATTTTGTTTCTTCAGTCTCTGTACAAAACGCTTTGGAGCAATGACACCTGTTTTCTTCTTCTGCGAAGTTATCTACACAAAGGGGCAAATGAACTAATGCCCCCACTATCATGGCCGGAAATATTAACAAGTAAATATATATATATGCCATAGCATCAATAGAGAGACTCATGTTTTGCACAGGGAGAGGGGGGATAAGATTCTAATAGAACCAGAGAACCCAAAGAGAGAAAGAGAGAGAGAATGTAATGCCCCAATGGATGGCCAACCACATAGCCTATACTCCAAAAGGACTAATCAATGATACAATTGGAGCCCCATTGGAACCCTATAAAGAGCAAGAACTTTTTCTTTCCAAGCAATGTGGGATCTCTTTCACCACTTACCCTTATCATATGTGGAATCTTTTCTACAAATATGGATATTACAATGAAGGAGATGCTAGACTATCGCAAGAGGAGGAAAGATTCAACAGTAAAACCTGCCAATAAAGTACAAGTATATATACAAACAGTGCCTGATGTAGCAAAAAACTAATCCACTAATAGATTGTCTACCCAAAAATAAGATAGGAGGAAGATATTCTTTAATCTCTCTAAATCATCAGTCCAATAACAAATAATACAATTAGGGTAGAAGAGGATATCCAAAAGCTGCAATCTGAAAACATGGGAAGAATCACAATATATATTTTTTTTATAGGTAATCATAGAAATTTTATGAATAGAAAAACCCAAGTATAGAGGTAGCATACACAAGAAAGAATCTAGTTTGGGTGTACAATCGAAAGAAGAAGGTCAAGAACATTGAGACCGTTACAAACAATGGTTCCCACCCTTAAAAGCAAAGACTTAAAAAAGAAAATTTTTAGTTCCTCCATTGTTCTCTCACAATCTTTAAAGCTTCTTGCGTTTCTTTCCCTCCAGATACACTAGCACACACAGATAGGAACCATACGCCAAATGGTTTCCACCTGTGAGTTACCCTGAATGCCCCGCCAACTTGCGAGACAATCCACCAATCTAAGAGGCATGACCCATGACAAACCGACTCTAGTGAAAAAATCATCCCACATTCCCTTAGCCACCTCGCAGTGTAGAAGCAGATGATCTACTGATTCCCCCTGCTTCTTACACATACAACATCAATCCAGCACAATTACCCTACGTTTCCTCAGGTTATCTGTAGTCAGGATCTTGTCCAACGAAGCTGTCCAAACAAAGAAAGCCGCTTTTGAAGGAGATTTCGCTTGCCATATACTCTTACACAGGAACCTGGTCAATCCAATGCATCTTATCCCCGGTGACCCCTGGCATACTTACTAAATACAATGTCGCAAAGAATTCTAAGATAATCTTCACCTCCCAATCTTGAGCTGCCCTACTGAAATCAATGTTCCATTAAGGGGGTCCATCTAAAAGGACCAAAAGATTGGCAATCGCAGCATCCTTTTCTCTTGCAAGCTCGAAAATAGCAGGAAAGGTCTCTTGTAGGCTATGATCACCACACCAATGGTCATACCAAAATCTTACGCGCGAACCATCACCCACCACAATATGTTCATGTCTTTGAAAGGTCTCCCAATGTCCCCTTATATATTTCCATAACCTCACTCCATAAGTGCCTCATACCTCATTCGAACACCAACCTCCCCAAGCCTCTCCAAATTTTGAGTCTATAACCAACTTTCAAAGAGTGCCCCTTTCGGTTTGGTATTGCCACAACCATTTACCCAATAGAGCTTGATTAAATTTCGTCAAGTGTCGGATCCCTAGACCTCCCCCAGAAGTAGGGGTACAAACCATTGACCAATTAACCAGATGAAACTTGAACTCATCCTCCAATCTACTCCAAAGGAAATCTCTTTGTAACTTCTCGATGCGATTAGCTACCTTCAAAGGAAGTGGGAACAAAGACAAAAAATAAGTAGGTAAGTTCGAAAGAGTGCTTTTGATCAAAGTCAATCTGCCATCTTTCGGCAAATTCAACCTCTTCCAAGAAGCCAATCTGCACTCCACCTTTTCGACCACTCCATTTCATATCCTTTCAAATTTAAAGGAGGCACCCAATGGTAAACCAAGATACTTTAGAGGTAGTGAAGATACCTTGCATCCCAATAGTGTAGCAGAGGACTCCACTTCATGGACCACCCCCACTGGCACTAACTCAGACTTCAAAAGGTTAATTCTCAAACTTGAAACAGCCTCAAAGCAAAGGAGTAGCGCCCTTAAGACTTGAATGTGTCCAAGATGTACACCGCAAAAAATAAGAGTGTCATCAGCAAATAACAGATTAGAGATATTAAGATTGTCATTCCCCACCGAAAATCCATAAAGAAACCTCCCATCCACCAAGCCCTCGATCATCTTACTTAGAGCTTCCATGATGAATAAACAAAGTAAAGGGGAAAGAGGATCACCCTATCTCAAGCCACGAGAGGAGTTGAAGAAACCCACAAGTGATCCATTCACCAAGATTGAGAACCTTATTGAAGAGATGCAAAATTCTATCCATTTTTGCCATTTACCCCCAAAGCCACATCTCTCAAGAAGATATAGTAAGAACCGCCAGTTAACGTGGTCATAAGCTTTCTCCATGTCTAGTTTACAAAGCAGCCCAGGTCCTCTAAATTTTAATCAACCATCCAAAACTTCATTTGCGATGAGAATAGAATCAAGGATTTGTCTACCTTTTACAAATGCATTTTGTGGCCTCGAAATTAGCTTTTCCATCAACGAACTCAATCTATTCGCAAGCACTTTGGAAAGAATCTTATACACTCCATTCACAAGACTAATGGGGCGATAATCTCTAATACCCATAGACCCCATCTTTTTTGGAATAAGTGCCAGAAAATTAGAATTAAGGCTCTTTTCAAATTTGGCATTAGTATGAAAATCATAAAAGATTTGCATAAGGTCTTCCTTGATCACCTCCCAACATGCTTGAATGAATCCCATAGTAAAACCATCCGGACTCGAAGCCTTATCACTAGACACACCTCTGATTACTTTGTGCACTTCCTCTTCTGTAAACGGCCTCTCTAGCCATCCTGCACTATGCTGATCTATTTCTAAAAACTAGCCATCGACAGGTGATGGCCCAGCCACTTGCTCCATAGACCCTTGCAATACTTTCTGAACCTCTGCAGACAACCACGCCTCAGACAATGCCATAGACAGCGTCAGTGCAGTAGTTGCCAACATGAAGACAAGTGGTGTCCCAGAGACCACCGGCGACAAAATCTGTGAAACCCCGATAGACAGTGGCCCACCAACGAGCTCATTGCAGAGCTGCTCTGATCCCATGGTTTTCGACGGGAGTTGCATTGGTGCCGTAGTCGCCACCATGATGAAGGGTGGTGGTCCATACCTCACCGGTGACGTCATCTGTGAAACCCAGACAGGAGGTGGCCCACCAACGAGCTCTATTGTGGCTTGTACAGAGCAGAGCTTCTCTATTTCCTTGGTTCTCGACGAATGTAGGCCGCAGTTTGAGGTTGCCGACATCCAGGAGAGGGGCTCCTCAGGCCGGTGACGAGGACCCATGGGCTCCAGCCCAGACCGGCCGACTCGATGGGCCTAGAAGTAGAGCCTTTTTCATAGACCGACCCAACCCTTTTCAATCTCCACTTCAATGGGCTTACACGGCCCAACCCAAACTTTTTCTTCCCTATTACTAGTCTAACAGAATGTCCCCCACTGGGCCTCTTCTTATATTCTGGATTCAGAAAATTGTCTTGGCCCAAGCCCAAGCCAGAAATCAGTGAGTTTATTTCCTTCCTTAAAGATTCCACTTCCTCCTTTACCCCGACAACTTCCCTTTTCAGCAAAACAAAAAGCTCCTGCAACTTGCTTTCTTCAGTACAATCATGCAAATTCCCACCACCCATTTTCTCGTCTGCCACAATTTCCATCCTTTTCGTCCCATGCCATGCCCCCCTTTTTGCTTTTTTCTAAACCCAATGTGAGGTTCTCCCCACCATGCACTGCCCCTCGACTCCCTGTGCCACCCAATGCCACCTCTGCATAAGACTTGAGCTGCCTCCCAACCTCCTTCCCCTTATCCATGGGTGGTGCCATAACAGACTTCTTATTTACCTGAACATACACAGGCAAAGCTTGTTTGATTTCCCTTGAGAGGTACTTCTACACCTTCTGGGATTACTAGAGGACCCCAACGCCCACTACCTCCATACTCAGATATCTCCAAGAAGCATTTGATCGACGCTGCACAAATAAAGCCTTCAATCCTTCCTGATATGACTTGTTGAAAGAATTTTTTCCCGCTGAAAAGCTGCATTCTTCCTAGGTATTGGCCATCCACCGCGCACTACTTAAACTAAAAACCATCTCCTTAAAGATCTTTCGGCTCCTCTCCGTGATACGAAGACAGTTCCCACCCTCAAGTGATAGAGCAAAAATCTTCGTCTCAATCAGACTTGTTTCATAGGACCCATCTTATAAAGATGACAAAAGAACTTAAGAAGAATAAATCCGGGAAAGATCACCAGAAAATTCTACCAAAGAACAGAGTATTTTTTGCCATCTTTGTGATAGATAAAGGCAACAAAACGGAAACAGAAATCGCAATATTTGAAGCAAACACAATAAAGATTCCTCGATCGTGATGTCAGTCTATCATTATTGATGACTTACTATTTAAACTGAGCCAGGCCTTTAGATAATTTATTCATATAAAATCATAAATAAACCAACTAGTAATTGGTCTTGCGACCAACTATTTCAAACAATACATATTGGAGACTTCTTGGACCATTCTCAAGAAACAATGCTCTAGACTGGTTTATTGCTAAAGTCACACACAAGCACAGATACTCTACCATGCATGAGTGTGTGTGTGTGTACAGGAGCTAGATATTTACCTGCGTAAATAGGTCTGCTAAGCATGTTAACAGATTTTCTTCTGCATCACCAATGTTTTTGTTATTTCCATAATACTCTAGCAGTTGCTCGCGAAATGGGACGCAGAAATAAAGTGCCTGCGTGTGCAAACAAGAACAAAAAAAAAGGATGACATTTTTGGAGTACCATCACAAAATGACGAACATAAAAAAAAATCAAAGTTCTCCATCCACCCATCATTATCAGTAACACGTCATATGTCAATAGGAAGTATTCACCAAGTCTATATGACACCATTCATATTGCCTGTTGACCACCTTGGATAAGTGTAAATACAATTGGAATATCTACTTGAAAGCTGTTGGGTGTGAGTCTTCCAAGGATATTAAAATGTACTAATAATTTAATTATATAAATAACTATATAAAAGTCCAAAAACAGGATTATATAGACAGATATGTTAAAAGAAATATCAATAAGGATATAAATTTGGAAACTGGCAAAATTTTAAAAATGGGAAAATGAAAAAATGAACTTAATTTTTTTTAATGGTGAATCTGTTAACCATGTTTTTCTTTATCGTGAGGTGGCCAAGACTTTGGGGAATGAGATTTTTGGTAGGCCGGGTATTGCTTGGGTGATGCCTAAGCAAGTGGTGGATCTCTTTGCATGTTAGAAAGGTTTTGAGGGGAAACAACGTATTGCTGCTAAATGGAAGATGATTCCTTCGTGCTTGACGTGGTGCTTATGGTTGGAGAGTGGGGTGAAATTTTTTCGATCTGGACTGGAAAAACCAGCCGGACTGGACTGAATTCACCCCTACTCATCTCGGTCCATGGTGTCTCCAAAATTCAATTTTTGGTCCGGTCCCGGGGTGTGGTTTTTTGACCGAAACCAACCAAATCACTTACATATAAATTTTTTAAATAAATAATATATTATTTATATAGTAATTGTATAAGTTAATTATGTAATTTTCTCTAATCTATCACCATTGATTATATAAAATGTAAAATAATATATGTTATCAATTAACTAATAAATCATATGATAATATATGTTATTATATGTAGATTATATAATACTCTACTAAAGTACTAAGTTAGTAACTATTAACATCATAAATATAATTATAATTAATTTTTTTTATGAGTATTTGGCAAACAAAAGCTCTTTCAAAAGCAACTTTTTTTGTTTGGACAACAGCATTGGGCAAAATTCTCACCACAGATAACCTAAGCAAATGTTGGGTAATGGTGTTGGACTAGTGTTGCAAGTGTAAGAAAGAGGTGAATCAGTCGACCATTTGTTCCTATATTGCGAGGTGGTCAAGACCATGTGGGATGATTTTTTTTACAGGACTTGGATTATCATGGGTCATGCCCCCTTAGATTGGTGAATTTTTTAGCAAGCTAGAGAGGTCTCTGAGGTAACTCACAAGTTGCAACAATCTGGAAAATGGTCTCTATATGTCTGTGTTGGTGTATTTGGAGGAAGCGAAATGATAGAAACTTCAAACGAAAGGGGGTATGATTACTCTTATCAAAAGTACCCTTGCCAATCTACCTACTTATTTCTTATCTTTGTTTCCCATTCCTGCGAGTGTGGTGGCACGCATTGAAAAATTGCATCGTGATTTTCTATGGAGGGGGGGAAGAATTTAAATTTCACTTGGTCAAGTGGGACAAGATTTGTTCCCCAATCTCTTCTGGTGGTTTGGGAATTAGAAATCTGAGATTGTTCAATCGGGCTTTACTTGGGAAATGGTTGTGGCGATACAATACAGAACATGAAGCTTATGGAAGTCGATGATTGATCACAAATATGGAGGCTTGCGAGGGGAATTTCTCAGGAGGTAGGTAAGGTATATGGAGTGGGATTATGGAAGCACATTAGACGAGGGTGGGGAGTGTTTGCTCATCATACTAGAATAGTGTTTGGAGATGGGTCTAGAACCCAATTTTGGTATGATATTTGGTGATAGGGCTCTCAAAGACTCATTTCCCACATTGTTTTTACTTGCCTGTGAAAATGAAGCATCTTTGGTAGACATTATGGTGATAGATGGGGATTCAATACAGTGGAATGTAAACTTCACTAGGGCGGCCCAAGATTGGGAAATCAGTACTTTTATTGAATTCTTCCAACTTTACACTCCATGAGATCGAGTAACCAAGGAGCTGATTACTTATAGTGGACACCTGTTAGAAAAGGTATATTTTCTGTTTGTTCTTTCTATAAAGCCCTCACATTACCACAGAATATTCATTTCCCATGGAAAAAAAATTGGAGAAATAAGGCTCCTCCTTGGGCGGCATTTTTTGCATGGACTGTGTCTTTGGGGAAGATTTTAACGATGGATAATCTACGAAAACGAGGGATGATAGTGGTGGAATGGTGTTGTATGTGCAAACAAAGTAGTGAGACTGTAGACCATCTTCTACTACACTGCGAGATTGCTAGAGCGTTATAGGTAGACATTTTCAGGCAGTTAGAGCTGGCATGGGTTATGCCTGCAACAGTAGTGGAACTTTTGGCATGCTGGCTGAACCTTGGCGGTCTTCCACAAATCTCAGCCATGTGGAAAATGATTCCTATATGTATTCTTTGATGCACTTGGCAGGAATGAAATGACCGGATATTTGAAGATCAGGAATGCTCCTTGGAGGGGATTAGATTGCTTGTTGTTAGCACTTTATTTTCTTGGGCTAGATCTGTAGACTTTAATGGCCTTGATTTTCATGACTTTCTCTTTTCTATTTCTTCTAGCTATAGAAAAGAAACTTCAATACATATAGGAATCAGCTTCTAGCTATTTCTTCTATTTTCTTGGGTTATACCTGGGCTATGCCTATTCTATTAATATATTATAATCATTTACTTATCAAAAAAAAGAAACTTCAAACGAAAACCACGAGAGAAAAATGGAGCTGAAAGTTTTTTTCTTTAAAACATTGTTTTCATGGGTGGGGGCCATTGTTTGTAAGGGATTAAATGTCCATGAATTTCTATTATCAGTTGTAAACTCTAGTTAGGTAATTCTCATGTATACTCCTTATGTACTTGGGCCTAGGACTGAGTAAAAATCTGAAAATCTGAATCCGACTCCGCACTGACTCCAACTTATCGGAGTTGGAGTTTTTTTAACCAAAAAAGTCGGAGTCGGAGGTGGCGATGTACCAACTCCGACCTCGACTCCAACCCCCATATTGTACATATTTTATAAAAATATATGTATTTTTCTATATTAATTGTATATATTTTACATAAGTATAACTTATAGAGTTAATTAAATTTAATAATATACTAGTATGAACAAATTATTATAAAATAATATGCTTATACTATAATATAAATAAACTAAATTCACTAATAATAGTTTAGTATATGTAAACACCATACTATTAACTATTACTACCATGTAACACTAATGTATAATAACTAGTGTATAAACACTAATGTATACACACTAATGTATAATAACATGTAATACTAATGTATAATAACTAAAGTATAATAACATGTACTAGTAATGTATAATAATCAATGTATAATAACATGTAATGCTAATGTATAAACATTAACATGTAAAAACATGTATAATAACAATAATTTGTACAATGATTTATTTTTTCAATTTTGGTTATGTCTTAATAAAATTGAAATTGAAAAAATAATTTTAAAAAAAAAACTGAAATGTGGAAGCCCAAATCTAATTAGTGAGAGCCCGAGATTGTCTAATTGAAATTTCAAATTGGCTAAGAAAAAAAAAAAACCAATAAAAAAGCCCAAATCCAACTCATCTCCAACAAGTCGGAGTCGGAGGTCGGATTCGACCTCTAGCAAAGTTGGAGTCGGAGGTAGGGCACTCCAACTCCGACATTGTCGATGCTCATCCCTAACTGGGCTTTGCCTATTCTTATGAATAAAATTTCTTGGTTACCGATAAAAAAAATCTGAGTTAGTTACATAATCCATATAAAGAGCTCACTTAATCTTGATTTTATTAATTTAATTAATTTTTTGTATTAGTTTATCTTCCAAAATAAGAAAAGAAGAAAAAAATGTTCCTAGCTCATATGGACCAAATTGGACCGATAGCTAATGGTCCAATTCGGTCCTTAGGGTAATCAGTCTGGCCCCAATAAAGGATGGACCGAAATTTTTGGTTCATGATCCCGGACCGGACCGATTACACTACTATTGGAAAGGAATGGGCAGTGCTTTGAAGATAGAGAACACTCGATGGGAGAACTTAGGGAGTTTTTCTTTAGTACCTTGAGATTTTGGGCCAAGGCTCTTGTATTGATGGAGATAATCTTCTTGATTGCTTTAGTCGTTTTCAGCTTCTAATGTGTATTTAGGTGTTTTCTCTTGTATAGTCCATATGTACTTGGGCTATGCCTATGCTTGGTAATAAAATACTCTAATTAATTAAAAAAAAATTAATGGAGACAACAGAGTAATATTAAGGTCATTGATATTGCGCATAACATATATATGAAAAAATTGTGGCATGTAGAACAGTGCACCATAAGAGTATAAGCATTCCAATTCATGTAATGTGCGGCAACAACCCTTTTACTAACTCATTAGCTCCATCTTGGAAGTGCAAAGCTATCGCACATTGTAAAATTATTCTTGGCATAAGTTAGATTAACTTGAGAAAAAAAAAAAATTAGATATGGTCTGTGTGAAGTCCTACTTGTCCCAAAAGCTTAAAATAATGGAAATATGTAGATTTAATTATTTGTATTATATTCTTAACACTCTCCCTCACGTGTAGGCTAGACTCCCCCTCAATGGATGATCCAACACGTGAAATATTTGATTAAATGGAGTAGAGTGTAGAGTCAGGGTTTGAAATCAGAACCTTTGCTCTAATAACATGTGAAATCACACTTGTCCCAAAAGCTTAAGCTCATGGGACGAGGTAGTTTTAATTATTTATATTATATTCTTAACAGTCTGCACAATGAAAGTGAAGCACAATGTAAATACAATAAGGTAAATTGTTTAGAATATAAGATAAAATAAAATAGAGTAGTGGACTCAACTCAACAATGCAGTGCTTTGTGTCCTAAATTGTATGAAACTAATCCCATGCTTAAAGAAAGGAGGTGCATTGACTTATGTGGATGACAAGCATAATCTTTAGTCACCTTTCATTTCTAAATTTTATAATGACAAAGTTACTACCTACAATAAAATTGAGTAAACATTTGTTGTATCGTACATTAAGGGTAGGTTTGGATAGTGAGATGAGAACTTTTAGTTTTAGATGAAAGTTTAAAATATTAATTCTTAATATTATTATTGTTTTGATATTTGAAAAAATTGAATTGAGATTTGAAAAAGTTGAATTGTTTACTAATTTTTGTGTGAGAATTTGAAAAAGTTGTAATGATAAAATGAGATAAGAATTTTGCGTCTCATCCCACTTGCCAAGCATACCCTAACACTTTCAAGAACTCATGAAATGGCAAAACAACGTAGATCTTAGAGAAACTACCACTAATAAACAGAGAGAGTTCTACAGCCACAAAAAGATTACACAAAAGTAAACTTACAAATTAATGTGACTTTATGTGATTCGTAAAGTTTTTTTAATACTACCCTCTCTCCTAAAAATTCTCTACCCGTACACATGCAAACTTTTTCCCTCTCGTTGCTTTTGTTGATGTTTCTCGTTGTTGATGTTGTTACGTTAACTGGGTTTTAAGTTTCGCGGTGGCTATGATGGGTCGTCCTAAAGAGGTGGTGATTGAATCCAAGCTTTTTATTCTGTGTCAAAGGATGGTCGATTGCTACGAGTCGCTGAGAGAGGTTGGAAGGCAGAACATGTGGTGATGTTGGGACCATTGACAGAGCTGTGGCTTGGGAAGGTGCTAGAGGAGAGCTTGAGAGGGGGGACGGAGGAGGAGGTGTATTCAGCAACTAGGGAAGGTTACCGTAGTTTTATCGCCCAACGTTGTTCAAATAGCAAAGGGCGATACCTTGAGGTTTCTGAGTACAACCAGGGGGAGGAGGAATGTTATCTGCATTCCAGAAGGAGAGAGTGGTTGGGGACGGAGGAAGATGCGGGAAGTGAGGCAAGGAGGGTTCTACCATGGGTGGTCATCCTGGTAGTGTCCAACCGAGTCAGGGAAGGGGGAAGCCGAAGCACTTTTCCCAGTCTTACAAGGAGGCACTCTCTCTGACGGTGACGAACCATGTGAGGGAAGGAGAAGGTGGTGCGAAGGGCTCTGACAGAGGGCATAGGCGTCTCGAGGCTCCGTTGAAGCTGTACTATGCGTCGAGCCACACCCATGGCAGGAAGTCTGCGGCGAGTCAGGAGGCGTGGCAGGTCCGCAGGTTACTGTTGGAGATGCAAGGACAGTTGAGGCACCTACAAAGGGATATGGCCGAAATTGTAAGGTTTGTCAAGCTGTTTAAGGAAGGGGATGATCAAGGGGTATTTTGGGGAAGTGGCTGTTAATGGGTGATGGGCTCAGTAAAGCCCAGTACAGGGCCCAACAGAAGGAAAAATATTGTGGGAAGGGGCGGTCTGTTTGGCGCAAAGTTGGTGGGCTTGAGTCTCGGCCCAAGTTTCGGTAGAATGGAAAAGGCTTCCATTCATGATGGGGCTAGGCCATCCTAGCCCAGGGCCCAAAGCAAAGGGGACGAAAGCCTTAAGGCTTCATCCAGTGGTGGGCCTGAGCATGGATATGGTCCTACCCAGCCCAGGGTCCCCTCGCACAGAGAGGAATGCCCTAGCTTGTCCTGCGTTGAGTTACACGGCCTTGGCTTCATGTCAGAAAGCTTGTCGATGAAGGAGGTTCAAGCGGTGGGTGCACAAACAACGTTGACGGTGGTGGAGGATACCTTCTATGATATCCTACTGGTGCAATGTGCTCAAAAAGTATTGGTGGAGTTTAGGACTTACATTTCTCCATCGAAGGGTGCCCAGAATATGCCAAAGAGGGGTGGAGGCGAGGTTTTGTCTCCGGCAAACCCGTTTACTCAAACCTATGAGGATTTCGAGTTGGCTGAGGAGGATGGAGACTCGGAAGACCTTATGCATTCAGTGGAAGACGAATTGTTCTTCCCTGAGGCATGTGGTCAAAAGGGATTGGATGAGAGTTCGTTGGGTGAGGAGTTTCAGGACTTTCAGAACTATAGGATGGGGAATCCTATCCCACTGAACTTTTGTTTTCCAGATCAAGCCTTAGATTGGGTAATGCATAAGGTGAAAGAGATCCAACATTATGTAGGGATTGAGTGTGAAGGGTATGAAGAGTCGTTCATGGCTTTGTTAACTACTATTGAAGTGGGACATCAGCAAAAAAGGAAAGGGGAATCTACGAAACTGCGGGAGCGTAAAAGACTGACATGGTCAATGAACTCAAAGGGTAGTTCCAGCAAGGGAAGGGGCTGGCCGTTCCCCAATGAAACCCAAGATTGTGTCGTAGAATGTTCGTGGACTCAACGAGACAAATAAGTGTCTTCGAATTCGGCACTTGCTTTGTGAGTGGAAAGCGGACATCGTGTATTTACAGGAGATGAAGTTGAAGATGATTAGTAGGAAAATTGTATGAAGTTTATGGTGTAGCAATCATGTGGATTAGGTGTACATGGCCTCTTTAGGGGCCTCGGGAAGAGTTGTGGTGATGTGGGATAGGCAGGTGGTGGAGAAAATAGAGGATTATATAGGGAGATATATGGTAGCTTGCTCTTTCAAATGTGTCTGATAATTTTCTATGAGCTTTTGCAGGTGTTGATAGGCCAAACTTAGACGTCGACAAAAGATTATTGTGGGAAGAATTAGCAGGGGTGCACAGTTGGTGGGACCTTCCTTGGTGTATTGGGGGTGATTTCAATGTTGTTAGATTCCAAAGTGAAAGCTTCAGAAGTAGAAGAGTGAGGCCCGCAAACTTGGAGTTCTCGAAGTGTATCTTTAACCAAAACCTGGTGGATCTACCACTCACAGGGGGTCTAGCCACATGGTCGAATAACCAGACTTTGTCTCGTTTGGATCGTTTCTTAATTTCACCAGAGTGGGAAAGCCATTTTCCGAACGTATGGCAAAAGCGTTTGGTATACTTATCTTCGGACCATTGGCCTATCTTGCTTGATTGTGGAGGCCTTCATAGTGGCAGACGATACTTTAAGTTCGAGAATATGTGGTTGAAATTGGAAGGTTTTGTGAAAAAGAAAGCTTTAAAAAGAGACTTGAAGGAGTGGAATATACAGTCTTTTGGAAATATAGGGGAGAATAAGAATATCAAGTGGATGGAAATCCAGGAGTTAGAGAGGCTCTAAGAGGGGCGGCCACTTACCCAGGAAGAACAAGCGCAGAAAACTTTGATGGTCACAGATCTTGAGAGGATGATTTTACAAGAAGAAATGACATGGCGCCAAAAGTCAAGAGCACTATGGTCAAGAAAAGGGGACCAAAGTACGAAGTTCTTCCATAGAATTTCAAACTCTCATAGAAGAAATGAGAACATTGAGGTGTTGGGAATTTATGAGGCCAAGTGCAGAGAAGAGGAGGTTATTCAAAATCATGTTGTTGATTTCTTTGAGAAGCTTTTTACTGAGCAGGTGGGGTGGAGGCCTACTCTTGATGGACTTGTCTTTGATACTATTGGGCCGAGGGAAGTAGCTTGGATGGAAAGGGCTTTCGAGGAGGAATATGTGTATGATATAGTAAGGAAAATGGTAAAAGATAAGGCTCCCGGACCTATGGTTTCTCTATAGGCTTCTTCAAAGAATGTTGGGATGTGATTAAGGAAGATCTAATGAAGGTGTTTCAGGAGTTGTTCTCGATTGAGAAATTTGAGAAAAGTCTTAACACCACTTTCCTTGCATTAGTATCCAAAAAGGTGGGGGCTATTGAGATCACGGATTTTCGGCCCATTAGCTTAGTGAATAGAGTCTACAAGATTATTTCAAAGTACTTGCTAACCGTCTAAGTGAGGTAATGGGGAAGATTGTCATTAAGCCTCAAAATGCCTTTGTAAAAGGTAGGCAGATCCTCGATGCGGTTCTCATCACTAATGAATGTCTTGACAATAGATTGAAGGCTGGCAACATAGGGATTATGTGCAAGTTAGATATGGAGAAGGCGTATAATCTTGTTAATTGGGATTTCCTTCTATATCTACTGGGTAGATGTGGTTTTGGGGAAAGGTGGAGGACTTGGATCAATTGGTGCATATCCACGGCAAGGTTCTCTGTGTTGATCAATGGCAGCCCAGAGGGTTTCTTTCTGAGTTCTCGCGGTTTGAGACAAAGGGATCCGTTATCTCCTTTACTTTTTGTTATTGTTATGGAGGCACTAAGTAGGATGCTCTCGGCTTTGGTGTATAATGGTTTTGTAAGTGGTTTCTAGATTGGATCTCCGAGTAGGGGTATTACTAATATTTCTCATTTGTTGTTTGCAGATGATAAGCTTATTATGTGCGAGGCCGATCAAGATCAATTGCGCGTTGTGAAGACATTGCTTCTCTGTTTTGAAGCAGTGTCTGGTTTAAAAGTGAACTATGATAAATCTGAGATGGTGCCGATTGGGGGTGTTCATAACATATGGGAGTTGGCTGGAACACTGGGTTGTAAGATAGCTTCCTTTCCTATGACGTACATGGGGCTTCTGTTGGGGATAGCATCAAGGGCGTGCTCGATTTGGGATACGGTGATAGAAAAAATAGAGAGGAGACTGGTAGGGTGGAAGAGAATGTACTTGTCGAAAGGGGGTCAGATTACTTTGATCAAGAGTACACTTTTGAATCTACCCACTTATTTCTTATCTCTATTTCCTATACCGGCAAGTGTGGTGGGCCGTATCGAGAAGCTACAACGGGATTTTATGTGGGGCGGCTTGGGGGAGGAGTTTAAGTTCCAATTAGTCAAGTGGGAGATGGTGTGTCATCCTATCTCTAGTGGCGGGTTGGGTATTAGAAATTTGAGGATGTTTAATCGAGCGTTACTTTGCAAATGGCTGTGGAGATATAACAAGGAACCAAAAGCCTTATGGAAACTTGTGATAAAAACAAATATGGTGATTTAGGGGGCGTTGATGTACTAGAGAAGTTAGAGGGGCTTATGGAGTGGGGCTATGGAAGCATATAAGAAGAGGGTGTGAGGTCTTCCATCGTCACACTAGGCTTCAGTTGGGTGCAAGATCCAGGATCAGATTCTGGAAGGATGCTTGGTGTGGTAACAGTGCCTTACAAGAATTGTTTCCTTTACTTTTCCAGATTACAAGTGCTAAAGATGCCAAAGTGGCGGAAGTTATGGGAATCTCAGGAGGGCGTATTCACTGGAATATCAATTTCAGCAGGACGGCACAGGATTGGGAGATGGGTAGTTTTGTAGATTTTTATAGTCTCATATATTCCATACGACCGAACATCCAGCATGAAGATGGTTTGTGGTGGATACCTGCAGGGAGAGGGGTTTTTATTGTTTGTTCCTTTTATAAGGCTCTCACACAAGAACCTGCTGCACAGTTTCCTTGGAGAAGGCTTTGGCAGCACAAGGCACCCCCCAAAACTTCATTTTTTGTGTGGACAACTTCCTTAAGCAAGATTCTCACCACAGATAATCTGAGGAAAATGAGGGTAATCATTGCAGATTGGTGTTGCATGTGTAGAAAAGGGGGTGAGTCGGTGAATCATCTACTTTTACATTGTGAGTCAGCCAGGGTACTCTGGAATGAGATGTTCAGTAGAATGGACCTAGCGTGGGTTATGCCAGAGACCGTGGTAGAAACATTGGCGTGCTGAACTTCTATTTGAGGCATGCAACAGATCAAAGCAATTTGAAAGATGATCCATACTTGTATTATGTAGTGCTTGTGGCAGGAGCGCAACGACCGGACGTATGAGGACAAGGAGAAATCGATGGAGGAGCTAAAAGTTTTCTTTTCTGGACTCTTTGTACTTGGGCCATTGTTGTGGACTTTAATAGCATGGACCTTCATGATTTCCTAGTTTCTAATGCGCCTACTTAGATAGGGCATATAAATTTTGTAATTGGCAGTTTTGCCCATTCTTTGATCAATAATACTTGTTTACTTATTAAAAAAAAAACAATGTGATTTGTTAGATCTATTTACAATATAAGTAATTTTACAATTTGGCATATCACATCAAACTATATTAGTTTGTAAGTTTACTTTTGAGTAATCCCTTTGTGACTAAAGTATTTCTCTTATTGAAGACCCCACATAGGTGCCAAAGGTGCAAGCAAACGATTTTCATCTTATTTGGGTTGTGTTTCAAGAAACCAGACAATTTCCTTGAGTGCCTTAAGCACAGTTCAAGCCAACGATCAAGATCACAAGAATGAGAGCCCAAAATAAATAGCTAAAAAGTTTTTTTGATAAGTCACATAAATAGCAAAAAATAAATAAAAGAAAATATAAAGCAAACACATATTTACACATTTGATACTTTTGTAAGTATTTACACATTTCGATACTACTGCTACAGATTGAAACAACTTCAAGGTTTCTTTTTTTTATGCATCTTTCTGTCTTTTCTTTTTCACTACAACTTCCCAAAGTAAACGTTTGTTGCATACATTCAGACCCAGACCCACCATACTGCCATATGATACTGGCGCCTATTATGACCACTTCAACAAACCATACCCTTGCCAGACTAGTTGATGATTTCAGCTACACAGCCACAATCAAATGTAACACCAACAATCGCAAAAATAAGCAATCACAAGCAAACATACAAGAAGTCAAATTCCCAAAATAAAGTTAATAATATATCAAAAAGGTTATTTATGAAACCCCACTAAACATAAGTAATCGAGGCTCAGTTAACGACAATTAACATCTTCCACACAACACAATTCATATACCTTCAAATTTAAATATTAATCGGAAATTAAAACCCCCATAACAAATTTAAATACGAGAAAAAGGAATAAAATCGAACAATTAAGAAATTGGACGTAACGGAAACAAACCTGCAAGACGCTGTTACAATAGCAAGTGTTGCCGAAATTCTCGAGGCCGAAGTAGCGCTCACCTTCGGGGAACTGGTCGCCGAGAGCCTTCTCGAGCTTGGAGCCCGCAGCACCCATTAGCGCGCGTAAAATACCAATGACTTCTGCACTCAGATCTTCTACCCGGTTCAAATGAAAGATTCTCGCTCCATCCAGGAGTTGCAGTGAATCATTCAGAGTTCATCCGTTGGAATCTTCAGGAAGTTAGTTAGGATGGTTTCCGGTGTTTGTTTGGTTCGGACCGGAGAGGGAAATAAGGGTTTCGACTTGAGAGAGAGAGAGAGAGAAGACGAGTCACGGAGAAAACGAAGAAATAAAGTTGGGTTTGAAGAGACATTTTAGATAAAATAAGATGTTTTGAAAAATAGTGTGAGTAATACTAGAATATATTTTTTAATATTATTTTTATTTTAAAATTTAAAAAAATAAAATTATTTATTATATTTTTAAATAAAATAATTTTTTATTTGAGATAAGATAAAAATNAGAAACAAACCTGCAAGACGCTGTTACAATAGCAAGTGTTGCCGAAATTCTCGAGGCCGAAGTAGCGCTCACCTTCGGGGAACTGGTCGCCTAGAGCCTTCTCGAGCTTGGAGCCCGCAGCACCCATTAGCGCGCGTAAAATACCAATGACTTCTGCACTCAGATCTTCTACCCGGTTCAAATGAAAGATTCTCGCTCCATCCAGCAGTTGCGGTGAATCATTCAGAGTTCATCCGTTGGAATCTTCAGGAAGTTAGTTAGGATGGTTTCCGGTGTTTGTTTGGTTCGGACCGGAGAGGGAAATAAGGGTTTCGACTTGAGAGAGAGAGAGAGAGAGAGAGAGAAGACGAGTCACGGAGAAAACGAAGAAATAAAGTTGGGTTTGAAGAGACATTTTAGATAAAATAAGATTTTTGAATAATAGTTTCAATAAAATAATACTAAAATATATTTTTTAATATTATTTTTATTTTAAAATTTAAAAAAATAAAATTATTTATTATATTTTTAAATAAAAATTTAAAAATATTATAATTTTTGAGATGAGATAAGATAAAAATTTTATGTAAATAAATAGAATTTAAAACTTTAGAGAATTAAAACCATATTTAAAAGAAATAAACAAAATATATATATATATAAAAGATAAAATACGATTGAATAAAATACGCAATATTTGAAACGTTGTCCGGTTGTCGCCGGAAGATGCTGAAGGTATTACAGATTTCCATTGCTATTTTTTATTGGAAAATGACGGTACGACTTCTACACAATTTTTCTTACACTCTATATTTACTATTTTTTAAATTTTTAATATTTTTTTTAAAACAAATTTTGAATTTATTCTTTTCAAAATATTTTAAATTTTTTATTCACTATTCATATAAAATATATTTGATAAAAGAAACAATATAAAATGTAAAGTATAGATGAATAGTTAGAAGTTGTGAATATTTTTTATTTAAGTATATCTATTAAAGATGTGTCTATTCATATATATTTTTATTTTATTTATTTATTTAATGATCAATGAAGTAATTATTAATAAATTTATATTCATATTTTATTTTTTAATGATTGCAAATATTTAAAAAATACTTCAAAAACAAAAAAAAAATCACAAACTCATTAAAAAAAATATTTTCTTAATTGTTAAGTATAAAAAAAAAAATTGATACACTTTATTCGTGAATATCATTTTCCTAATAGGAATATCATTTTTCTTAGGACTACAATTGAATATAGCAGTTTGTGAATATCTCGAGCTCGGCTTGTGTATACTTGATTCGAACTCAGTTCATTTAATAAATGAAATGTTCATAAACACTAATATAGATTTGAATATTAAACAAGCAAAACTTATATAAACTCAGCTTGACTCGGTTTAGATTCATGAACAAAACTCGTATAAGCTCGACTTGACTCGTTTAAGCTCGTTTTGAAACTCGTAATATATTTTATATATGTAAGTGTTATATATATATATATATATTACATGTTAGTTATATTTCATATACTTAATTATATATTATTAATTTATTTATAGTTTACCTTATTTAATATATATGTTATGTTCCCAAAATGTGTATAGGATAATTTTATATCTTACAACTACAACTGTTGATTTATTATATTATCTATATGTATTAAATAGTTTAGTTTATTATATTTCTCTTGTGTATTATTCTTTTAATTTATAACTAGAAGTTATTTTTATAAAAAAGTCATACCACAACAATTTTGAATCAAAATTATTTTATTGAATAGTTAAATGGTTTGATTTTTTTTTTTTTTGTAAAATTAAAAAAAAAATATATTAGTCAAAAGATAAGATTCAAAATTTTCAAAATAAAAAATCGAGTTTGAGCTCGAGCTACTTGAATTTGAGTCGTTTGTTTATTTTTAGTCAAGCTCGAGTTGAATTCGAACAACATTAATAGTTAACGATCCGAATTTGAATAAGGATATTTGAGTTCGAGCGAGCAAACATGTTAATTGAACTCGAGTACCCTTGTTCAAATTTGACTCGACTCAGTTCGTTTGCAACCCTAATTTCCTTCAAGTAATTTCATTACAATTTATACAAGCATACGTAAGTATGTTATAATGTTATTCATTCTAAGTTTTATCTTGTTTAACCATGTTTGATATGTTACACATTTTTAAATTATTTTTAAATAAGACCCTTTTGTGGATATCTTTGTTCGTGCAAGCTTTTCTTTATTTTGAAATTGTAACGACTCGAACATATATTATTAGGAGTAAATTATAAATAATTTTATTAGACTCAATAAATGAATTAAAACTCATAAAAGAGTTTATCGGATAAGTTTATTTATTTGAACCTAGAGTTAAGGTTCCATTAATTATTTTTGAAAAAAAACCCAAGCTCGTGAGTGTTAGACTCCAAACACTAATAGCATTCTGCTTTCTTTTTCATAATAAAACTCCTAGCTACTAGATTTCCTTCCACAAATTTTAACCATGCACGAAACTAGTTTCACTAAAGCCATGCACGTACATCTCTCTTTCTTCATCAGTAGGGTTTTCCATTGGTCTATATATAGAGCCCTCTTCACGTTAAAACTTCATAAACCAATAGTATATATATACCTACTACTCCTTCATGAGAATAATTCAAGTTGTAGTACCCAACCTTCCTCAAGTTATCGCTATGTTCTTCCTTCCCTGCTTTGATTTTCTTTTTCCCTACATTACCCGTCACACGGCCAACGAAAGCCACCAGCAACCAACGAAGTAGCCTTCACATTACCCAGCCCCTTTACATCGTCCCATGCACAGCAACACCACAAGATAATCACAAGCATCGCCCAGCCCATGGGCAAACCGTGAACCTTCACTTAGTCGTCGCCTCCACGAAAAGGCCAAGAGCCACTCTACCGTACGACCATTACACAGAACCAGTCCGAAGGAAACTCCACATCGCAATAGCCAGTCCAACCCCTGCTTGCACCCCGTGCCACAGGAAGCTCCTCCATGTCTCCTCCCTCAGCCATAGCACCATGACGAACCACCCAGATCCGCCTTTGTCCATCGTAAACCACGGACAACCCCATACGGCAAGCCCTGTTTTACCACCCGAAAACAGAGCAACAACGAAGCCAGCTGTGTCCTTTTCATACATGCCTACAACCTCCACTTCCAATCACTGCTCATCCCCACCAAAAGATCACGGCCTCTTCCCCTCTCTTTTATCCCTTCACTCTCTTGGAAGTTATCTCTCTTCCTCTCACGTTAGTTTCTCTCTCTCACACAAACTAGTTGGTAGGTTAGTATATGTTAGGCCTCATGAGATTGAATATGGGATGCCATATGAATTTAAAGGCACTTAGACCCATGAAAAGTTGGAATATTTTGAGAGTAATTAACGGATATAGGAATATCGAATACGGTTTAACGTCGATATTATGGATTTAATGTGTTTGGGGTCAACACGTACTTGCATAGATAGAATTATAAGTTCATTATATGGAATAATGAGATTTTAGGATTTAATCATGTAAGATTTTTGGAGGAATTTTATAAACATTAAAGTATTTAAAGAGTTACAAAATTTTAGAATCCGAGAGTTCTAGATTTCTTTAAGGTTTTAATAACGCGTGATTAATTAGGGATTTACAAAAATTACTGAAATGTTTTTAAGTAATTAGCCGCGTTCCGAAAATAGTGAATTAGAGCTACGAGGTAAGTAGTATGATCATATCCTTACATGTATGTACGGTAAACAACGTGTCTTTTATAAAAATATTATGCATGTATGCCCTCCATTAGAAGCCCTTTTTTCCATACCTCAGTCATGATAAAGTCATGAAAATTCATGATTTTATGTGAAGATTTGTGCATTAAATTATTTATGAAAATTCATGATTTTATGTGAAAATTTATGCATTAGATTATTTATGAAATTCATGATTTTATGAAAGAAGTTATGCATTAAAAGATTTATGAAAATTCATGATTTTATGTGAGGGTTAGATATGGTATGACAATATATGACAAGTATGCATGCGATTTCTTTTGAACTATGATATGACAAGTATGCAAGTATGCTTATGATTAAGTGTGAATGATAATATATGTAACAGCTTATGTTATGATATGAAGACGATACCTATGTTATGGGCATATTGCATTGTCAGGTTGTATATGCTGGTAGTGTACCCAATATGTCTTCCTTATGTCTGAATTCTACAACTTGCTGCCACGGGTGAAATTGGAATCTACTTAGATTCACTAACCCTAACTCACGGGGGCCAATAGTGGATATCGGCCTATGACAAGTGAAAGATAAGTTAATGTTTATGTTATTTACGTATATATTTATGAGTATGCATGTTTTTCAAGAAACCTTATATTTATTATGTTTACTGTATGATGTGTTGGTTATTGAGTATTCAACTCATTTTTGTATATTTTTATATTTTTAAACCACCACAGGTCACCATTGGTGATGACATTTATGAGGATGAGATTGTAGGACAAGACTTGACTCAAGAAGGCCAGGCAGGTAGGGGGAAAATCGAAAGGTCGGTTTTGGTTTCGGTTCAAAACCGAAACAGCACCGATATTTGGAAATGGTGTAAATCTCGATAGAAACCGGCCGGTGAAGGGGGGAGAAAACCGTCTACGTCGGTCTCGGCGTAACTCCGATCGGTTCGTCGGTGGCGTAAACAAAATTACAAACACTCGAACGCCCATTAAAGATTCACCAAAAATATGAAATATTATAACAAATATGAAATATTACAACAAATATCAAAGACTTAAACATTTGAAACGGTGTAAATAGATGGCGTTGAGATGAGAAGAACCCAATGAAACGAGCAATGGATCGATGATTCGATGGCATCGGAAAGCCTATGTGTGTGTGTGTGTGAGAGAGAGAGAGAGAGAGAGAGAGCGCTGAGATTGAGGGAGTGAGGGAGATGAGAGAATCTGAGATAGAGAGGGAAAGGGAGAGAGAGAGAGACGGTGTAACTGTTAGAGATGAGATTCAAGAATGAGAGGGGGAAGAATTGGGGGGATTCTTAACCTAATTAAGAAACGACGCCATTTGCTTTTATTTTTTTCAACTGTTGGGGTCCAAAACGACGCCGTTCCACTTAAATGAGTGAAACGGCGTTGTTTTTATACAGGTATAAAATGAAAAGAAAGGGATAGAATCGATCGGCCGGTTCAGCAGTTTTTCACTGGATCAAACTGCGACCGAACCGATAGAGATCGGTTCTTCTTATTTTCTACCACCGGCCAACCAGTTCCCTGTCGGTTTCAGCCGGTTCCGTGCTCCGGCGGTCGGTCCGATTGGTTGCCGGTCGGTTTACTCGGTTCCTATACACCCCTACAAGCAGGTGCCTAGATAGTTTATGTCATGTTCAATTTATGATTTAAGGTTTAAATAAATTATTTTGATAAGCATATGAGATTTTAGTATTTTTTAAACAAGTGCTTCTGCAAATTCTATTTTGGATTTTAAGTATTTAATAAAATTTATTTGATTTATGGAATCTTTTGCATCTGGCTTGTCATTGAAAGAAAAATTTTTAGTCAAGTTTAATAGCACATTAGCTCTCCAAAAATTCTAAAAATGTTTTTACGGGAGAGAGGTGTTACATAAATGTTTGAAAAGTGATCTAATAACATTTGGTAGAATTATAATTGTCTCGATGATGGATTAATAATGAAACTTAAAACACTAGAAAATTTAAAAGAATTCAACGGGAGAGAAACAGTATGAAAAAATCTAAGAAAACACTGAATTAATAGAAAACATAATCTACGAATTTATATGAAAAATACACAAATTCGAATCAATATGATTAATTTCAGAAGCCGGGCTTAAATAACTTCAAAATTAGATTTTCAGTAAAATCAAAACCCTACTTGTTATGTAAAATTAAAATACATGATTATACAAGAAGGAAAAAGTATTTCTCAAGAAAAACGAAAAAGAGCTACAAATCAAGGTTGGAAATAAGAAAGGAAAAATGATCCAGTTCCGGGTTGAAATTTGTTGTATTTTACTCAAGAAAATCAAATATTATAAAAATTAAAATTAAAAAAAGTGGGGAAGAGAGAGAGAGAGGGAAAAAAAAAAAAAAAAAGGAAGGAAAAAGCATAAATTGAGGCCTTATCCAGACAGGATGCTGAGCCTCCAGACAGAAGTCACAGAACGTAGCTAGAAAGAACAAAGATGTTGAGCCTCCCAATTGCTTCCTCTCCGTCGATCAGCTTCTCTTCGCAACCCCGTTTTCCAATCTTCAAATCCTCCTTCAATGGCGCTAAAATCCAGCACATTAGCACCATTCGCGTGCCTCCTCAGACGGCGTCGTTCCGAAACCCTTCATCCTCGGTAGTGATGATGGCGAAGCGAGAGGAGGAAATTAATGAAATTAGGGCCAAGACCACGGATGAAATCAACGAAGAGGTGATCGACCTCAAGGGAGAGCTCCTCATGCTTCGCCTCCAGAAGTCCGCCCGCAACGAGTTCAAGTCCAGCGAGTTCCGTCGCATGCGCAAAAGGGTACTTTTCCTTTCGTCCCGTCTTATTTCCTCTCAACGGTGACTGGATTTTTCGGTTTGAGTTTGACTTATTGAAATTTTAAAACTTTTTTTTTTTTTTTTTTTTTTTTCAAAATGAGGTTCTTTTTGGCTCTGTAGGTGTGGCTTCCCGTAAATCGATGTTTTTAGTGATGAACTAATTCGCTAATTGGGAAGAGATGGGCAATTAGGTTTTTATGGGAATTTCGTAATCTTCTGACTATCAGATGCATACACCAGGGTGAAAAACGAAAATGCTGTTCTGCAAGAATGAGATGACTCAACTCATTATAGATTGATTCTTTTTGGTGAAAGATGATATTGGCTTTCGATATTGCAGGAAATGTGGTGTTTGTTACTTTACTTCACCGATCTTAGGAGACTTTGATATCAGTAAGAATATGGTTTGTGGCATGTAGGAGGAATCGCCTAGATTAAGCTCTGATGAATGAGCTGAAAATGTTCTTTTATGTCAAAAAGAGACAATTAAGTAGTTTCTGGATTCTTAGTTAGTTTAAGTGTTATTAATCGATAGTATTTAGGTTGTGGGGGACAGTATTTGGGAGTGAATAATCGGTAATAACCCCAAGTTTGATAGGATAACTTCGACTATACTTTTGAATGTTTCTAGCTCACATTGTGAAAAGAAAAACAAAAGGAGTTGTGGCATTGGCTGAACAAGTTTTAGCCATGCATTATGGCTTCATATAGTTGTTATGAACATTTTAACACTCACAGGTAGGTTTAAAATTTTTTGGGTCATCGGTTTTAGGTTAAATTAGGCTATTCTTGAAGCTTCAATTTTCTGTTTGAATCTGTCTCTAGGCTACTTCATGGTGGGATCAGTTAATTTAGTTGATGCACTATTACTGTGATAGGTCTTATATGCAATCTGTATAATATCTTTGCATAGTGAAGTCTTATGGCATGGGTTCAAATCCTAACAGTTGACCATGCATGTTTGTACATGTATATATTGGGAATTTCATTGGGAGGTGAGGACTAGTTAGTGGATGAGATTGGTATTATGTGAATATGTTACCAAGAGAATGGTAGTGAGTCATCTGGCCGTGTAATGATTCCTCTAATTATGCATATGTTACAGGTGGGTGAATGTTTGATGTACTCTTGCAGATAAGTTCATGTGTATACAATCTGAACGTTTAAGCAGGTGTATAATGTTTTTAATGGATAAAAAACATGCCTTCACACTTATGTATGGAAACCTAATGTGACAGTAGACCCAATAGTATGTTTTACTTACCTTGCAAACCTTCATGCTAGTTTGTAGGGGGGGTGTTGTCGATTTGAGATCATCCAACTCAGCTGCAGCTTTGATTGAATAAGCTTTCCTCTTAGAGAATGGTTTCTGCGCCAACCTGTGAAATTCTAAATGTTATTTTCTGGACTTAACTCTATGCCTGTTAATTACCTTTAAGTTTTGTATTGTGCTGATATGGAGGCTGGCATCAATAATAGATTGCTCGTATGCTTACCATTAAACGGGAAAGAGAGATTGAGGAAGGAATTAACAAGAGGCTGTCACGAAAGTTGGACCGGAAATGGAAGAAAAGCATTGTTGTCAGACCGCCTCCATCCTTGAAGAAGTTGCAAGAGGAAGAAGCAGCAGCAGAAGCCGAGAAATCTGCTTGAGCTTGTAGCATCGCAAGGGATACGACTTCCTTTCATGGGTTAGAGTGTTGCAATTTTTTTTCTTTTCCTCTTTAGTTTTTTGTGTAATTGTCATATTCTTCATAGTACAATGTACTAATGTGTTTCCTCCAACCACCCTCAAATTTTAGTTTTTTTTTTTAATATAGAAATTTGGGTAGTTTCATTGTGTATCTGTTTGGTACATAGGAATCATGGGAAGTAAGCTTGACCTGTTACCTTGTATACCGCCTCGTCCTTCTTCCTTGTATACTGCCTCGTCCTTCTTAGTTCCCTTTCCCCATCGTTGTTGAGGCATTTTCCCATACAATAATGGCTGCATAATAATTCACGCAGGCCAAGTGGTTTAACTTCTGATCGGTTTATGGCTTTAGCTGCCTCAGTTGCCATCAATATATTGCAATTGGCCAGCAGAGGAACGAGATATATTTTGTATCTCACCATTATCATTCCGAAATAAGAGAACACAAGCCGATAAGGAGAACATATCCTCAAAGAGCAATACTACTTTTAATCCTAAAATTTGCCATCCTTAGTCACACTTGTTGATGTGGTACATTTTAAGTGAATTTTTTCATTCAACTACTTAATTGGTAATCACTTAAAATGTGCCCTATAACAAGTGTGATTAGGAGTGACAAGTTAAACGGAAGGATCCCTTATCCTCCTATCATATGTCGTGTGAAATAGATGGTAAAGTTGCTGGCTTCAACTATATATGTGAGATTAGGAAACAAGAACATATCAAGTCGACCAAGATCTGCTGCCCATGTAGTGTTTGCCTCTTATTCAAGTATCTCTTCATCTGATCTTTCCCACTACTTTCTGGTGCTGACTAAGGCTAGAAAAGCATGCATGCCCATTATAGTCAATTGGATGACTCTTGAATCGACAATGCTTGTGGATGGGAAATCTTGCCAGTTTGTTTTGAGGGTTCTAATTAAAGTAAATGTTTGAAATCGAAAATGGACTTTGCGGTTAATCCATGGTTGAATACATATGCTGTCTTTTTCGCCCCTCTAAAATATGTTTCGAATCAGTTTATTGGTGCTATGTTGGTTTTCAACCATCAAGGTCCGAGCAGAAAATGTAATATGTATCGCGTTCAGATCAGTATGTGTTTCCACCGAAGGTCAAAGACGAGCTTGGAGGGGAAAACAAAACAGAACAAGCCCAACTGTTATCCATTTCGGGTGTTCTGTATTCAAATTTCTTTCTTACCTACTCCAAATCTGGGTTCAGTATAGAGCACATTAAAAATCAATTAAAAGCATCCAATAATCTGATGTATTCAAGATCTGAGATGATCCTTCTATTTTTCACTCCATGTGACCAGCTTTGCATGCAGCATTTTTTTAATCTCCAAGTTTTATGTCTATTTCACTACCAACCAACTCAGATATTCATGCACCAACCTGGATAATGGCGATCCATCTCTCAATCAGACATCATCCATAACATATACAACCACTTGTCTTCATTTAAGGTTCAGAAAAAAGAAAAGAAAAGAAAAACGTAACAGTGCTTGGAAGGTTTGTTTCCACGTGGTAGAAGAGTACGATGCTATTTTACAACATTAGTGCAATACTTTAAGGTACCCTTTTCGCCTATCCTACACATTGCTTATATGTTTACAATTAGCTGTATTTTCGTGGAAATGCGAAATGAAAACTCAAAAAGACGTCTTCTGGTTCTATTTCTCACTGTGGAGTTGCTTGTTCTGAACATGAATTTGTGCCACCCTTTCACTTTACTTCCTGCAAATCATCCTCTGGAAAACTAACGAAAGTGATAATTAGTAAGACTGTTCATCTGGGTTCCGGCCCGGAAATCCGGATATATCTGGACCGGAACCCAGGTTGGGTTAGCCCAAGTCATACCCGGGCTGGAACCCGGATGAATCCGAGTTTTAAATTTGGAACCTGGTTTTCTTTTTTCTTTTTAAATATTATACAGAGCCGCATGTAACATCATCGGCACTCATCCAAAAGATGCGGATGCATGATACATGGTGGGATATAAGTGGATGGTTAAAAAGCCACTGAAGAATAGCAAAAAAGAAAGAGCTGTGCTACGGATCAGCCACTGTTCACGGCTGATCCGTAGCACACATTAGCTAGCATTACTTTTTTTTTTTTTTTTTCTAAACGCAGACCAGCTCTCTCTCTCTCATCAGCTCCTCTCTTGTCTACGACATTCTCGTGTCTCTCTCTCTCATCTCGGTTCTCTCTCTCATCAGTTCTCTCTCTCATCAATTCTCTCTCTCATCTCAGTTCTCTCTCTCATCAGTTCTCTCATCTAAAAATTTAAATGTGCATAATATTATGATTGTAAGGAAAAAAAAAAGGTTCCAAATTTAAAACCCAGTACCCAGACCGGGTGTACCCGGGTTTTGCAACCCAGGTTCCGGCTTGAATTTGTTTCGGGCTGGAACCTGGAATCGAAATCCGATTTTCCAGGTTCTAGACCGGGCCGGGAAAAAACCCAGTCCGGATGAACAAACCTAATAATTAGCTAGCTTGAAGTAAGAGAGAAATGATTTGTATAAGCCCTAAATAGATAAGCTCCATGCAAAACCCTTGTAAAAAAGTGGATCCCACATTAAAAGAGTGTGAAAAAACCTATTCTTTATGAGTGTGACCCACTTTTTAACAAAAGGCTTATATGAAACTTATGTATTTGGGGCTAGTACCTAGCATTAGTTACTAAAATTGTTTTAAAGCTAGATTGTGCAAACAGATTCAGGCTTGTATATTGGTTGTTGGCGCCGTCTGTAAGATCGACTTTTCATTATTTCAAGTAACGGTAGGAGGATGATTCTCTGGCTCACAATATCTTCTCTCGAAAATATCAGATAAGTTCCTCCACCTTTCATTTATTATTTTATTTCGAACGTATTGTTAGAACAAATCGGATATATATATACATATGGGGGGACCTAAGAAAAGGGGGGCGTGCACTATGAATGTGCACCGAGCACTAGGTATGTTTGCGACGTACGCCATGCACAAGCACGTAACGTGCATGGTCCCACATGCCAACTTGCAAAAGACACGGCACGATCCCTTGCTGTGCATGGCAGGCTTGTTGCCCACCACCTATGTGAGTGCGCGCGACACAGTCCTGGCCACTAGGTCACCACGACTGAGCCCGTCGATTTTTTTTCGTCTTCGGAGAGGTGCTTCTCGCCTGGTGGCAAGGCTAGATCCGAGGAACAGAGGCATGGATCATTACACGCTGCGGGCAGTGCCACCCACCAGCAAGTCGCTAGCCAGCGAGCTAGTCAGCAACTGCCACATGGCTTGCCGGCGGCCTCTGTCCCTAGCACAGTGGCCCTCTTCCCCGTAGCTCTGCCGGCCGCGTCACTCCACAAGCTGTTGTCGACCGCACCATGTATGCTGTCAAAAGCCAGAAGCCTAGTGTCCGTGTGCCAGCAAAACTATCGCCAACCACCACTTGAGACGTCGGCTTCTTCTGCAATAGCGCACCGTGCGACCCCGAGAGAGCCAGCTCGAGCACACCTAGCTCGTTGGCTTATTTTGTCATTGGCATGGTGGTCCTCGACCACGGTACTTGCCACTGAAGTTCCTCGCCCCCAGTACTCTCCCACAGGATGTTCCTCGCCATTCCCTCGTCACCAAGCACAGTTCTGTACAAGATTAGTGATGACAGTGAGCTGATGAGGTCAACGACAATCATCATCGAGCTCGCCAAATTCTTCTACCACCAACATGATGGCTCTCAACCACGATGATGTCCCTCGCCAGCAACACAGACGCTTTACCTGATGGAGAAGCACTTCGCCAACATTGTGGAAACATTGCACATCTTGGATGCTTCATCGCCACCCTCACCAACCGTGTACATCCTTGATGCTCCATTGCCCATGGAGACAACCTCAAGCAACCCATAGGGGCGGTCAACGGAGAGGAGGCAAGCAAAAACACATTGATAGACCACGCAAATGAATGTGGCAAGCAAAGGTGGCTAGCAACAACACATGCGTACAAGGATAGACCACTAGCTTAATGGCAAGTAAAGGTGGCGAGCAAATAACCTTGGCGAGAAAGAGTTCAGATGCGATATTTATTATCTTATAGAGCATGACGAGCAACAAACGAGTGGACAACCATTCCATGACAGGCAAATGATTGTGGTGAGCAAATATGGTGAGCAACCGACCGTGCAGACAATATCTCCTAGCCTCTCCTACGTCTCCTCACTACTCTCACTAATGCTTGCCATAGAAGCACCTCGCCACTGTTCGTCATGAAGTTTCCTCGCATCCTCGCCCAAGCTCGCCAAGGAAAATGGTGGAAGGACATCTCGCCTACCTCACCTGAGCAGCTCACACGACCTTGGTGGTGGACAACCACTCCAAGGCGGGCAACTGACTGTAGCTGGAAAGATGGCAGTACACTTTTATTGCCAGTTATAATCTACTGGGAGTGATGATTCACACAAGGAAATGATACTTAGGGACGAACAACTTCCGTTACACAAAAAATACTCAACAACAAACAACCTCAATCAAGGAATAATTGAAAACAACAACTAAATTACTCTGGTTTGTCTTTTTCAAACTCGCTATTTTAAATTTATTTTTACTAACAAATTTGATTTTGGGAGATTTTTTCCGCCAAAACTATTATTTGTTTTCTCTTTTAAATTAATATAAGGTTTTAATTAATTTGTTTGTTGAAAGATATGTAGTATGCTGAAGTGGGACCATCATTTTATATAAAATTATAAATAATCATTACTCTTCTAAGTAGCAAGTTAGCAACAATCGTACGTATATACCTCATGCAAAAGTATACTAGTATCCGATTCCTTTACGTAACATGATGAATTGCTAAACATATATAGACATTTTAGAAAACAAATATATATAAATCAACTACATATTTATTAATTGGGTTCATTTGGGTATATATAAATATACATATATATATAATATTATTCTGAACCCACGCATAAAAATAAAAATAAAAATAAAAATAAAAATAAAAATAAAAAACTTCTTAGATATAGTGGTAGGTAGTAGGTACAAATGCAAGGGCAACGTGGAAACCATAGGCGGAACTACGTTGGGGGTGGCCATCTCCAAAGTTTGGAAAAAATATATGTTAATTTTTTATGGTTTAATATGATTATATTAATTTTATATTGTGTTGGTTTTCCCTCTAAAAAATTATTATGACTCCCTCTACAAAATTATTTTGATCTTATAGATTATTTTAACCTAAAAATATAACAAAAAATATTTTATTTCAATTTTAACTTTGCTCGACCCCCTACAACACATTCCTGATTCCGCCACTGGTGGAAACGTCATGCATAAAATATTATGATCATGATCATGATAGTTGGTTCAATATATAATTAATATATGCATCAATTTTCTACCTAAGTACAGCTTGAAAATAAAAGAAAGGGGTAGCTCAACATGATGACGATCAGATTAGATCCAAACATCATTATAAAATGAATTAGGCTCCATATATATATATATATATAGACCACATGTCCACATATATAAGATAACAACATTATTATTAATTGTGTTGTAACACCAATTTTATAGTGCAATTTCCCGTGTTAAATAAACCAAACTAGTTTGTCAATGAGATCATGAAGACTTATGCACGAGGGGGATCCGGCTGAAAAACCAGGGCCGGCTCTCAAAAGGTTTCAATTTCGTCCCTAAAACCATTTTGGGAAGACGTTTTTGGTCCCAAGTTGGTCTCAAGAAGTGTATTAATGTGGAATTTTCCAATCTCGATTTTTCTCATTAAAACAACAATATGTAATTTTACTAATTAACAATATTAGTGCTGAATATATTAATGTATTTGTCTAAAACTGATATGCAATTATGCATGCATGCCCTCACGACATTATAGTCTCTTGTGTTTGTTTTTTTAGATTTTCTTTAAGGTTGAAAATACGGATCTACAACTTTTCAAGTTGTATTTCGTTTTTTTTCCACGTATCATTTACGTTTTCTGTTATTTTCTTTATTTTAATCTCTTGGACACTTTGTTCATAGAGTGAAAGTCCTCTCCGGAGGATCCTCCGGAGGGTGGGGTTTGAAATCTCTGTTTTAGATAAAGTGTGGTTTCTCATACTGTTTATCTACAGAGAGTTATAAAAGTTTAGACCACATCAGTCATAAAGAAATTTATATATTGGTGGATCTCCAACCATGAATAGTTGGTTTGTAATCTTGGATTTTTCCTGTATGTATAAGTCATAGTTATAACTTCACTTTCATGAATTAATTATGAAGTCTATTTCCCATAAAAAAAAAGGTACTTTAATTTCAAAATCGCCAGAAATATTACTTTTTGTGACGATTTTTTTTGCGACGATTTAAAAATCGCTGAAAAAGCCCTATTTTCTTGTAGTGAGTATTGTGTTCGTACAATATATATATATATTTATATACACACTCAAATATAATTAGCTGCGATCGAGTGTCACATTCTTTTGCTGTACTTAATTAGCGGTACCTGAAGGTATATAATGGTCGTAATTGGCAATGGAAGTTAAGCCAAAGTAAATCACGACGTAGGAGTTGTTAAGCAAAACAATTATTTAGAAGAGTATTTAATTCCATAATTACATACTTAAGCGTACGTTAAATATAATTAATATTAAATTCTATGGATGGTTTGCTGATATATTGATCAATAGCAATACGTGATATTTAATATTCCTGATCCAATGACATGTCGGACATACAAACGGTTGAGAAAAATTGGAAGCTACGTGCCGACCCATGCATGCTATTGTAAATAAGGAGTCATTAAGAAGCTGCTGCTTTATGCAATTAATGATAATTAATTAATTAATTGGAAAATTAGTTTATTCAATGATAATTCAAAAGTCCTGGCCGTGTCGTTACAGAAAATAACATAATATATTATATATAATACGACTCGTAGCTTATATAATCAATATATAAAATATATTATCATTAATTTATAAGCAGTAGTACTACTAATATTAGGTGAGAAACAGTGTGGTTGCTTAATTGGGTAAAAGATCACCAATAGATTTGATCAAGGAAGCTTGAACAGTACTTTAAATTAAACTTACCTTTTGACATATATAATAATATTAACTAAAATATGATATTGAAATGAGCATAGATTTTGGAGAGTAGTAGAAGTACTCCCACATCATTTTCTATGCTTTGTGTTAGGGTTGTTTGCCTCTGAATAGTTTGAAAAGGTTGAAATTGGTGTCCGTTCGATCGTTATAAATATATATATATATAATATGTTCAAAAATGCGATTCACGTGTTTTATATATATATATATATATATGATGAAGAAGATGATGATGATGATCCTATTTAATGGTTATTTTGGTTGCGTCTGCAATTGTTTAATCAAGTAGAGGTTCCCCCCCCCCCCCAAATCAAGCATATTATAAATAAAAAGGTTACAAAAGTTTAAGGTGGAATCTTTCCACTATCAATATACAAAAAGTAACTAGGAATATTATTTAAAGGTAGGCTTCTAAAAACATGATTGGTAACTGTCCATTGCGCCATTGAGTACGCACATCGATTTTGAAATCGATGAATTTTAACAAATTTCTAGTCTTGATAATGTTGGGAGATGTGATAAATGTCTCCAATGATGGTTGAAATGTTTCAGAAAGGAGTGGAATCTGGTCTTTCAATAGAAGTAATTACCGATTGGGCATCCCCTTCTATTATCACAAGATTTTGAGAGGAAGCCATGTTGGGTGTAAGCAGCGCTGCCATCGCTTCTGCCACTAAAGGAATGATGGTTTGTACCTTTTCCGTTATTATCCCCAAAATGTCTCCATTGTGGTTTCTTCATATTGCTGAGTTTATTGAGAATTAGTCTCGTACTGCTGCATCGAATGAGAAGCTTTGATGATTTGGAGGAGGTGGTTTCCATTCTTCTTCGTTGCTGTGTTGACTCAGTCTTTCTTTTCAAGCTTCTTTATAATCTTCATAGATGTGTTTAAGCTGGATATTTACCTCTTCAAGTGATAAAAAAGTGTGATTATGGACGATGTCATTTCTCTTTTTTCAAATAAAACCAAGCATTATGACCGCAAATAGTTGGAAGTGGTGCCTTTCCTCTTTTCGAAGTCCCAATTCTTTTTCTAGATCAATGATCATTCTGATCCAATTTGATATAGAATCAATAGGTAAATTTGCAAGATTTAGGGGTCAACTACTCTGTTGCCACAAAATTCTGATGATAGGACATTCTATAAATAGATGCATTAGAGACTCTTTCTCTTGATTGCAAAGTGGACATTCGTTAGATTCTTGATGGGGAATGAATTCACCAATTCGTGATTTAGTAGGAAGAATATTCCAAAGTAGTTTTCAGATCAGTAATTTATGGCGATCATGAATTTAAGGCTCCATATTGGCTTGAAGAATATTGAGAAGTCATGATGGTCTAAGACTTGGGTTTGCAATGTTGTCTGATAAGCTGTTTTGATTGAGTATTTTCCATTGTGGCTTAGTGCCCAAACAACTTTATCTTGCTCAATTGATCTTGCTGAGAGAGAGATTTTTTGTATTTCTGATACACTTTCCTGATCAAAGAGATTTTGCATTTTTGGAACATCCCATTTCCTAGGATTATTGATTATGAGATTTGAAACTGTAAGCGTTGGATAATATAGGGCCATACCTTGTATTTGTTGTGGTTTGAAGTTATTCAGTGAAGGAATCCACGGGTCTGACCAGATATTTATTGATTCTCCACTGAAAATTTGGTAACAACAACCTTTGTTGAGCAAGTCTTTTGTTTTGAGTATTCCCTTCCACATGCATAAATCAATTGCCTTCTGTGTTGCCTCCCAAAAAGTTGTGTTCTTTAGGTATTTAGCAGTTAGGATTGACTGCCCCATTACTAGGTCCACTTAATTCTCACCCTGTTTTTGCTAGCATTGCTTGATTCATCTTCTCCATTATCTGATATCCAGGCCACCTTCTTTTTTCGGTAGACAGATAGACTTCTAGGACTTTAGTGTCATATGGTGAATTTTGCCTTTTGAGAATCCATACCAAAAGTTTTTGAAAGCTATATCAAGTGTTTTACAGACTGAATTTGGTAGTTGAAATGAGCTCATATGATATATGGTATCATGCTTACTACATATTTGATTAGCATGGTTCTACCTGCTTGGGCTAGTAGCTTTGATTTCCAACCTTCTAATTTTTTTTTTCACTTTGGACAACATTTCACTGTAATTTTCTTTTTTGCTTCTGTTGAATGATGCTGGTAATCCCAGATATTTCATTCTAGTTGATGTTGTTTTATAAGGCAGCCATTGAGAAATAGAAGTTTTTGTTGTTTGACTTGTATTCCTGGTAATAAACATTGAAGATTTGCTCAGGTTTATCTTCTGTCCTGACCAACTTTAATATTTTGCTAGACACTCTTAAATGTTTTGGGCATTTTTTTCTGTTGCCTCTGCAAAGATAATTGTATCATCTGCAAACAATAAGTGTGACACTGTTGGACTATTTCTGCTAATTTGTACCCCTTCTAGTTTTTGTTGAGCTTCGGCCTTTAATAAGATTTTAGATAGTGCTTCTAGGACCAGTATAAAAAGAAAGGGTGATATTGGATCACCTTGTTTGATACATTTCTGAGATTTGAAAAAGTATCTTGGTGAACTGTTGATGAGGATGAAAAATGACACTGTTGATATGCACTCCTTTATCAAATTTATCCATTTTTTAGTGAAATCCAGATTTTTCATCACTACAAAGAGAAATTCTCATTCCACCTGATCGAAAGCCTTTTCTATCTCTAGCTTAATTGCCATCAAACCTTTTTTCCCTGTTTTCCTTTTGGGATGGTGAAAATTCTCATGAACTATGATAGTATTTTCTTTAATGTTTTTACTTGGGACAAAAGTTGTTTGGAGTGGAGAAATGATTTTTGGGAGCAAGCTTTTGAGATGATTGGCCATGATTTTGGTTATAATTTTGTAGCTGACATTTGTAAGGCTGATGGGGCGATATTGGCTTAGACTATTTGGGCTTGACGTCTTTGGGATAAGAACAATTTTGGTATGATTAATCTGCTTTAGAAGTTGACCACTGCTAAAGAAATTCTGCACTGCTAGTATGACTTCATTCTTAACAATATTCCAGTAGTGCTTATAAAAGAGGGCCGTCATTCCATTAGGCTTTGGAGCTTTGTTACTGGGAATTTTTTTTAAAGCTTCTAATATTTCATTTTCTTCTGGTATGGCAATTAGAGATTCATTATCTATATCCCAGATTTGCTTATCAAAGAGATCATCCAAATGATCCGGAACGATTGGATTTGAATAGGAATATATAGAGCTGAAATGATTAATAAAAGCATATTCTATCTCAAGATGGTCAACAGACCAAATACGTGTTCCCAGTTTGATTGATTCAATATCATTCATTCTTATTCGGATAGTTGTTGTCAAGTGATAAAATTTGGTGTTGAGATCCATTGAAGTAAGCCAAGTGAGTCTGGATTTTTGTCTCCATAAGATTTCTTCATATTCTCTTTGCTTGTGAAGTCTGTGTTGCAAAACTTTCTTTTTCTTGGTTAGATGGAGTCATAAGATTGCCTTGTACCTCAAGAAGTTCACTTTCAATCTGAAGTATATTGTGGTTGATTTGCCCGAAGTGACTTTTGTTCCAAACTTTGAGTGCTTCTTTGGTGGACTTGATTTTCTTTCATAGGATGTAGGACGGATTGCCCAGATGAGGTTTACTCCATGCTTCACTTATTATTTGGTGGCTTAAAAGCTCATGAGTCCATAATTTTTCAAACTTGAAAGAAGGGGCTTGGTGGATATTGGCCGTGGTATGCAACAAGATTGGATGCTGATCTGATGTTGATGATGCTAAATGCTGTAATGTGGCATCTGAAAAAAGCAGTCTTCATTCTTGATTTGCAATGGCACGGTCTAATCTTTCTCTTATGAGTGCATTTCCCTGTTTGTTATTAGTCCATGTGAACTTTGGGCCCATATAACCAATGTCAATTAGGCCATTTCTGTCTATGAGAGCTTTGAGGCCTTTATTTTAAGAGACGAGCCTCCCTCCATATTTTTCAGATTGATTAATGGGATCATTGAAATCTCCCATACAAACCTAAGGCCCCGGAAAAGCTTGATATAAAGAACCTAAGTGGCTCCAGAAGTTAGCTTTTTTGTTCCATTGTGCTGGTGTATATACATACGTAATTAACCATAGTTGGTGTAAAGGATCAGAGTAGACTAAAGCTCAGATTGCATTACACTTTATATGTACATGTTCAATTTCTAAACCCGATCGCTACAAAAGTAGAAGGCCCCTTTTTTTAACAAACAGCAGGACTGTAAACAAAATGATGGAAACCTATAATATTAACAATAGATATGGTGTGGTCATCTGTCGCCAAGGTTTCTGACAAAAAAATTACATCCAGGTTATATTTCCTAATATTAATCCTTAAGTTTCTGATTGCTTTGGGGCTGGCTAGTCTCCTGTAATTCCAAGCCATTGTCTTCACTTAGCTTGTGGAGGCATTTTTAAGCTTGCCTCGCTAGCTGTTTTGGATTTCCTTGGGAATGAGAGAGTGGCCTGCTGTAAGGATTGTATTTTGCTTTCCCTCTGAATTTTTTCTCCTTACCCAGAGAGCTTGATGTGAAGAGCTATGGCCATTGAAGATTCATCTACTTGAAGCTCTGGAGTTGTATACTCAATTGTGTCTTTTTTCTCAACTTTAACTAGACGTTGAGATTTTCTTTTGGGAGTTTCAGCAAACTCAACATTCTGATGCCTTTTAGAGGGTAGGATTACTGGAGTAGGGTGATGATCTTATGTTATGAATGTAGCAGTAATCTCTCTTGGACTGAGATCTTTATCAATATACTGTGAAGCTTGAATGGGATCAATAGATATTTTTGTTGCCATTTCCATCTGCATGGGACTGATTTCACACTAGGGATTTAAGTCTTCAATTAGTTGAAAATTCATCTGAGGTTGAGGTTATTCCTTAACACTTTCAATATCTGGACTTGGAGCTGAAATCTCGGAAGAGTCACTTTGGACTTGAGTAGTTGAAGGGCTGCTCCTATTTTATGGTGTGACAACCTAAGGGCGACGTACCTCTAAGCTAACCCTCCCTATCACGCCAAAACAAAACATATGGATATTAACTTTCATTTTGTTAGAGATAGGATGGCTTCTAGCACGCTTAAAGTTTCATTTATTAGCTCCAAAGATCAAATTGCGGATGTCTTAACAAAACCACTGGTTGCTGACAAATTTCTTCGGTTCAAGACGAGTCTCAATGTTGTACACTGTTAGACTCGAATGGGCATATTAAGATATATACCTTTGTTTCGGACTCAGCTACACATGAGGAGAGTTTATCACAAACACATGGTGTGTAGACTAGAAAGGAATCGTAAAGTATTTCAAATTATGTTATTCTCTACTGTTATATGTAACAAACTTATTCCTTTTTTATTCTCTTTCTTTTGTATATATATTGATACATCAATACAATGAAATGAATAAGATGAATTCCATTCATTCATGCTTCGTCTAACATATGAGAGCGCACGGGTACTAGTACAAGACCCCCCGAGGCCTTAGCCAAGTCAAAACGGCTCTGCGCTGAGCCGAGCCAGGATATCAAGTTCTCTTGCTCGTACGAGGGGTGCAACTGGAACAGGCTGCATAAGAAGTTCAGGCCCCTGAAGTCGGTGATCTGCGTGAAGAACCAATTCAAGAGGAGCCACTGCCCTAAGATGTACTTGTGCAATTGCTGCAACAAGAAGAGCTTTTCAGTGGTGTCCGACCTGAAGAACCATCTTAAGCGTTGCGGGGAGGCCAGGTGGATGTGTACGTGCAGGACGAGCTACTCCCACAAGGACAAGCTTTACGGGCACATGGCCTTGTTCGAGGGGCACATGCCGGCGGTTGGGGATGTGGCCGAAAGGGCCAAGGACTTGGCAGTGGATGCGGCTGCGTTAACGAGGAGGACGACAGCGATTGAGGAGGACGAGGTTGTGGTTATCACAAAGGAAGCTGGTGAATTAGCGCCAGCGAATTCCTTGGAGAATGGATTCTTCGAGGGATTATTAGGTGGGTTTGGCTCGATTGAAAGTTTTTGTTTTCAAGATGTGTTGGGTTCACCTAATGAATTCGATGGTTTGTGATTTTGGAAGGTGACAAAGGAATATATATCTCTGCCTTTAATATTTTGTTGTTGGAGTCATATATATTTGTATCTACGAATGTATATATGTACTTACCTTTTCGTGATAAGATAGTTATGGACTTCGTTGTTGTTTTTTGTTTTAATGTTGCTCTACTTCTAATTAATTTTTGTCCACTTTAAGATCACTTAAGTAGCTAGAAAGTTCATATCTCGGATGATAATTATGCTGTGTGAGTTTTGATGTGTTTGTTTTCAATCCCCTGGTAATGTGAGACGACAATCTCGTACGTAATTTTGAGTTTACAATGGTTGCAATTGGTTTACTCAAATGGTTTCAAGTAATTATTTGTAACTTGATTCAGATGAAGATTTGGTCTGTATATTGAACAATGATTACTTGGGAGTCTCAGAAATGATGTGATCCTGTTGTGTAAGATATGAAGCTAGTACTTGAAGACAGTGTTTTAAATATCGTACCGTACCGGCCATCGGTCTGGTACAAGTATAGTATGTGTTTCTTACCGATCAAAATACTTGTTGTACCGGTCGTACAGCTGATATTTTGGCCTTTAATTTTTTTTATTTTTTTAAACTACAAGCTCATTTTTTTACTCCCAATTCAGACTAGGCTATTTATAATTTATATATCTATGTATTTATATATAATTTATTCATATATAGACTATTATTTTGAAATATAATTTATATATATACATTTATATATAATTTATTCATATATCGACTATCCCGAAATGGTACCAGTATCGAAATATTTCGTTCCAGTGCCTTCACTGGTACAGCATCCGGTATGGTATTCAAAATATTGCTTAAAGATTCACCATGAGCTATCAATCTAGTTTTGCCAAGTGCAGCAAATAAGCTCGTCTCTGTTTTTTCATCTTGAAGTTTCGAGTAAAAAACAATTGCCGGAAGGATTTGGGTTGTGTGAGGGGAGCTGTTCCCAGTGTAGGACCCAAACGAATGAGCCCAGCCGACGCGGTATGGGTGGGCCTAAGGACGACCCGGTAAGACTAAATCCATATGAGAGAATAGGATATCCCGAGCCGCGGGCCATGAAGGGCAAGGTCGGCCTATGAAGCCCACAAGGAAGCAGCAAGGTAGCACGCGTGAGGCATGCTAAGAGGCATGACAATTTGAATATTGTCAGGATACAAAGTCATCTTACTATCTACTATTTGTAATATTGTAATATTATTCATTTAAATTATTTGACAATTTGTAATAGTTTTAGATTAATTTGTATTATTGTAGTAACTTAGAATTCTTAGTATTTTTTTTTATAATGTTTTATGCTTTAACAGCCTTTGTTTCATTTTTTGTTATATGTAAAATATAATTTTTATATTTTTAGACATTTTTTAAAATCTGGGCCTAAGATGACCCATAACAAAAATAGGCTATGGCCCTAATGGGCCATGTGCCCATTTGGGTCGGATGGGAGGTAGACAAACCTGGGGTCCAAATCCACCCCTGGCACCCAGACATGGACATCACCCTGGGGCAGCAGGGTCAGATCTCGGAGGGCAAACCCCACCCCCCGCCAAGGCAGGGGTAGGGTGCAAGAAGTAGGAACCCCAACCTTGGGGGTGGAGGTAGCACCTCTATTTCTAAAATAAATAAAATTTTATTATTATTTAGAGTTTAGATAAATAATCCAATGTAATATTAGGTTTTGAGTAGGATAGATAAAAGGCAAAAAGTGTGATATTAGGCAAAATTTGCTAATGGATAGCCAGACTGATGCTAGTACTCTAATACGTTGTTGATTCTAATCACCAAAAGACGTCATTTTTTAGGTTTTGATCCACACCTTTAATATAGATATAATATGCTCGATATAAGTTAAAGAATGTACGTTTTTAAAAAAGATAATGAATTTTAAAAAATGTAACTATTTCAACCAGCATCCGATTGTGAGAAACCAAAATTTTTAAATATTTTATTTTATTTATAAAAAGTTTAGGTTTGCATACAAAAATCGTTGATCTACTGTAGAGTAAAAAGAGTTTTATCTTATATACGATAGCAAGTTACATTAATTATAAAAGATATCTTTACCAAGTAAACATAGTCTTTTGAAAAAAAATAAACGCACAAAGCAATCAAAGCTTCCACACATACGAATTGTACTATTGTTGTTCTAGTAAGTCCTTAATCTTGAGACTGGGGAATGTAATTTCCAGTGTTTAAACAAGATGGAGTTTGCTGGTATATTCCAATATACTTCATTATATACCTTTTTATATGATGGACTAATTTTGATGATGATTATCTGATCAATTTGGAAGCATTTTCGGATATACACATTAGGGGTGTAAATGGTCCGATTCGGTTCGGTTTTAAACATATTTTAGAACCGAGCCAGTATATACTGATTTTGAGATTTGAAGAACTGATACACCGGTTATGTCACTAAACCAGTAATTCCGGTTTGGTTTTTGGGTATATTATATAATATACTATATAGACTATATATATTATAATATACAATAATATAATGATAATATATTGTAGTATGAGTAATGCTATACACCACATACTAAGTAGTATGTAGCACATTCATTACTACATACTAAGTAGTATGTGATAATAAATGATTATTTAATGGTAATAAATGTGTCACATCTTACTTAATATAATCAAAATAAGATGAGAGTGTGGTATATAGCATTACTCATAAGATTTTAAAATTTAATATTATATTAATAAGTAATTTATCATATAATACAAAATTACTTTATATATTAAAATTATATATAATATAACAAATATTTTATACAATATAAAAAATTAAAAAATATATATGAATTGGTCCGGTCCGGTGTTAGAAAAAGGAAAATCAGAACAGAATTGATTTCGACCAGTTTTGAGATGAAACCGATATCGGATCGGACCGAATCTGGTATTGGACCAAACCCACCTGTCCTGTCCAGTCCGTTTTACCGACTCATCAGTTTTTGTTTTTACCCCTAATACACATTTACGGGCCTATAGCAAAGTAAAATCAATCCTCTAGTTCATTCTTTGATAAAATTTAGGATCGATATTGTCAACTTTTTTCATTATTTATTTATTTTTCAACAATTCCGTCCATCCAACCTTAGACTTCGTTTGGTTATGCAATTCATATGAGATGAAATGAGATATTTTGAATCGTAGTAAAATTCTTGAATTAAGATGAGATAAAATAATTTGTAAAAAAAAAAGTGTATTTGAATAGTGAGATGAGATGAGATAGTTTTTAATTTTTGGGAATTGAAAAATGTGTGGGTCCCACGGTTGATTAGGGATCTGAAAAGTGCACTGTTCACCGTTAGATTTCATTGTTCATGCACTGTTTACTGTCAGATTTCATTGTTCATTTATTGTTCACCGTCAGTTTTCATTGTTCATTGTTAGATTTCACTATTCATGCATTGTTATTTAAGTGGATGTTTTTAAAATTTAGAGATGAAATATAGTATGTTTGGATAGGGAAAACTAAAGTTCAATACAGATGAGAAAACATTTCATCTATACTACTAACCAAACTGAGCCTTAATATTTCTCGTTTGTTTTTGCAGATGAGATGAGAGTATATGAGTTGAGATAAAAATTAAAAGTTGAATAAAATATTAATAGAATATGTTTTTTAAATATTATTTTTATTTTGAAATTTGAAAAAATTAAATTGTTGATTTTATTTTATGTGAAAATTTAAAAAAATTATAATGATTAGATAAGATGAGATGAGTTGAAAAGTTTTTGTAAAAATGTACGAGGTTATAGAAAAATTCTAAATGGAAGCTTTACACCATACACTTCCACCTAACCAATATATAATTTGTCTTTCTATCTTAATGCTTAAATATGTGTATATTTAAATAAAATGACAAAAATAACAAATCATATATTAGGTAGGTAGAGGTTGTTTATAATGTAAAACTTTCTTGTAGAATAACTCAATCTTATAATACAGCAGCGATAATATGAAGTAACCAAAGCAAATCAAAGGGGACAAAAAAAGAAAAAAAATGCAATGATCGAAATCTGTAGCATGTAGGGGAATAAACATATCTGAGATAAGTATTTTAACTCCCTTAGCTTTTAAATGTTTCAAGAATGGTTAGGGGTTGAATACTCTCAATTGTAAGATTTAACTCATTGTGATCACCCATGGACCCGATCCAAAAAATGGGTGATCGCCCACGACCCTTAAAAAAAAAAAAAAAAATAAAGCATACGAAGGGAATAGAAGATAACCTAAACTCAAATGACCAAAACTCATGAAAGGGAAAATAAAAGTGAACAATGTTATATAACAGTTGCGAGCAGTTCCAATCGCATTGCATTTCTATGATGATGATTAAACGCGATCTCAATCATGAAGAATACAAACTTTTCCCTGTCAAGTTCTCTCACATCATATACACTGCTCTTTTCTTCTTATTGTGAAGGAACCAAAAGGACAGTGTGCTTCCACCATCCACTGTACATGGCAACCACCTAAGTATATATTTTTTTCATAACCCATAACATCACATTGATTTTTTGACATCTCCTTCCCATAGGTTGAAGAAGGGGGGAACAGAGAAAAAAACAAAACAAAACAAAACAAAACAGAAGAAAAATGAGTCCAAATAATTAAAATACCTAACCTTTGGTAAATTCAACGCCCCTCTACTTAACTCTTGTTACCATTTCCCAGATTCTCATAGAATAAAATGTACCCATGATCCGTGTTACTTGAATATTCCTGTGCTGACCCGAAGAATGTCTGCACAACAGACTCATCAATCATCTCCACATTTTCATCATCAAAAAATAACCAATGGTTATGGCTTTTCACAAGGCTGACATTGTGCCCATGGTTGGTCCCACTTCCAACATGGACAACTACTGCAAACAGGGAATACTCAGAATCAGCATCTTCCATTGTGTTGCTCAGCTTCAGCTCAAGTGGGAAGACAACCCGATAAGACAGCTTCTTGTAGCGACCCAGCTGCTCAATGTATTTAAAACGCTTCAGATGGATGACTAATATGTGAGGTGGCTTCTTTATCTTCATCCTCTTCTGTGCTTCTTGCAAACTGCATGTAATAATGAGGTCCATTTTCAGTTACCACCGGACAAGACTAAAATATAAAGAATGGAAGTACAATGTTTCTTAGCTCTTTTGGCTGACCTCTCTTGTCCTGCAAAAAAACCTCTAGAAGCTGTGTAGTGTAAAAGGGTAGAGCATTGCTCAATATGGTAAATAATTAATCCATGAAGAACTAGCGGGTGGCTGCCCAGGACATAGCAGTTGGAATGCACAAAGCACTACATAATACAGCCATCAAAGAATACATTGCCATATGATGCCAATATAATCTTCCTATATCACCCACCCAGAGAAGCAAGTGGATAATGGTTTTGCATATAGAAGAGATGAAGCTTTGCGGTGGCAGTGGGGATATATTTGTAACAGAAAAAGAAAGATTCATTATTTTCAACTTATCAAAACAAAAATCTCTCTTTCTTCGCTCGTGAAACAATCTCGTGAGCTGATCAATTTATTGACACTGAAATAAATAAGCAGTCAATACAAAACTATTAATGTGCACATACCAAAAAATCTAATCAATAGAACTTTTTTATAACGATGGCTATTCCATTTTGGAGTGCTTCGGCATTGGGGTGCACATATAATCACTTCTACAATCATCACCGAGCTAAGACTTAAGCAATCACTAGGTGACTAGCTGAATAGCAGCCGAAATATACAATAGTATGATAAAACTCTAATTCAAAATTCTCCATATCACATGTATTCAAAGCTAATATTGTATAACTAATAAGAAGAAATGGAGATTTTTTTATAGGTAAAATTGAGCTTTTATGCATAAAAGCTACCCACCTACAGCATTTGTCACAAAAATATTTGTCCTCTGCATTCAATGTCTCTGTTGAGCTGAAGTTTTTCAAACAGCTTGTAATTGAACTATTCTGTTCAATATCAAGGCTCAAGTCAAAGAATGTTTCATCCCTTGCTGTCACTGTCTCACATCTCAGGCACCTTGTTTCATTGGTGAGTATTCCCTGAGTCAAACAGCCAAAATATATTATGAGAATCTACAAAAAATATTACGAGAATCTTACAAGGGGCAGGAAGAAAAAGCATCTACATCATCACTGCCAAACAATGTATTAAGGGGAACTAAAATCCTGTTACTCAAATAAATCAGCAGAGCACATCAATTTCCTACTCTATTTTTCTCTCTTTTTTTTTTTTTTTCCTTCCTTCAGAGGGGGTAGGGGGAGTACATTTACAGTATCACTGAGAAAGAGAACCCATAGATATCAAGAATTAGACCAATTCCCAAAACAGTGAATCCCTGCCTATCGTTTGCATGAGTTGATGATCAATTCAACATCATACATATATATATAACTTATAAAAGAAAATACACATATATATATATGAAATGGCGGAGCAAAATCACCTGAAAAATTTTGTGCATCCAGGTAACTAAAGGGTCTTTTTGAGGACCATTAGCCTGAACATTTTTTGGCCCATTTGCAGCTTTATCAGAAGGTGACGATGTTTCCGGATCACTTTTTGCAGCTTGGGCCTCTTTCTCCAATATGTCAACAAGCTCATTCAGCAAAAAATTCAGAAATTCAAAGGCATCCTACAAAAAATGAGAAAATGTGTCTGCATAACGGACGATATACTTGATCCTATAAATTTTGTATTAGACCAGAAAAAATGGGAGAAGATCAATCAAGATACAGAACAAGATAGAGACATCATACTTGAATTATTGATAATAAATATTTAGCAGAGATGCACCACTACCATTGTAAAGAAAAGGGAACATCTAGTTCTGAAATATTATGTATTGTCCCTTGAATTTACCATTTAAATGGAAATTTTTTACCATTTATAAGTTTGTGAGATAGATTAGATTTATGCAAAGATTCATAATCACTTCGACTACTCTTGCATTTTACACCATTCAAAGTATGTACACAGTCAGCCTTTGAAGCCAAATGGTATTCCGGGTCAATGTATGAAGTTAGTGTGTTAATGGTGTTTGGGAAGGTGGCAATGAGGACTATTATTCTATTTGATAATAAATAATAGAAAATAAGACTGTTCTCCATTCTCTAAAATTTGTGTGAAATTCAAGGAATAGCATCCTTTATGAAGTAAACACAATGGATCCCAATGTATAACCCAAATATATTTAAAATTCTATATTTACCACATCCTCAATTGGCTATCTGAACCTCACAGTCCAATTAATATTAGATTGCAACTATTGTAAACCAAGATCTGAAAGCTGAAAATCCAACTATATACCTGTCATTCCTGTAACAGGGCACCACCAAGCATACACTATTTTTTTATTTGTATTTTTTATAATTAAGGACATTTATTCAAAGTGCAGAGGGGCACAACCCAAATACATAATACAATAGGAAACACTCAACTAGGTGATAGAGAAGGAGAAAACAATTCCAAGAAATCTAGAAAGCTACAGGAATGGAAGCTATTGTGCGCCACCATACAAATATAAAGAGTTGAAAACAATGGCTGTTAATTCTGATATTGTCCTCACTACCTACAAAGCTTCAGGCCTTACGTTCCCACCAAATACACCACATGAAACACTATTATCCCCAAGGAATGCTCTGTATACAAAAAACTCAAACTTGTCCAAACTGCTCTCCAGAAACTTTGTTTTATAAGTACTTGAAATTTAAAAGAGAGAGAGTAGACATCTTTAGAAACGCTCCACACTCCAGATTTAGTGAAGTATGTGCGTGTGTGTGTGTGTGTGTGTGTGTGGGCACATTCATCCTTCCATTTCTATGACAGGAGTTATAGGAGGGAGATCACTTGTGCAAACGTCTAGCCAACATTTGTTTTGGCATGGAATAGGAGAGAGATAACCTAGCAATGGGAATGAAGCATCAAAGGCACTTCCTTTTGTGCAAGATAAAGTAGTTTGATGTATCAATGACAATCCCCAGCATAGTCGCACTAACAGCACCCATCCATTTTCACAAACCCAATCCTCGAGCACTCAACAAGCAATGACATTTTTTATTACTACTCTACTTATTTCGGTCATAGTTAGTTGAAAACAATTCTCAAATTCCTGTAATTTTTTTTTTTGATTGGCACTGGGTGTCCGGGAATAACGTCCCGACTAATCCCATGGGTGCACAGGCCTCGGCAAGAAATCCTGTAATTTTCTTAAGTCAACGAAATGCTAAATTTTGTTAACTGTCATTCCCCCAGCCAAAGCTGATTCTGCCTGACAGTCAAAAGTTGTAACCCAAGGAAGGTTTAAACCACATCTAGGCTCATACTCCAAATGGACTAGTCAATGATACAATTGGAGCCCTTTGGAATTACTATAAAGAGCAAGAACTTCTCTGTTCTAAGCAATATGGGATCTCATTCACCACCTATACTCACTCAATATGCGATATCACAGAAGTACTATAATATACATACTCAGAGAAAAAAAGTACAATTATATGCATACCTGGGGCATGTAGCTACGGAAAATCTCACTTTGTTTCTTCAGTCTCTGTACAAAACGCTTCGGAGCAATGACACCTGTTTTCTTCTTCTGCAAAGTTATCTACACAAAGGGGCAAATGAACTAATGCCCCCACTATCATGGCCGGAAATATTAACAAGTATATATATATATATATGCCATAGCATCAATAGAGAGACTCCTGTTTTGCACAGGGAGAGGGGGATAAGATTCTAATAGAACCAGAGAAGTGAAAGAGAGAGAGAGACCAAGGATTCCTAAACTACAGTTGAGATTAAAAAAATCAGAAACAAAAATACCTAACAAATGCATGATCACGCAAAAACCATAGAGTGATAACCCAGAAGAATCCATTGGAATCTGTTCTACAAATATAGATATTATAATGAAGGAGATGCTAGACTATCGCAAAAGGAGGAAAGATTCAACAGTAGAACCTGCCAATGAAGTATAAGTAAGTATACAAACAGTGCCTGATGTAGCAGAACTAATCTACAGATAGATTGTCTACCCAAAAATAAGATAGGAGGAAGATATTCTTTGATCTCTCTAAATCATCAGTCCAGTAACAAATACTACAATTAGGGTATAAGAGGATATCCAAAGCTGCAATCTGAAAACACTGGAAGAAATTGCGATTTTGAAGCAAACACAATAAAGATTCCTCGATCATGATGTCAGTCCATCGTTATTGATGACTTACTATTTAAACTGAGCCAGGCCTGTAGATAATTTATTAATATAAAATCATAAAGAAACCAACTAGTAATTGGTCTGGCGACCAACTATTTTAAACAATACATATTGGAGACTTCTTGGACCATTCTCAAGAAAAAATGCTCTAGACTGGTTTATTGCTAAAGTCACACACAAGCACAGATAAATGTCATACAATCCCAAAACCATACCTTTTTATATCCATATATCTACTGTGCATGAGTGTGTGTGTGTGCAGGAGCTAGATATTTACCTGCATAAATAGGTCTGCTAAGCATGTTAACAGATTTTCTTCTGCATCACCAATGTTTTTGTTATTTGCATAATACTCTAGCAGTTGCTCGCGAAATGGGATGCAAAAATAAAGTGCCTGCGTGCGCAAACAAGAACAAAAAAAAGGATGACATTTTTGGAGTACCATCACAAAATGACCATAAAAAATAATCGAAGTTCTCAATCCACCCATCATTAACAGTAACACGTCATATGTCAATAGGAAGTATTCACCGAGTCTATATGAAACCACTCGTACTGCCTGTTGACCACCTTGGATAAGTGTAAATACAGTTGGAATATCTACTTGAAAGCTGTTGGGTGCGAATCTTCCAAGGATATTAAAATGTACTAATAATTTAATTATATAAATAACTATATAAAAGTCCAAAAACAGGATTATATAGACAGATATGTTAAAAGAAATATCAATAAGGATATCAATTTGGAAACTGGCAGAATTTAAAAAATGGGAAAATGAAAAAATGAACTTAACTTTTTTAATGGTGAATCTATTAACATCTTTTTCTTCATTGCGAGGTGGCTAAGACTTTGTGGAATGAGATTTTTGGTGGGACGGGTATTGCTTGGGTGATGCCTAAGCAAGTGGTGGATCTCTTTGCATGTTGGAAAGGTTTTGAGGGGAGACAACGTATTATTGCTATATGGAAAATGATTCCTTCGTGCTTGATGTGGTGCTTATGGTTGGAGAGTAGGGGTGAGAATTTTTCGGTCCGGATTGAAAAAACCAACTGGACCAGACCGAATTTACCCCTACTCGGTCTTGGTCCATGGTGTCTCCAAAACTTAGTTTTTAGTCCGGTCTCGGGGTGTGGTTTTTTTTTTACCGAAACCGACCGAATCACTTACATATAAATTTTTTAAATATATAATATATTATTTATATAGCAATTGTATAAGTTAATTATGTAATTTTCTCTAATCTTTTACCATTAATATTATAAAATGTAAAATAACATATACCATCAATTAACTAATAAATCATATCATAACATATGTTATTATATGTAGATAATACTCTACTAAAGTACTAAGCTAGTAACTATTAACATCATAAATATAATTATAGTCTTGGACACAATCAGAAGGAGTAGAGCCTTCAATGTTGAGTTCACAACACAACAAGTTGAAGAGATAGTGAATGCTTTGGTTCTGGACAATGAGATAGGCAAGAAAGAAGTAAACTCTCTCCGTACGTAAAACCCTAAGGAAACCGCCGCCACCCTTGTCGGCGAGTGACCTCTCACCGACGTCACAGATAAAGACGACGCGCTTCGGCAACTTCGCTGAGGGCCGTCCAGCTTCGGTCCTGAGGAGAGAGAAAACACCACGAAGCGTGAAAACTCTTAAGGAACCAGATCTGCCGCCACCCACCCTTGCCGGTGTGAGACACCACACCTTCGGCACAGATAAAGCCGACGGACCTCGGCGACTCGGCTGACCGGCGTCGGTCCAACCTCCGGCGTTCTAGATCTCGCTGTTTTGGCTCTCAGAGTACTCCGGGGATCCTTCCGAAGGCTCCATTGGTCGTGCCGTCGACTCAGAAGGCTCCAACGAGTACTCCGGTGTCTCCTGTGAACACAATTTGTAGCTGGAGTCCAAGACAACTCTATTGCTTGCAGTGAGCATGAATTGGAATCCAGCCATCCCTGCAGTGCTTGCAGCTCCCAACGGACTTCTGATATGGCTTCTAAGATGACGAATGATTGTTGAAGAAGGGGAATGGGTCAGTAAGGGTTCTTCTATGGAGTTGGTCATAGAATTTAAATCCTTTACATTGGTGAAGGAGGGGAGCATGTTGGCCATTACTGAAAGGAGTCGAAAGGTGATATCTAAGTTGGTTCTGGGCTCGACAACAGTACAGTGGCTGGCCAAGGCCATGGAAGCGTGCACTAAGGATAAGAAACAAGATTTTTTCTCCACTGTCTAGGAAGGTTGACGCAGTTTCACGGTGCATCATTGCTCGAATGCTCAAGGACGTTATATGGCGGTGGGGGGAGGAGGAATTTTATTTTCATTCCTGACGAGGGAGGCAATGGCTGGAAAAGGATGGGGGAGGTGCTGCATCATTTTTCCTTCAGCAAGAGAGGGAGTGAAGGCTTGGAAGGACAAGGTGCTGGAGGTGGTGTGGCAGGGAGGGAGAACTTGGAGAAAGATCCAAGAACATCCTCGGGGGCGAGGCGATCCTATGCGGCAGCTCTAAAGACGGGTTGTGCTTCGGGGGTTCAGAGTGTGAGGGGGCCGCAAATCACGCCTCAAGACCAGCTTGTCGAGATGCACAATTCTTTGAAGGAGATGGAAACCCAACTTGTCAAGTTGAAGGCAACGATAACTTTCTTGTCTACGAAAATAGACCGGCTTTCAGCTGGAGGCAATAGGGTGGTAAGAAACATGATAGGCCCGAATTCTTTAAACTTAGAAAAAGGAAAACGGAAGATTGGATTCAGCCCTGTCCCTATAACCAGATCCAAGAGAGTATGGCGGGTCAAAAGGAAATCTGGGTTATTTGAAGTGGGGTCTACATCGGGTATTGGCGTAGAGACATCAGTAATGGAATGTCATTCGCCTCGTGTAACACAGGATAGATCGATACTTGGTTTTACACCCTTGGTCCTAGAAGAAACTATGGTCCCTCGTTAGAGTTAAAGGAAAAGGGTGTATTGTCGAGGTTTGAAGAAAATGTAGGATCCGCTATCACCCCAGAGGTGAAGGGACTTGCTGTCACCTCAGAATCTCCAATGGCGACCCCGATACCATTGGAGAGAACCAATGGAGTTACTGAAGAACCAATGGACTTGACGTTGGTGCCTTATGTAGAGGAATGTCTAGATTCGGGAGTGCAGTTAGATACTGTGGCTCCCCTGGTCTCTCTTCCTCCAATAGCGGATTGGATTCTGCCTAAAGTTAATGAGATTCAGCAGTTTGTGGGAATTTCACATGGAGGATGTGAAGACCAATTTAAAGAACTAATTACTACAATCGAGGCAAGCCGCACACTTGAAACCAAATCAAGTTTCAAGAAAAGCAGGAAGTTACAACATCTTTTTTCGGCAATCAACTACGACGCTAAGGGTGATAGCTTAACTAGAGGGAAGTCTAAAGCGAGGGCATTGTGAAGACAGGGGGAATCAAGGTGTTAGGGTTGGTGTTCGGGTAGAGTTTTAGTTCTACAGGAAGCTAAGGGTTGGGGTCGGGTCTGATGTATTTTGGGTGGTTTTTTTATGGGCTTTTTGAGTCATTAAGGGCTTGTTGGGTCATTTTGGGCAATGTATTTTCTTGTATACATTCAGTGTACTTGGTTTCTCCTTTTGATATATACAATATTTTTACTTATAAAAAAAAATATAATTATAATTAATTATTTTTTTAATGAGTATTGGGCAGATGAAAGCTCCTTCAAAAGTAGCTTTTTTTGTTTGGACAACAACATTAGGCAAAATTCTCACCACAGATAAGCTAAGCAAATGTCGGGTAATGGTGTTGGACTGGTGTTGCAAGTGTAAGAAAGATGGTGAATCAGTCGACCATCTGTTCCTACATTGCGAGGTGGCCAGGACCATGTGGGAAGATTTTTTTACAGGACTTGGATTATCATGGGTCATGCCCCTTAGATTGGTGGATTTTCTAGCAAGTTGGAGAGGTTTCCGAGGTAACTCACAAGTTGCAACAATCTGAAAAATGGTCCCTATATGTCTGTGTTGGTGTATTTGGAGGGAGCGAAATGGTAGAAGCTTAGAACAAAAACCATGAGAGACCAATGGAGGAGCTAAATTTTTTTTTCTTTAAAACATATTTTTCATGGGTGGAGGCCATTCTTTGTAAGAAACTAAATGTCCATGACTTTCTATTATCAGTTGTAAACTCTAGTTAGGTAATTGTCATGTATACTCCCTGTGTACTTGGATTTTGCCTATTCTTATGAATACAATTTCTTGATTACCGATAAAAAAGTTGAGTTAATTACATAATCCACATTAAAGAGCTCACTTAATCTTGATTTTATTAATTTAATTAATTTTTTGTATTAATTATCTTCCAAAAAAAGAAAAGAAGAAAAAAATGTTCCTAACTTAAACTGATGGGAAGATGTATGTTTAATTATTTTTATTATATTCTTAACACTCCCCTAGCACGTGGAATATTTGATTAAATGGAGTAGAGTGTAGAGTCAGGATTCGAACTCAGGACCTCTACTCTGATAACATGTGAAATTACCACTTTTCCCAAAAGCTTAAGTTGATGGGAAAAAATAGATTTAATTATTTTTATTATATTCTTAATAGTCTGCATAATGAAAGTGAAGCACAAAAAAATTGATGTAGCTACTACAAGAACACCGCCTAAACATTTTCTCTCCGTATGTTCTCGTTTGACGATGGTAAATACCACCCGATCTCTCCGCTGAGTTTGGGTGGTACGTGACGGTGTTTCACAGCTAAGCTTTTGGAGGTTGACATGCTCAGAATGGGTCTTTCTAAGGAGTTGGTTATAGAATCTAAATACTTTTCACTCATGAAGGAGGGGGGATGTTTGGTTATTACAGAGAGAAGTTGGAGGGTGGTGTCTAAGGTGGTTCTGGGACCCTCATCGGTGCAATGGCTGGCTAAGGCCATGGAAGCTTGCACGAAGGAAGCAAAAGGTGAAGGCAGTTGCAACTTTATAGCACAGTGTTGCTTGAATGATTGAGGCCACTATATGGCAATGGTGGAATATGGTGGTGGTGGGAGGAGGAATTTTATCTTCGTCCTTGAAGAGGTAGCATTGGTTGGAATAGGATGGGGGAGGCTCTGGGGGACTTTATCTTTGACAGGAGAATCACCCACTATGATGGTAATATGAAGAGGAAGGAGATGAAGGCTCAGCCGCAACATCACTCCTACAGGGAGGCGCTGATGGTGGAGCAGCCCCGTGTGTTTCGAAATGGGAACGACAACATGGTAGGACAGACAGAAAGCCTGACAGAAAGTCTCGTCTAGCATAGTGGCAGGTGGCGGTGGCAGACTTGTAGAGCGTGGTAGAGGGGGAGACTCTGAGTACTTTGCTGGACGCCAAGGCACAACTGAATGTCCTACAAAACAAAATATATTGGTTAATAAGGAAGGAGATGGCATGGATAGTTGTGGGCTCTGCGTGGGCTTGGATGTGGGAGTTTAGCAGAACAACACGGGCCTCAGACCATTGGGTAAAAGGCCTCGGTCAGGTGGGCGTGAGCCTGTAAATGCTAGGCCTCATCCCGTGGGGAAAATAGGAGAAAGTCTGGACGTGGGGTTTGAGCGAAACAACAAGGGCCGCAGACCAGTTGGGCATGAGCCTGTTAACACAAGGCCTCACTCCATGGCCCAGCCCGTAAACTCAAGGCCCCAACCCATTGGGCATAACCCAGTTTGGAGAATTCATAAGGAAGGAGAACGATGACCCACCACCAACGGTAATCCCGCAGCCTTGCCTATGAACTCATCGGGTGCACCGCTATCAATGGTGGGACCTTCGACGGTGGTCCAGACAACTCCGGCGACGATGGTGGAACAGGCATTTTCATTGCGTGAAGGGGAAACATGGGAGTTTCAGCCACCGTCAACCATCTTCCCTATTTTTGTGCACAGAAACTGTTGATATACACCATGGAAGCGCCACTTCCTCAGGCGGAGGCCTCACATCCTTCTGTCGAGCATCTCGAGATGCTGTCGGAAGGTGGGGTGAGAAGAGGAAGGATTTTATTGAGGACAGTGTTGTGGGGCTACCTCATAGGCTCACAAAGAAGGGGTTATCTCAGATGTGGCTATCTCAGAAGCTCATTCCTTTCAACGAAGGGAGGTTAGTTGGGGAGGGCAGTAACCTATTTAGGGAGGAGGAGAGGGGGACGCCAGCATTGTTGCAATGGGTTTCTGGTGATGGGGACCCCATTCCTCTTAATTGTAAGTTATCAGATGAATCCAGGGCCCTTCTTACTGCTATTGAAGTGGGTCACTCACAGTCTAAGAAATCTGGGTCTAAGAAACAGCGGGAGCTTAAGCGACTCAAATGGTTGCTGAATTATGAAGGTAGCTCCAGCTGCGATAGATCCAAAGGTTGGTCTCTCCTTTATGAAGCCAAATTTTTTTTTTTTTTTAGAAGTAAAAATATTTTATATATCAAAAGGAGAAACCAAGTACACTGAAAGTATACAAGAAAACACCTTGCCCAAAATGACCCAACATGCCCCTAAAGACCCAAAAAGCCCATAAAAAACCACCCAAAATACATCAAACCCGACCCAACCCCTAGCTTCCCATAGAACTAAAACTCTACCCGAACACCAACCCTAACACCTTGATTCCCCCCCCCCCNTAGGCAAAACCCAATCCGCCTTTATGAAGCCAAAAATTGTGTCTTGGAATGTCCGCGGATTGAATAAGGCAAATAAGCGACTTTGTATAAAAAATTTGCTTCGGGAATGGAGGGCGGACATAGTATGCTTACAATAAACCAAGCTGAAATTATTTTTACTTATTAAAAAAAAAAAAAAAGAAAGAAAGAAACCAAACTGAAATTGGTTTCTAGGAGAATAGTGGGAAGTATTTGGAGTTGTACTATGCAGATTGGGTTTAACTTGCATCAAATGGGGCTTCATGCAGTATTTTAGTGATGTGGGATAAAAGAATTGTGGAGAAAATTGAGGATTTTGTGGGGGAGTATTCAGTGGCTTGCTCTTTTAAACGTGTGGTAGATAAATTTTCATGGGCTTTTGCAGGTTTATACGGGCCGAATGTAGACAATGATCGAAGACTTTTATAGGAGGAACTTGCTGGGTTACATAGCTAGTGGAATCTTCCTTGGTGCATAGGTGGGGACTTCAATATCATTAGATTCCCCAGTGAAAGATATGGTGATAGCAGGATGCACCTAGCAATAACAGATTTTTCACATTGTATTTTTTACTTGAACTTGTTGGATATTCCCCTCATGGGAGGCTCTTTTACTTGGTCAAATAATCAGCCATGGTCCTTGCTGGATAGATTTTTAATCTCACCAAAGTGGAGAGTGCATTACCTGGAGGTGTGTCAAAAGAGGTTGCCTCGTCTTTGCTCAGATCATTTTCCCATCTTGTTGGGTTGTGGTAGTATCCAAGGTTGTCTCTTCTATTTTAAATTTGAGAATATGTGGCTTAAAAGTGAAGGCTTTGTAGAAAGGGTCAGGCAATGGTGGTCATCATATCAGTTTGAAGGTAACCCCTCCTACATTCTAGCCAGCAAACTTAAAGCTTTGAAGAATGACCTTAAGCTTTGGAATTCTCTATCCTTTGGAGACATAAGGGAGCAAAAGAAAACCTTGGTGGAGGAGCTTCGACAGTTTGATAGTGTACTTGAGGATAGAGCTCTCTCTCCTGAAGAAGTATTGCGGAAGATAGAATTGGCCTCAAAGTTGGAGCGAATATTATCTCGAGGAGATTTCATGGCGTCAGAAGTCAAGAGCATTGTGGTTGAAGGAGGGGGACCGAAGCAAAGTTTTTCCATAGAGTACTAAATCCCATCGAAGAAATAATACCATTAAGATGCTCAACATCAATGGTAACAGAGTGCAGGGAGGCCCTAGTGATTCGGCATCATGTGGTGGATTCTTTGAACAACTGCTTACAGAACGAGAGGGGTAGAGGCCAAAGCTTGATGGGCTTGGTTTTGACTCTATTGAGTCACAGACTGCGTCTTGGTTGAAGCGTCCGTTTGAGGAAGCGGATGTATATGATGTAGTAAGACACATGGTTAAAGACAACGCACCAGGTCCAGATGGCTTCTCTTTGGGCTTTTTCGAGACATGCTGGGAGGTAGTAAAAGTGGACATCATGAATGTGTTCCAGGAATTGTCCTTGGCTAGGAAGTTTGAGAAAAGCTTAAATGCAACCTTTATTGCGCTAATCCCGAAGAAGATTGGAGTATTAGATGTTAAGGATTTCGGGCCCATTAGCCTCATTAATGGGGTCTACAAAATTATCTTCAAGGTGCTCACGAACATATTAGGGGAGGTGCTAGGTAAGATAATTACGAAGCCACAAAATGCTTTTGTTCGGGGTCGCCAAATCCTTGATTTAGTCCTTATAGCAAATGAATGCCTGGATAGCAGATTAAAGTCTAGCTCCACGGGGATTATATGCAAATTAGACATGGTGAAGGCATACGACCATGTAAACTGGGAATTCCTTCTTTATTTGCTGGAGAGAAGTGGTTTCGGGGAGAGATGGCAAACGCGGATTAATTGGTGCATCTCAACGGCAAAGTTCTCAGTCTTGATTAATGGCAGCCCCATTGGTTTTTTCAGTAGTTCTTGTGGCTTAAGGCAAGGAGACCCGCTGTCCCCACTTTTATTTGTGATTATCATGGAGGCCCTTAGTAGGATGATTTCGGCGGTGGTTACAAATGGTTTTGAGGCAGGTTTCTCTGTTGGTGACCCCAATCGGGGCATTATTACCTTGTCTTATTTACTTTTTGCAGATGATACGTTGTTATTCTGTGAGGCAGAGCAAAACCAGTTGAACGCAGTAAAGGCACTTTTACTATGCTTTGAAGTAGCGTCAGGCTTGAAAGTGAACTTCAATAAGTCAAAATTAGTGCCAGTGAATGTAAGGTAGCCTCCCTCCCCATGACTTATTTGGGATTGCCTTTGGGAGCTGCCTCAAGGGATTCATCCATTTGGGATATAGTCATCGAAAAGATAGAAAGAAAATTGGCAGGGTGGAAGAGATTGTACTTGTCAAAGGGTGGACGGTTAATTCTTATTAAGAGTACCCTTTCTAATTTACCTACATATTTCTTGTCTTTGTTCCCTATTCCAACTAGTGTGACGGCTCGGATTGACAAACTATACCGTAATTTCTTATGGAGCGGGTTGAGCGATGAATTCAAATTCCACCTAGTTAGTTGGGATAAGGTGTGCAGGCCGATCTCGTCAGGTGGGTTGGGTATAAAAAATTTGAGAACATTCAATCGGGCCCTACTCAGGAAGTGGCTACGGAGGTATAACATGGAACCAGAAGCCCTATGGAAATTGGTGGTTGATTGTAAATATGGAAACTTGTGGGGTGATTGGTGTACAAGAGAGGTAAATGGGGCTTATAGAGTGGGGGTTTGGAAGCACATCAGGCGTGGGTGGGGGATGTTTAATCGCCATTCTAAATTAGTGTTGGGCGAGGGTTCCCGGATAAAGTTTTGGAGGGACATATGGTGCGGGGTTGAGGCCTTAAAGAATTCATTTCCAGCTGTGTTCCTAGTGGCACGTGAACAAGAAGCTTCAGTAGCGAACCTCATGCTTCGATCAAAGGACCAAGTTTAGTGGAATGTCACGTTCAGTAGAGCGGTGCAAGATTGGGAAGTTGATTAGTATGGGTCAGATGGTGTGCTTTTGGGTGGAATCAAAGGCTTTCGAACTTTTGCCAGAAACCTGAAGGTCTTCTTTAAAAATCGTGGAGAGGAGTAGAAGGGTTTGGAGATTTGTAGTGATGGGTCGTAGTGGTATAGAATGGCTGATGGCTACGGTGGAAGCAGTATTACAAGGGGGGAGAAATTTGGATTTCACAAAACACTTGCGTGAAGGAAATAGAACATTCATGGCTCAACGATGCTCCAACGAGCATGGTAGGTTTCTAACGGTCACAGAATATGGTGGAGGAGGCCAGCGAAGTGTTGTAGTCATTCCCGAAGGGTATGAAGGTCTGGGTTGGGAGAAATTTGCTGTGGAATTACGCAAAGCTGCGGATATGCTTTTTACTAATGGGTCAAAGGAAATTCAAAAGCAGAATAAGAACATCAACTTGGAGGTAAATCATAAAGACCCAAGTACATCCACGGTGGAGAGGCGATCATATGTGGCATCTCTGAAGACCGGTCATGCTTCAAGGGTTCATAGTGAGGGGATTGATGGAAGTGGTTTGCAGATCACGCCATAGAACCAGCTTGTCGCAATGCATAATTCCTTAAAGGAGATGGAAACCCAACTTGTCGAATTGAAGGCAGTGATAGCTTTTTTGTCTACAAAAATAGACCTGCTTTCAGCTGGAGGCAACATGGTTGTAAGGAACAAGACTAAGATAGGCCCGAATCATTTAAACTCAGATAAAGGAAGACGGAAAATCAGATTCGGCCTTGTTCCTATACCCAAATCCAGAAGAGTATGGTGGGTCAAAAGGAAGTCTGGGTTATTTGAAGTGGGTTCTACGTCGGGTATCGGCGTAGAGACATCTGCAATGAAATGTCATTCGCCTCAAGTGAGTTCTATACTCGAAGTTGAAGGAAAATGGTGTCAGACCATTGGTGACGGGACCTGCTGAAGTTGCGCATAAAAGGTCACCAGAGGTAAAGGAACTTAATGTCATACCATTGGAGAGAACTAATGGAGTTGCTGAGGAGTTACGGGATTTGAATATAGATTTGGCGTTGGTGCTGGTGGATACTATGCCAGGGGATATTGTGGCTCCCCTGGTCTCTTTTCCTCCAATAGCGGATTGGATTCTGCCTAAAGTTAACGAGATTTAGCAGTTCGTGGGAATTTCACATGGAGGATATGAAGACCAATTTAAAGAACTAACTACTGCGATCGAGGCAAACCACGCGCTTGAAACCAAATCAAGGTTCAAGAAAAGCAAGGAGTTACAGTGTCTTTTTTTGGGAATCAACTACGATGCTAAGGGTGGTAGCTCATCTAAAGGGAAGTCTAAAGGGAGGGCATTGTGAAGATGAGAAAACAAAGGGTTGGAGTAGGGTTTTTGGGTAGAGTTTTAGTTCAACGGGAAGTAAGGGGTTGGGGTTGGGGTCAGGCTTGGTGTATTTTGGGTTGTTTTCACGAGCTTTTTGGGTTATTATGGGTTTTCTATTATGGGCAAGGTGTTCTCTTGTATACATTCAGTGTAGTTGGTTACTCCTTTTGATATATATATATTATTTTTACTTATAAAAAAAAAATTATTCTATGGTGCCGAATGGACAACAAATTGATAGGCTATGGTGGACATCGGCAGGTAATGGTGCCTTCTCGGTTCGCTCCTTCTACAAGTTCCTTACACTTCCAAATAGCCAGATCCCATGGAGGAAAATTTGGAGGACTAAGACGCCTACTCAAGCGGTCTTTACTTGGACAGTAGCCCTGGGAAAGATTTTGACAACCGATAACCTAAGGAAGTGCAAGGTCGTCATCCTAGACTGGTGTTGTATGTGTAAGCAATCTGGCTAGACAGTAGAGCATCTCTTGTTACATTGTGAGACAACTAGAGCCTTGTGAACCAAAGTGCTTAGCTGGGTGGAGTTATCGTACGTAATGCCTGCAACAATGGTTGAGTTACTAGCCAGGTGGACTCTCCTGAGAGGTGTCCCACAAATTAAGAAGGTGTGGAAGATGATCCCAATCTGCGTCATGTGGTGCATATGGCAAGAATGTAATGACCGGACGTTCGAAAACAAGGAGGTCACCAGAGAAACTTCGAGCTTTATTTTTCCGTACTTTATTTCTATGGGCCATAGCTTTAGATTTTAATGGCCTGAACTTTCATGATTTTCTTGTTTACTCTACTTCGACCTAGATAGATCTTATCTCTTGTATATCATCTTGTGTACTTGGGCTATGCCTATCTTTATTAATAATATCGATTACTTAAAAAAAAAAAAAAAAAAAAAAAAAAAAAAAAAAANTTGTATCATATATTAATACTTTCAAGAACTCATGAAATGACAAAACAACGTAGATCTTAGAGAAACTACCACTAATAAACATAAAGAAGTGCTACAGCCACAAAAGGATTACACACAATTAAAGTCACAAATTGACGTGACTTTATGTAATTCATTAGATCTACTTTACAATATAACTAATTTTACAATTTGACGTATCACATCAAACCATATCAGTTTGTGAGTTTACTTTTGCGTAATCCCTTTGGCTAATGTATTTCTCTTATTAAAGACCCCACATAGGTGCCAAAGGTGCAAACAAATGATTTTCATCTTATTTGGGTTGTGTTTTGAGAAACCAAACAATTTCCGTGAGTGCCTAAGCACAATTCAAGCCAACGATCAAGATCACAGGAACGAGAGTCCAAAATAAATAGCTAAAAAGTTTTTTTGATAAGTAACATAAATAGAAAAAAATAAATAAAAGAAAATATAAAGCAAACACATATTTACACATTTTGATACTACTCCTACAGATTGAAACAACTTCAAGGTTTCTTTTCTTTCTGTCTTTATTTTTTATGCATCTTTCTGTCTTTTCTTTTTCACTACAACTTCCCAAAGTAAACGTTTGTTGCATACATTCAGACCCAGACCCTCCATACTGCCATATGATACTGGCGCCTATTATGACCACTTCAACAAACCATACCCTTGCTAGACTAGTTGATGCTTTCAACTACACGGCCACAATCAAATGTAACACCAAAAATCGCAAAAATAAGCAATCACAAGCAAACATACAAGAAGTCAAATTCCCAAACTAAAGTTAATAATATATCAAAAAGGTTATTTATTAAACCCCACTAAACATAAGTAATCGAGGCTCAGTTAGCGACAATTAACATCTTCCACATAACACAATTCATATACCTTCAAATTTAAATATTAATCGGAAATTAAAACCCCGATAACAAATTAAATACAAGAAAAAAAGGAATAAAATCGAATAATTAAGAAATTGGACGTAACGGAACCAAACCTGCAAGACGCAGTTACAATAGGCAGTGTTGCCGAAATTTTCGAGGCCGAAGTAGCGCTCACCTTCGGGGAACTGGTCGCCTAAAGCCTTCTCGAGCTTGGAGCCAGCAGCACCCATTAGCGCGCGTAAAATACCAATGATTTCTGAACTCAGATCTTCTACCCGGTTCAAATGAAAGATTCTCGCTCCATCCAGGAGTTGCGGTGAATCATTCAGAGTTTATCCGTTGGAATCTTTAGGGTTTTCTTTAGGAAGTTAGTTAGGATGGTTTCCGGTGTTTGTTTGGTTCGGACCGGAGAGGGAAATGAGGTTCCGACTTTCGAGAGAGGGGACGGAAAAGACCATATTTAAAAGAAATAAAGAAAAACTTTCTCGTTAAGTAAAAAAAAAAAAAAAAAACAATCGATAGACTTTATGCGTGAATTTTATTGATAGGAATATCATTTCCCTTAACTCTTAAGTAATTTCTTTACACTTTTATACACGCACACGTAAGTATGTTATAATGTTATTTATTTTAAGATTGTATTTGGTTGTTAAATTAAATTAAATTTATTTTAAATTAATTATTGATGAAATTTATTATTTTTTTATAAAACTTATTATTTTTTTAATTTTCTATAAAAATGTTAAACTCATCTCAACTTATTTCATACATTTTAATTTAAAAAGTTAAATCCATCTAGTCAAAGGCCTGTGGCTTGATTGACATAACCCTTAGCCTCCTAAATGAAGGTTTGGAGTTCCAAACCCCCCTCTCCTAAATATATCAAAAAAGAAAAAGTTAAACCCATCTTAATTTAAAAAAGTTAAGACATCGCAATAGAATCTATAAAATATTTATTTTAACATTTAAATGTAGTCTAAGTTTTATCGTGTTGATCCATATTTGATATGTTATACTTTTTTAAATTATTTTTAATTAAGACCCTTTTGTGGATATCTTAGTTCGTGCAAGCTTTTCTTTATTTGAGATGTTTGAAAAGTGATCTAATAACATTTGGTAGAATTATAATTGTCTCAATGATGGATTAATAATGAAACTTAAAACACTAGAACATTTAAAAGAATTCAACGAGGGAGAAAAAGTATGAAAAAAATCTAAGAAACACTGAATTAATAGGAAAAAAAATACGAATTTATATGAAAAATGCACAATTTGGAATTAATATGATTAATTCCAGAAGCCGGACTTTAATAACTTAAAAATTAGATTTTATAGAGATTTTGTCACCAAAATCAAAATCCTACTTATTATATAAAATTAAAATACATGATTAAACAAGAAGGAAAAAGTATTTCTCAAGAAAAACGAAAAAGAGCTACAAATCAAGGTTGGAAATAAGAGAGGAAAAATATTCAGTTCGAGGTTGAAATTTGTTGTATTTTTCTCAAGAAAATCAAAATATTATAAAAATTAAAATTAAAAAAAGCGGGGAAGAGAGAGAGAGAGAGAGAGAGAAGTAAGAAGGAAAAAGCATAAATTGAGGCCTTATCCAGATACGAGGATGTTGATGCCTTTAAGTTTTGTATTGTGCTGACTGCATGGAGGTTCGCATCATGAATAATAGATTGCTCGTATGCTTACTATTAAACGGGAAAGAGAGATTGAGGAGGGAATTAACAAGAGGCTGTCAAGAAAGTTGGACCGCCTCCGTCCTTGAAGAAGTTGCAAGAGGAAGAAGCAGCAGCAGAAGCTGAGAAATCTGCTTGAGCTTGTAGCATCACAAGGGATACCATTTCCTTTCATGGGTTAGAGTGTTGCAATTTTTTTTCTTTTCCTCTTTAGTTTTTTGTGTAATTGTCATATTCTTCGAAGAGCAATACTACTTTTAATCCTAAAATTTGCCATCCTTAGTTACACTCGTTGATGTATATATATGATGAATTTTAGGGTTTTGAGATGGGCATAGGCACATGAGGTCCATACCGACCCTCTCACATGAACAATGCCCGTAAATGTTCTTGTGAGAGGATCCATATGGACACGTACGTGAATATGCCCATGCACATATCATTTTGGTAAATTTAATCACGTCAACGTCCAACTTATTTGTATCAAGCTTGGGCTTGTTTTCACTGCAAGAAGTGTATTGGTCAAAAGCCTTTTTTCAATGGCTTAAAGAAACTTGGCCCATATATCTTTAATACACTTTAGAGGTAGTAAAATGGAGTAGCTTAGAGATGGGCCCAAATTAGCCCATAGCATCTCAATGCCTTTTGTTTTAATTCGAATTATGAGCGTCAAATAATCTGATCTGATAGATCCCAAAATCCTACTCCAAAAGACACCCCTTTCAAAATATCAACAAAATTCTACATTGAATCTTTCATCTGTTAGTTTTAGGAAGTAAGAAGTACCTTTGGTTTGGCCAATTTCATCTGTTATTGGCTTATTTTCAGTACTTGTCCTTGGAATCACCATTTACATGAAGAGCAAAACGTGTGTGAAAAATTATATTCATTATCCACGTACCACCACACTTTTTATTTATTTATTTATTTTCTCTTCCCAAATGTGTGGTATATAGATGATGAGTAGAAGAATTCAATTAGTTTAAAAAGAATAAAATCAAAAAAAAAAAGTAGAAAAAAAAAGTGTGGTGTGTAGTGTATGGAATAATGAGTAACAAATTTGTTATTTTTTATCATGATACATGTGTAGGAGATTTTCCTTCCTCAGTCCCAGTAGGCTTGAGAATGGCAACCAAGGGAACAAGGACCAAAGGCCCAGCCCAAACAAGTAAGGTCTCCAACACAGCTCATGGGTAGGCTCCTCTGGACGCAACCTACATGAGGGAACGTGCTGCAGGGTATGAGATTTGTCAACCTGGAGACCCCTCGAATAGTGTCAAGCTCTTGAGTGCTTGCTCTTGTATTGGGCGTAATGTACGAGAGACCCTTGATCTTCTGATAGGAGGGGCATCAACGGGCCACCAAGGATGCTAGTGGGGTGAGGGAAATCGAAAAATAACGCCGCAGTAATGGCACCACTACCCGAGTTACACGTCACATTAATGACGCTATCACAAAGTCACACCGTATTAAAGGACTCTAACAAAAGCAACAGTACGAAGGACACAAACTCCATAGGGGTAGACATGATCTGTCCCCCTAGACTTATGATATAAATAGTAAGTTCCAGGTATGAGAAAATTCTCTCTGATCCCTAAATTCTCTTACTTATTTACAAACTTTCAAGATAATTTACTAACTTTGGTATTGGAGACTCCCTTAGCTGCGTCTTTTCTATCTTTTGCAGGCCCAAGTTCTGAAGACCTGAGTTGCCCAGAACTTAGCGCAAAAGCATGCGAACGTTAACAACATGCATTATTTGTTTTCTCTTTTAAATTAATATAAGGTTTTAATTAATTTGTTTGTTGAAAGATATGTAGTATTCTGAAGTGGACCATCATTTTAAATAAAATTATAAATATGATCCTGATCATCGATCATACGACTATTTTATAATCATTATAACTCTTCTAAGTAGCAAGTTAACAACAATCGTACGTGTGTGTGTATTTATATATATATATATATAACTATATATATATATATTTTTATATATACCTGATCATGCAAAAGTATACTATCTGATTCCTTTACGTAACATGAGTTGCTAAAACATATATAGACATTTTAGAAAAAAAATATAAATCAACTACATATTTATTCAATTGGGTTCATTTGGGTATATATAATATTAATCTGAACCCATGAAAAAAAAACAAAATATTCATATATAGATATATATAGTAGTAGCTAGTATCTAGGTACAAATGCAAGGGTAATGTGGAAACGTCATGCATAAAATAGTATGATCATGATTCATGATCATGATAGTTGGTTCTATATGTAAAAAAAAATATATATACACACCCACTACAAAAAAAACGTGTATTTGTAACAATTGTTTTTAGACGAAATGATTATTTGAGACGAAAACAGACTCATTTTAGCTGAAAATAGTTATTTCGCTGGAAATAACTAATCATAAATAAGTAATCTTCTTATAGTGACCACATATATAAGATAACAACATTATTATCAATTGTGTTGTAACACCAATTTTATAGTGCAATTTCCCGTGTTAGATAAACCAAACTAGTTTGTCAATGAGATCAAGATCACTTATAATTAGAAAATTGAGCTATATACAAGATGCATCATGTGGAACTATTAAATTATTATAATTTCCACCCTTACTAATTGGGTTAGAGTAATGTTATACACCACACTCTCATTTTACTTTCATCCTACTATACTATATAAGATGTTGCACATTTATCATCATTAGATGATAAAAAATTATCCAATAAATAATCATCTAATGGTGATAAGTGTGTCGTCACATCTTACATAATGAGATAAAAATGTAATATTAGTATAGTGTATAGAATTCTCCTTAGAAAATTAAATGATATTCTTTCACTACAACAAAATTAATTTTTCGGGATGAAAATATTTGTCTCACGCAAAAGATTTTTTTTTTTCAATGGAGAGGGGAATTGAACCTTGATTCTCCCACTGAGAAACCTGGGACAGTGCTACTGCTATCTGGTCCAAAAGGTCATTGGCTCTCAAAAGGTTTCAATTTCGTCCCTAAAACCATTTTGGGATGAAGTTTTTTAATTCGTCCCAAGTTGGTCAAGAAGTATATTAATGTGGAATTTTCCAATCTCCATTTTTCCCATTAAAACAACAATATGAAAATTTACTAATTAATATTTTTTTTTTTTGCGCAATTAATAATATAATTAGTCATGCTGAGTATATTAATGTATTTGTCTAAACTGATATATATGCAATTATGCATGCCCTAGTATTGTGTTCGTACAGTATATATATACTCATATATAGTTGAGAAAATCTATTAATCATCATTTTTTTCATCATCCTCTCATCATTTTATAATGTGGCATTAGATGATAGGTTCACAAGTGAAATATAATAAATAGTCTCCAATAATCTAATGCCACGTTATTGGATGATGAGAAAATAGATGATGAATAGCATTACTTTATATAATTAGCTGCGATATTCGAGAGTCACTTTCTTTCGCTGTCCTTAATTAGCTGTACGTGAAGGTATATAATGGTCATAATTGGCAATGGAAGTTAAGCCAAAGTAAATCATGACGTAGGAGTTGTTAAGCTAAAACAATTATTTAAAAGAGTATTTAATTCCATAATTACATATTAAATATAATTAATATTAAATTCTATGGATGGTTTGCTTATATATTGATCAATATATTGAAATGAGCAATACATGATATTTAATATTCCTGATCCAATGACATGCATGTCGGGCATATATACAAACGGTTGAGAAAAACTGGAAGCTACGTGCCGACCCATACATGCTAATATTGTAAATAAGGAGTCATTAAGAAGCTAGCCGCTTTATGCAATTAATGATAATACGACTCTGAACTTATATAATTAATATATAAAATATATTATCATTAATTTATAAGCAGTAGTACTACTAATATTAGGTGAGAAACAGTGTGGTTGCTTAATTGGGTAAAAGATCACCAATAGATTTGATCAAGGAAGCTTGAACAGTACTAGTTTAAATTAAACTTACCTTTTGACATATATAATAATATTAACTAATTATCATTGAAAGGGTCAAGATATGATATTGAAATGAGCATAGATTTTGGAGAGTAGTAGTACTCCCACATCATTTTCTATGCTTTGTGTTAGGGTTGTTTGCCTATGAATAGTTTACAAAGGTTGAAATTGGTGTACGTTCGATCGTTTTATATATGTATATATATATATATTTATATATTTATATATAAAATTCTGGAACACGTGAATCGTATTTTTGAACTTATTATATATATATATATATCATGATGATCTGTATTTAATTAATGGCTATTTTGGTTGCAATCTGCAGTTGTTTAATCAAGTAGTGGTTGAATTGATGCATGCTAATTTAACTAGAGTGATGACTTTTATTTTTATTTTTTTAGAAAAGACGGTATCCTAATTTTATTGATAATCCTCACTTATGACAGAGGAATACCGTGGTTACAACCGGATACTTAGAGATTACAAATAATCATAAAGGCCAAATCCAGGCATCAAAACCAACAATAAAAACTTATCACTATACGATACATAAGGGTAAATAAAATCATAGAAACAACGAGTAAAAAGTAGACCATAAGAAAATTAAAGGCTAAAACCAAACTTGTATACAAACCTGTTCCATATGAATAGCTCCCAGAATGTCTTTAGGAAGACTATGATTGGACTCAAAGAACGCCTCCTTGCCACTAGATCCCAACTTGGCTAATATGTCTGCTACATGATTCGTTTCTCAAAAAGAATGGAAGATCCAATGATCTATACCACCATCGAGCTCGCCATCAGTTTAGCTTGATTCCAGTATGTCTGACTCCTCCTAGGGACAGACCCACCTTTATCCCACCAATGAACCACAAGTTTAGAGTCAGTTCCCACTTCAACATGAGTTATATTCATCTATGTGTAGATATTCAGGCCATCCAAGAGAACTCGAATCTCAGGAATATTATTGGAACTGATGTCGTAATGTTTGACAAAAGCAAATATCATATGACCTTTCGCATCTCTAAGGATTCCTCCACCTCCACTTCTTCCAGGGTTCTCGATGCTGCTCCCATGTACATTCAGTTTCACAAAGTTCTGTGCATGGCGCATCCATTTCAAAATGCGAATTTTCTTATTCCTAACAAGCATAGTTCAAAAGCCAAGTTGCTTTAAAACTGCACTATCTGAACCTTTGATGAATACTTTATTCGATTTGGTATGTAAAACTTAAGCTAAAAGGTTCTTGATTTTATAGCACACTTGCTCCCTTGTATCAACAACCCATTCATGCAAGTGTTGCATCTGAATAGCCAGAGAAACAAGCTGATAATAGAAGGGAGAATTACAATCACTACCAATGTTTTGAATACCGAACTGGATGCCGTACCGGTCAAGGCACTGGAACGAAATATTTCGATACCGACACCGTTTCGTGTACCGTTTCGGGATAGTCGATATGTAAATAAATTATATATATAAATGTATATATATAAATTATATTTTAAAATAATATTTTATATATGAATAATTGATGTATAAATACATAGATATATAAATTATAAATAGTCTAGTCTGAATTGGGAGTAAAAAAATGAGCTTATAGTTTGAAAAAATGAAAAGAAAAAAAAATGAAAGGCTGAAATATCGGCCGGTACACAGGCCGGTACAGGCCGAAATATCGGCCGGTACGACCGGTACCGGCCAGTACGGCCGGTATTTCGGCCAGTACGAAACGCTAATATTTCTGTACCAGTCCGGTGGCCGGTACGGAAAATTCCGGCCGTTACGGTATGGTATTTGAAACACTTATCACTACACTGAATTGTGATACCGCCTAAGCTTTGGATAAATGCCTAAGCTTTGGATGAACACTGATGTATCTTCCCCCCCCCCCCCCCCCAAAAAAATGTACGAGCAAGTCCAATATTCAACCCCAAAGTTGATTCAAATACCAACTAGACATAATTAGGGATCTCACCTATCAGAAGCGCATGATCGAAGGACTCACAAGAAGCCACTTTACAATATTCACATTTCGAAGCCATAGAGATATTCAACTTCATAATATTTTGGTCAAAAGACAAACCTTTTTTCATAGCTCTCCACATAATAGTAGAAACGTCTCGAGGCACTAAAGTATGACATATCCATTTAGCCCACTCTACTTTCTCTCTGCATTCATAAGTGTAATGCCAAGTTGAAAGTGTAGAAAAATTACCATTTTGTTCAGCTCTCCATATAAGAATGTCAGAACCTGTAGCAACCTTAACATTTTGTAATTTCAGTTCCTCAGTATGGGTATTCCCCACTAGCTCATGGATTTTCTTCTAATTTCTTCTTGTCTCAAAATATACATTAGTTATGATTTACTTTTGACATATCCAATTTGATCATCACTTTAATTACCTCCTCACACCTTGGCATTTATACTTTGAAGCATCTCTTGGGCAAGAGTAATATTTTCATGTATATTGCGGTATTTGATAAAAATCTCTTGTTCTTTTGAAATAATTTTTTGGAGAAACTGACTGTCACTGTGATAATTAATTAGAAAGAAAGAAACCCGTCCATGACTGGCCTGCACATATTGAGGGCGCATGCATGCATAATGCATTCTCGTCTGATCAAAAAGGAAAGCTTCATGAATTCTATAATATTAATTCCAACCTTCATCTTTAAGAAAGTGATTGTGTTTTTATTCTAATATATAATAATTGTTCTTTAATTTCGTTGTTAATTTGAAGATGGAAGTCGATCCAGTACAACATGATTCAATATTTAAGCAAGATCAAGTTGATGAGTTTGTTTTTAGGAGTACTCAAGAAGACAGTATATATATAGTAAATAATCTCGATTGTGTTGCAACAACATAAGCAGATCAATCGCGACACGTGTCTAATTAGTTAAACTTCAGACCCACCAGCTCAATTAAAGCCATGCGATTTTAAAAGCTATTTTTAGGAAAAAAAATACGTAAAAATTAACTTTCTTTTTCACTATTTGCTAGATAATCAGAACAACAAATTAAAACCAAGTTTAATCTACGATTGTTGATCATTTCGTTGTTAAGAAGAAAAGGTGAATTAGTAATTTGAAGGAAAATATAAATGCTTCCAAGTCTTGTAAAAATTACGTACCGCTATTCTTATTTGAGAAATTGTTAATTTAACTACAAAAGTATTACATAAAAATAAATTCACAAAGTGGCGTGATCACTTGATATGATACGAAGTTAGAATGTAAAGTTACTTTTATCGTAAAATAAATCTAATAGATCACATGAAACTAAGTACGTTACTTTGTGAATTTATCTTTGTATAATAATTTCTTCATGTCTGTAACATTTTTTTTTCTTATTTTCTAATTTCTTAATTATTATATATATATTGCTAATCTTAACCTGCGTTTGAGTGTTAAGGTGATCTCAGATG
>QEOT01001503.1:531222-548714 GCA_003123785.1 Pterocarya stenoptera
AAGTCCATTAACTGAACGGAACAATAAGCTGCGCGCAATAGAACTAGAAAGAGTTTCAAAAATTCATGAAGGCGTACGTGCATGGTCATTAGCCTCGTTTGTTTTTTGAGTTGAATTGAGATTAAAGTTAAAAAGTTAAATAAAGTATTATTAGAATATATTTTTTAATATTATATTTATTTTAGGATTTGAAAAAGTTGAATTGTTTATTTTATTTTGTATGGAGATTTGAAAAAGTTATAATGATGAGATAAGAAGTTTTTAAAGTATTCAATATTTTAGATTTCAGTTACGAAAACAAACAAGGTAGTAGCTTTCAAATTATAGAAAAAGTAATATAACTATATATTAAAGGGTATATATTTTTCGTGTTTAATTAGCTTGATTTTCTCACTTCTAAGAAATTTTTGATACAGTGATTTTTCTATTATTACCATAACATAAAGCTGGAACAGATACGAAAACAGAATTAACTCCATTAATATTAACGACGGTAAACGGCCATATTGCAGATCGTGAAAGATCACGTACTGTAGATCATGAAATGGAAAGAAGCCACACTTCTTTAATTTCTTAATATAAACATTTTGAACAAGCTCGAATATTAATGACCAAACTTGATCATGATTTACATGTAATATTTATGTAATTTCAAGGAAATTAAAGATCCATCCACATGTCGGCCAGCCCCATGCAGTAAACTTAGGGTGGGTTTGGATACACAGTTCAGATGAGATAAAATGAGATATTTTGTTAAAAGTTGAATAAAATATTGTTAAATATAATTTTTTAGTATTATTTTTATTTTAGGATTTGAAAGTCAAATTGTTTATTATATTTTTATATGAAAATTTGAAAAAATTGTAATGATTATGAGATGAGATGAGATAAGATAAGATGATCAGATTAGATGTTTTGTGTATTCAAACCCACCCTTAAGCCTGCATCATGTGTATATATATATATATATATCTTTATATACGCCAAACAACATGATATATGGGCGGGGATGGAGAAATTTATAAAGATATGATTATTAGCTCGATCCTTGATTTCATGATGCCTGAACTCAATTAAAATGTGTCGATGAGGATCTCATGAAATCAAATAGTAGGTGGAGACGTGTACTCTGGGCGGGGATAGGATGATCAACAAAATGGGGGCAGAGACCACCCAATCAGAGTTAGGTTTGCGACAGATTTTGAATACGACTACTACTACTTGGGCTATATATTAAGATAAATATGGCGCTGATGATCATTTGTGGTGGTGTTCTTGTAAGTCGAGATGAATTAATTTACAAAATATGATTTGTTTTTCTTTGACCTGCAATCATATTAATTGAGATCCATGGACTAGTTGATCATTAAGATATAAGTGACGGAAGAAACCTCATGATTCATGAATGCTACTCTTAATTATTCCACAGTGAGTAGGTGCACTTTATAACTTTTCTAACAAGGGATTGACTGTAGTTCTTCCGTTAACTGTCCCATTAACTCCATAATTAATAGATACCGTGCTATATGGATCAAAATCTAATGGCGCTGGGTGATTGATTTATTCCCCTTTGAGTAAACCTGCATATATTCCTCGAGCTGTTGTGGAAAAGAGTGGAACTAATTAATTGATTAAAGTCGAGAGGGCACGCTATGCATGCCTTCTGAAAACAATTATATAACATTATATGAAAGACACGCATAAATTAAGGAGATAAAGCCAAAAGTTCAGCAGTACCTAATCCTCTCCCTTTGGTTGAATGATGACTAGCTACAATTTAAAATCTAAAATGTAACAACGTACGTACCCAATTAGTAAAGTACTCCAATTTAAAGACTGGCCAAAATTACCATTTGAATTTCGTACGTAGAATTATTATGAAACCCATGATTTCCATCTCGTAAGGAATAAATTATTATGTGGGACGACTTTAGTAGTACTCTCAATTAATATTTATTAATAAACCTTCATCTTTATGCATATTCCTTCCATCCAATGTTTGACTTTATTACGGGTATTAATTAATGTTGTAGGGCCTACTTTTGTATCTATTTCTCTTACAAAATTTGAGCAGAATTTGGAAAATACTTTTCCTTAATTTTTTGTTTTCTAATGACAATATATTACTTTAAAAGTAGAATATTATAAGACATAAGAAATACAAGAACTTTCTAAATAAATAGATTAATTAAGGGCATCTCATATCATAATTTCTCATAATTTTCTTCCTAAATATCATTCAAATACAAATACTTTTTAATTTCAAATTTTCAACTTTCTCATCTAATCATTCAAACCTTTCCAAACTTCCATATAAAACACCAGAAATAAAGATATTTTAACTTTATGATATTTTTTTATTCAATATATTCTCTTTCCTTTCCCCAAACACAATAAAATATCTTAACTTAAGTCATTTTACTACTATTCACAAACTATTTTATTATTATATATTAACAAAACCCTCATCTCATCTCATTCATCAGGCATCTCTTAAGTGATTTGTTGACCCAAATAAAATAAGGGAATGTTTGGGGAATGAGACGAGTAAGATGGTTTGTGCATAGTAATGAGATAGTTTGAGTTAAGTATTTTTTGAATTTTAGAAAATGAGAGAAAAAAGTTAAATAAAAATTATTATAAAATTTAAAATATTGTTAGAATATTATCTTTTAATATTATTTTTGTTTTAGAATTTGAAAAAATTAAATTATTTTTTATTTGAAAGTTTGAAAAAATTGTATTAATTAATTTGAAAGTATTTATTTTAAATTATATTTAAGAATGAGATGAAATTAAATGAGATAAAATAATATAAAAAAGGGACGGAAAGAGAATTATTTCCAAACATTCCTTAGATATCTAGAAAGGCCAAGTTACTTGGTAGTCCAACAAGGGTACTCCCAAAGCCCGGATCCGGACCAAGAAGAAGTAGCACACAATTCAGCACAAGGGTCTAGTCCAAAACAGAGGTAAACTTTTTTGAAAGAGGTTGGCTGTTCATTGGTCCCATGGCTTCCAGAGGCAGAGGTGGAGGTCCAAGGCCATAGCTAAGACTATTATCTGGTTTCAGATGGGTACTCGAGTATACCTAGTCAAGAATCCGAGTTATGACCCGGGATGAATCTGGATTTTTAAAACTCGAAAATTCGGATTATGTCCTATACCTAGTTTCTTTTTTTTTTTTTTCTTTTTTTTTTTTTTTAATTTTTAAATTTTAGAAAAGCCTATATGTTATTAATTTTTAGTCAAAAAAGTAATGTTGAAAAACATAATGTTTTTTTAATCTAAAAGCCTATATTTCAAAAAATCATGTTAAAAAACATAATACCAATGCATTGAACATTGTCCATAATATTAGAAATATATCAAAATGAAAAACTAAATTTTATGTAAAAAATAACTAAAGTTAGAAACTAATTACAATTTTAACTAAATGTATGCAAAAGAAAATATATACAATGTTCATCATGTAAAAATATGCAACACACAATGCAATTCACTACATTATTTTGTATTTATACATTACATCATAAAATAAAAAATTACAATATACGAATTATTTTGATTTTGGAGACATTATTTTGGTCGTGGTCCTCTCGGATTTGGCAGTAGACTTTGGTTTCATTAGGTGGAGAGCTGGAGTAACAACAACTTAAGAAATCTTCAAGTTTTGGGCCCTCTCCATTTGGATTTGCTGCACCCATGGAATTCTCAAATCTCAAATCTACAAAATCAATCACTAATGAGATAAGAAAATCAATGAGATAAGAAAATATATACTGATTTATCAGTCAACTGATGGCTTTCATTAATCAAACCCATAAATGTGAGAGACTTCTTCTTTATTAAAACCAAAGGAAAGATACTCGACCAAGCCCAAATATTCTCAGGTTCAGCTCTCTCCAAAAAGATAAAATTCTGCCGAGCATTAAACTAGAAGCAATTAAAATGCAAAAATACATAAAGGAATAAATTAATGTTGTTTTGGCATTATTGCTTAGGACTAAGTAAAAATTTGAAAATCCGACTCCAACTCTGACTCCGACGGAGTTGGAGTTTTTTTCCCTTGGAAAGTCGGAGTCAGAGGTGTAGGTGAACCGAATCCGACTTCACTCTGACTCCGACTCTGACTCTGACTCCAAACTTTCCCTCTAACTCTACCTTCGATGTTATACATATTTTATAAAAATATATGCATTTTTCTATATATTAATCATATAAATTTTATATAACTATATCTTATATAGTTAATTCAGCTCAATAATATACTAGTATGAGATAATTATTATAAAATAATATATTTATGATATAATATATATTTATAGACTTCATTGACTAATAATAGTTTAGTGCATGTAAACATCATACTATTACAATATTACTACCATGTAACACTAAATTACTAATGTATAAATATAATAACATGTAATACTAATATATAAACACTAAAATGCATAATAATATGTAATACTAATGTATAAGCACCAATATATAAATTTATAATAACATGTAATACTAATGTATAATAATTAAAGTATTGATGATATAAATTTTATATAACTATATCTTATATAGTTAGTTAAACTCAATAATATACTAGCATAAGTTAATTATTATAAAATAATATATTTATACTATAATATATATAGACTAAATTGACTAATAATAGTATAGTGTATGCAAACATCATACTATTACAATATTTCTACCATGTAACACTAAATTCCTAATGTATAAATATAATAGCATGTAATACTAATGTATAAACATTAAAATGCATAATAACATGTGATACTAATGTATAATAACTAAAGTATAATAACATTAAACGTAGAATACTAAGTCTAGTATATATTTAAGTTAGAAACTAATATAATAATATGCAATACTTTAGTAGAACAATATGTAATTAAATACTATAGTATAAGCCTATAATACTAATAGCCTATTAAATACTATAGGAATAACTTATAAGTTAGAATAGTATAAAATATTATATTGAGCTAACAACATGTAATACTATAGTATAACAACATTGTAATTTGACCCTAGTTAAATAATAACTGTTAATAATAAATACTAACAATTAAAATTAAGTGATAAAATAATTGTAAAAGCTACAAATAAAAAAACTTAGGGTTAAAACATAGATTAAAATTGATTTAGGGTTTAGATTAGACCCATGAATTAGGGTTTAGAAAAAAAAGCCCAACAACCCAGCCCAAAAAGGTACAAAACGTCAGCCCAGCCCACAGTCCACTCAAAACAGCGTCGTTTTCTCCTCCCCCTTCTCCAAAACCATTCATCAATTCTTCAGTTTATCTTCTCTATTCAGTTAAAACGGTGTAGTGTCCTTCACACGCCACTACAGCCCCTTTGTCATGTTTCAGTTTTTGCAGTGTTTTTTTTAGTCTGTAATTTTGTTTCTTTGTTTGTATTTAAAAATAAAACATAATAGGCTATTAGACGTTAGTCCATAGCAGAAGTTTCCCCATCCTCCAAAAGACATTCTCCCAACCTCCTCTTTTGGAGGATGGGGGAGGTGTTTCCTTTCCTCTTTTGGAGGATGGGGGTTGAATACCTTTTCCTACTTTGAAGGTAGAGGATGGTTTCTCTATTTTTTGTAGAGAATATTATCAGACAAACTAGTTTGTCTGTAGAGTTTCTAGAAGTTAAGACAATGCCAGTTGTAGAGAAATTTGTGTGCTGGAAATCGTACAACGGATGTGTAGTTGGTTTGTATTCAGAATTTGTCTCTGTATTAACTAATCACAGCTGTAACTTTATTCATGGATAAAATGAAATCTATTTTCTATCAAAAAAAAAAAAAAAAAAAAACTATACTACACATGACTTCTTTCACTATAACAAAGCTACTGATCTTTGGAGTTAGCTAGGGCACGTGTATCCTAAATGTGGCACAATGAATTTTTGTTGATTTTTAAATGCCAAAACTCAGGTCACAAGTAGACCCCAGGATGGTGAATGGAACTTGCAATAAAATTATGGGATGAAAAAAAATAAGAAAAAAAAATCACACTTCGTATTAGTTCAAAGGGGCCAACCAGATTAGATTATTCTACGGTGTTTGAATCTCATGTTGGTTTCTTCCACTACTGCAGCAAAACATATATCGTTATATATTCAAACAAGCATCCCCAAATCTGGAGATTCGGAGATTCAAACAATTAAACAAACTCGCATATCCACCATACAAATAATAAGAAGAAAGTGAAACGAAAATGGATGAAGCGAAATGGGGGGATACGGAACCTGGAGATGAAATGTCCAGCGAGAGACCAACTCGGCGGAGGCCGCACCATACTGAAGTGGGCAGCTAGAGAGAGAGAGAGAGAGAGAGAGAGAGAGGGCGACGAAGGCTTTTGGGGAGGGGGGCTTTTGGCTTAAGAAAAACTCTAATACCCAGAACGAAGACCAATAAATTAATGACTCACTACTAGTGAGTCACTAGGGCCTGGTCGAGAGAGAATTAAGGCGGCCTCATGGTCGATGCAGTATACTTTGTAATTAGAGGTAAGGTTTTTCTTTCTTCTTTCTCGATCCGGCCTGGCTACCTACCTACCTATATATTAGAATTTAGAAACTCTTGGAGATACGGAAACCATTTCACTTTATTTAATTTTATTATTATAATTTTTTTAAATTTTTATATAAAATATAATAAATAATTTAATTTTTTTAAATTTTTAAATAATAATAATATTAAAAAATAATATTATAATAATATTTTAAACAATTTATTTAAAACCATTTTATCTCACCTCATTATGTAAATGAGGTCTCATTGGCACTGAATCAAGAGTAATAAAGAATGCAAATGATTTGAAAACCAATTCATATCACAAACAACGTAGTACGTATGACTCCTATATATACATACCATATATCATGTGACGAAGTAGATTGAATGGTCTAAAAAAAATACAAAGTTCATGCCCCCAAATACGTACATTAATCTGATCTCGAGTTTATTTTGAACGTGGTAATTAATTTTCATAGGTAATCTCACACGTCACTAGGTGCATGATCATCATCCCATTCTACCTGCTCATGTCAGTCAAAGAATGAATGCTGAATGCCGTGACAGACTAGCTAGGCTTTAATTTCCCTCCAGTCTTTGTGATTTTTGATAGCCATGGCGGCCGGTCCTGCTTGCTTTGCAACTCATGGAGGCATGCAATAGTCATGCATGATCTATTTTTATTAGAGAAAAATACAGCGGAAGAATTTGATTCTCTCTTTTATTTATTTATTTATTTATTTGATAAAAATAATCTCATTTTATTAATGATCTGAAGTTACAACTGTTAACTTATCAGTACATAAAAAATCTAAACTATAAGCTAAACTACACAGCAACTCTGAGACTTACCCACACACAAATTACTTTGTGGTGGACATTGTCTTAACTTCTAAAAACTTTCTCAAAACAGAGAAAGCGTTCTATAAAAACAGAACTTGCAGGCTCCCTCAATCCTCCTAAAGAGGATGTGTATGGTACACAGTTATAGACATTAAATCTAATAGTCTATTTCTAATAAATTAATTACTAAAATAAATGAAAACAACTACAACTAAACACATTAACAACAAATAGGACCACAAGCACTGGTGAGAATCCGGACGACACGCCCACCGTAAGCATCGGCATCTCGAGCCCAGACTGAGCGAGTACCCAGTTAATGTACGGACCACAACAGCCGGCAGTACGATCGCCAGCCGTAGCATCGCTCACCACTCTCGAACAGCTCTTGCCCCAGATTACATCCGATTCAAAGGTTCAACCACCTCACTCGGGTCAACAAAACAACAACCAACCAGAGAAATAAAACAAAACCAAATACTGTGAAGAAAAAAACACTGAAACGAAAGACAGCCAAGATCAAAAGATGGGTAAACAGTGCACAGGCGGTCGGCAGTGGCGCGTGCCAGACACTGTTCACACTGAGAGGAAAACCGTCGGTCACTCTTCGAAGGTCCGAAGTCAAAGATTCCACAGAAGCCGAGCGTGGCGTCGACAAATGGCTCCTTGGTGGCGCGTGAAGGCCACGCGCCGACTGGTTCTGAAAACTTCGTCCTGCACGTGCGGGTTACGCGCCACTCCGATAAACGCCGGATTTGGTTGACTTGAAGATCAGCGGCTGGGCGCCATACCGGTGAGGCGCGTGTAGGAGGTTGACGGCTGGAACAACTCGAACGGCTCTCCTCCTTATTTGGCTTGAAAAACAGAAAGTAAACAACGAAAACTACAAACACCAAAATAAAAGGGACAGAGGGGAGGGGGAGGAGCCGAAGCTCCCACCCCCTCACGAATGAATTGGAGTCTGAAAAGTTCTAGAGAGGGAGCCGATTCTCTCTTTTGATATATATAATGTCATGACAACTTAATTCCCATGTCACACTAGTAATTACTATTTTTTTTTTCTAATTTTTATATTGCACGATCCTTATGTTTTTTTTTTTTTTTAAGTAATATAATTTCATTAAACATAAACGGAAAATGTGATACATGAGGAGGGGGGTTCCCCAACAATCGCCCCAAAGCAAAAGAAAACAGTACAAAAAGATGATACAAGTGGAGGGTATAGGTTTTTGAGACCAATTTCTTGGTCCCTGACTCGTTCGGAAATGAGCAGCACAAAAGGCTATCCCAAGTGCAGGAGCGTGTCGCGTAGTAATTAGGAACGAATTCCTAGATCGTCTCCACAGGGAAAGTGCTAAAAATAAACTCGTGAAAAATGATGGGAATATTTATGATGGGAAAATAAAAATAAAAAGTGATGATTTATACAATGGATGGAAAAGTGCAGTGAAAAGAAAATTTACTGGTCGCAAACCAGATTCATTTTGATTGATTTGGTTGTTTGAGTTTGCAGTGAAAATTAAAGAAATTAAAACGCAAGATAGTGAATTTAATTGCTGGAAATTAAAGGACTGAAATTTAAATGAGCTGGAAAATTAAATGGCATCAAAATAAATTGCAGAAAATAAATAACAGAAAATTACATGACAATAAAATAAAAGTGCTGGAAATTAAAGTGCAGAAAATTAAATTGCAGAAAATAAAGGACAGTAAAATAAAGGACAGTAAAATAAAAGTGCAGTAAAATAAAAGTACTGAAAAATAAATGACATTAATTTAAAGTGCATAAAAATAAATGACATAAATTAAAATAAAAAAATAAAATAAAGTGGAGACCACAGATGAAGGAGACAGTTCGATAGCTCAGTTGGTCCATTAGGCTCTCAACTGCATCACCGAACTCCCTCACTCCATCTGCACTTTCTCCTAAAATAAAATCTGCACTGCTCCTATACTACACTACTGGGCGTCTAACCTCAGCCTCCCCTTCATCTGTCGATCTTCAGGTCCTTATATAGGCTTGAGAAAGATGCTTGCATCCGCATTGTCCTTCTGCTTTCTGTTCTTTTCTTCTCTTTTTCTCTGCATGTGCTGTCTTCACTGTCTTCTTTCTTTTCTTTTCTTTTTCTCTTTCTCCTCCTGTCCGCTTGCACGTTCCCCTTCTTTCTTTCTTTTCTTTTTTTTTCTTTTCTTTTCTTTCCCATGCGTCCAGCTCGTACTGTTGCCCGCTTCTCTCCTTTCTCTTCTTTTTTCTTTCTCTTTTCTTTCTTTTTCTTTCTTTTTTCTTTCTTCTTCTTCTCCCGTGCGTTGCCCTCGTTCTTTTTCTCTGCATGCACGTTGTCTTCACTGTCTCGGTTTCCCACGTTCTGCTTCTCTTTCTCTTTTTATTATTTTTTTTCTTTCTCTTCCGCTCAGCACGTTCGTTGCCCAGCATGCATTTTCTTCTTTCCCTTTTCTATTTCCGTTCGGTCAGCCCAACTCTCTCTTCTCTCTTCTCTTCTTATTTTTTTTTTCTTTCTACTTCGTTCTTCCCGTTGTATGCAGCGTGCATGGAGTGAGCTAGAGCTGCTGTTGATGGAGGAACTGAGAGGTGCTGCTTTGCTGTGATGCAGAGGACGTGTTGCAGACGGTGGAGCTGAGCAGAGGGTGGCTGCTGCGGCTGCGCTGAAGGATGCTGGGCACGGTTGTGGGTGGTTGAGACTGTACTGGGCGGTGGAGGTGCACTGAGCAGCGCCGTGGAGGTTGGTGCAGAGCCGAGGAGTTCAGAAGGTTCTGCCGTGGCGCCGGGCGGTTCTTGGCCGTGCATGGGGTGGAGGAGATGACCGCCGGCGTTGTCTGGTGCTGCTGGTGGCTTCAGGTGGGCGGAGGACGGCCCACGGTGGCGCTCGAGGCTGCTATGCACGGCTGCACTGTAGCTCGAGACGCAGCGGCTGGAGGTTGAAGACGACGTGAAACGACGTCGTTTGTGTCTGTAGACAAAACAACGTCGTTTCGCTCAAACGGTAGGAATGATTAAGGTACAAACGGCGTCGTTTTGGTCTTTAGACAAAATGGCGTTGTTTAGCTCAGACGGCAGAAACGACTAATGAGCAAAACGACATGTCGTTTTGGTCTGCCGACCAAACGACATGTCGTTTAGTCAGCGCAGTAAATAAAAAAATGAAATAAAAAATAAAATAAAATAAAATAAAAATAAAATAAAATAAAATAAAAATTAGACAATCAAAAATAAATAATAATCACATAAGATAAAAAATAAAACTAGACAAATAAAATAAAATAAAATAAGATAAAGAAACTAAAATAAATTAAATTAAACAAGAGATGAAAATAAAATATTAAAAGTGTGTTGTGCATGAGAAATTATTGTCCAAATAAATCAGAAGTTATAAAATCAAGCATAAACTATGCTTTTAATCAATTTAATTCACAACTTGGATTTATGCCTCTTATTCAATTTTTCCATCTAAAACCAATGATAAAATAATAAAACAATTAAAAATTATTGGTTTTAAATGTGTAAAATATGCAATAATGCAGCTCAATCAGTCCCTACCCCTATCCAAAAGAACGCCGACTTATAATAAGGTGGAAAAGTGTTTGCAAAAGAGCGAACAATGAAACTACCGCTGGAGATGGTAGTTCCTCCACTAGAAGCAGAGAAGGAGGCGAGTGCACTGTCACATTATGTCTGGAGTTGATTGTTGGAGAGGTCCTCGATCCCTCTTATAAAATCACTAGTTAGGAAAAGAGGTAACATAGGACAGCATGCGAATTCCTTCGTAATTACTTAATCCCTATATATTAGAAACTACCTTGTTTGTTTTCAGAAAACATTTCATCTCATCTCATCTCAATTTTATCATTACATTTTCTCAAATTTCAATACAAAATGAAATAAACAATTTAACTTTTTCAAATCCATCTCATCTTATCCCATCTAATCATTACAACTTTTCTAAATTTTAATACAAAATAAATTAAACAATTCAACTTTTTTAAATCTCAAAATAAAAATAATATTAAAAAATATATTCTAATAATACTTTATTTAACTTTTTAACTTTAATCTCAATTCATCTCATCTCTAAAAACAAACAAGGAGTCGACCGTCAGAAGAGAAAAATTAAGATACGAATGAATCTAATAATTAAGATTCTCAAAAAATTCTTCAATTTCCTCTCAAACCAGATGAATAGCGATTAATTCAACCGCCGAAAAAATGAAATTAAAAATGGTGCATGCTTTTCCATTTATTAAGATAAATACAAATGATAATGGTACTTCTTCTTATCAAATTAGAGGTTTTGAATTCGAACCGTAACTCTATCTTTCACTCAAATAATTAAATATTTTATACGTTAGACCACCTCTTCTAATCAACTTAAGGAATAAATTCTTCAATTATAAGCAAAAAAGAAAGATATATAAATAATATAAATATATTCGGACTCGAAGAAGAAGTCATGAATAATGTTATATATCAACATATGTCACTATTGAAACATCTAAGAAATGTTTAATTAGTTTTTATGTACACCGATGATGAATTTGTCGCCCTGTAACTCCAAAATAGCATTGTTCGATAGCAGAAGGTAGAGAGAATATGATGCAATAGCAAATTGAATAATTTGAGACCCTCCTTTTCTTTAACTTTTCAATTCTCGGTCAGTGTGGGATCGTGCGAACCATTTCATCATCAAAATTAAAATAGACCAAGAAAAAGAAAACTAAGAAACGAAAAAATAATATCTTCCACTATATACATTTATTCGAGCTTCGATTATAAGGATTTACATAATTCTATTGTGTTATGAACATGCTAGCTCCTCGCAAGCTGCCTTCTGAGACAATTATTTCCGTTTTTTATTAATCTTTTACCACACTCTCACCTTTATACTCCTGAAAGTATCGTATTAATTTGACTTACCCACCATAGCTGGTAATCTCAAATACTTTTCATAACTTTCACAGGGTAAAACTCATGTTGCTTGTATAATTTGTTTCTTATCTGTTGATCCAGTTGGTACTAAAGAAGGAGCTTTTCTTCGTGTCTAAACATTGGCCAGATGCATTTTCATACTTGTCTAAGAGTTGCTGAATTTTACTCCACTCTGTCGATCTAATCCTGCAAAAAAGAACACAATCATTTTCAAACAGAAGATGGTTTATTCTTATGCCTCTCGTTGCCATTGCCAATTTGCCACCCCTTTTGTTTCACCTCTTCTTTCATATAGATTTATCATGGAGCTCAGACCTTTAGTGCACAGAATGAATAGATAAAGAGATAGGGGATCCCCTTGTCTTTTACCTCTAATGGGTAGAATTTTTTCACCTAGCTATCCATTTACTAGAACTGAGTATGAGCCTATAGTTACACAATCCATAATCAGTGCAATCCACTTTCTAGCTTGAGAGCCATGCTTCTAGTTCTTCCTCTTTGTCTTCATCGAATGTAAAACTTCATAAGTCTCCATAACATTATATGTGATAGGTCTACGAAGAATGAATGCGCTTTGGTTCCCCGAAAGGATGGCAGGGAGCACTTTCACTAACCTGCTTGCTAGAACTTGTTATACATGAAATTAGAAAGACTAATTGGTCTAAACTTGCTAACATAAATGGGATTTATACTTTGGGAACTAAGGTAATGTAAGTAAAATTAAGAGGGTGATCCATACTCTCTCCTTTTAAGAAACTTAAAGTAACATTATATATCTCATCTCTTACTGTATTCTAATGGGATTTGAAAAAACATGCTCCAACACCATCCAGGCCTGGGGACTTAAGGGAGACATATGATGAAATGCTTCTTCAAATCCAGCTCTTATGAACTCCTTTTGGAGACCTTCATTCATTTCCTCTGTCACTTGAGCCTCCACTGATTTTAAACATTCTTCTATCTCTTCTTTTGATGAAGTTGAAGACCTGAACAATTCTTCAAAGTACTGCTTGAAGGCCCCTTCAATCTTAGATGTCTCCTTCAGTATTCTATGTTGAGTGTCAATGACTTGTATCCAATTTCTTCTTCTTCTTTGGTTTGCATAAGCATATAAATATTTAGTATTCTTATCCCTAAGTTGGTTCCAATTTTCTTTTGCTCTCTATCTCCATTTGATACCTTCTTGTTCTAGTAAGATTCCTAACTCCACTTGAACTCATTTGATTTCTTCTGCATTTTGAGGTCATTCTTCATTCTGCAAGGTTTTAAGTTTTTCTATTTTGGTCACAATATCCTTTTTATTGTCCTTAAGTTTCTATGAACTCCATCGAGTCAAAGCCCTAGTACTGCTTGACTTTAGATGGTCTTGTACCCTCTGCATAGGATTTGAACATGCTTCACCCTTCGACCCCTCTTATTCTATTATCCTCTCACATCCTTCATCTATTTGCCAGCTTGCTTCATATTACTCAAGGCAGTCATACAAGCAATTTCAATATTTCTTATATATGTTTTCAAACTACCAAGAAATATGTGAAAGGAGATGTAATCAATTATATCTAGATTTTGGTGGGGTCACAAGCGAAATGATAAAAGAATTCAGTAGAAGAGTTGGTGCAAGATCGGGAATACTGGTGCAAGAGTTGGTGCAAGATTGGGAATACTTGGTTTCAGAGATATTGAATATTTCAATAAGGCTATACTGGTTAAACAATGCTGGAGAATATTGGACAATCCACTATCTATGGTTGCAAAGATTATGAAAGAAAAGTATTTCAAGCATCTTCAATTTCCTATGGACTTGCTTCAAGATCGAAGGGCTGATTTGGAGGGTGGGGAATGAACATAAGATCAAAATTTGGGATGACATGTGGACACCAATGCCTTCATCTTCTTGTTTTTAGTCTCCAGTAAAGATCCTAGATGGAGAATCCAAAGTCAAAGAACTTATTGATGAAGAGAATGAAGGTTGGAAAGAAGATGTCATAAATGAGATTTTCAAAAAAGATGAGGCTAAAATGGTTTGCAGTATACAAATCAGTAGAGTGGGAGTACAAGACAAACTAATATGGGGCCATACCAATATTGGGATTTACTCTGTTAGGAATGGCTACCATGTGGAACATACTAGAAGAAAGAATATGAGGGAAGAATCTTCAATGCAAACTTCTGCAATAATAGGTTGGAAAGAGATTTGGGGATTGAATGTGCCAGGTATTGTTAAGATTTTTATGGAAAGCTGGAAATGATATCTTCCCAACAAGAAAAAGCCTTTTCAAATGGAAAATAACTGATAATCCCCTATGTCCAATTTGTGAACTAGAAGAGGAAACAATTGGTCATTTTTTAATTATATGGAGTTGTTCAGCAGCAAGTAATGTGTGGGCAAAAGCCACTAGCCCAATACATAAGTGGTTGAGTGTAGAGAAAGATGAAGTTACAAAATGAGGAACTAAAGCTGGTGGCAACCATAATGAGAAGGATATGGCTCAGACAAAATGTACTAATCTATGAAAATTAGTTTGAAAGCCTGTGAACGGTAGTTCAAGTAGCTAGAGAGGGATTTCATGATCTCACCAAGCTAAGATCTTCCAAAAGGACAAGGAATATGGTCAGATGGAAAAAACCAGGGGAGAATGCAGTGAAAGCAAACTGTGACGCCACAACTATTGATTCAAAGTTAAAGAAGATGGGCATGGGGTGATTATTAGAGACTCGGTTGGAGAGATTCTGGCAGCTCTATGTTCTAAGGAATGTACTACAATCCATTAGAGCTGAAGTTAAGCACTATCATTGAGAGATTCGCCATGGAACTTTGCTTTAAACTAGGATTTATAAGTGTGGTCTTTGAATGCGATGCTCAAGTAGTAGTCATCAAAGCTATTAACAGTGAAGAAGAAAATTGGACATGGTATGGGCAAGCCATAGATGACATCAGAAGGTTTTTAAAAGAAAGGTCAAACTAGAGAGTTTGATTTAGGTGAGGTTTGGATAGTAAGTTGAGATGAAATGTGCTGAGGTAAGCAAACGTCTCATTTTGTTCATGCGAGGTTAAGAAAGGGAGCCAATATGCATAGTCATTTTTCTCTATGAATTGGATATTTCATTTAGGTAATGCCAAGGTTGATTCACCAAACGGAAGGAAAAGGGTGCTAAAAGCCCCAATTGTCTATGTCTATGGGTTAATCAATTTTGAATCTCAGTCTTCGTCTCATCAGTCATTCTCGCTATCGCTCAAATAGAATTTATTCGCGAATTCAAAATAACCCATATCAGACACTAAGGATTTACGTAATGAAATAGAAAGCCCTAATCAGTGATGAACCGGTTTATAAACTTGTTAGCTACTTGTGCATCCCCGATGACAAAACCATTACCGAGAAGGAACATTAAAAGTTGAATAAAATATTATTAGAGTATTATTTTTTAATATTATTATTATTTTAGAATTTAAAAAAATTGAATTATTTATTATATTTTATATAGAAATTTGATAAAGTTATAATGATTAGATGAGATAAGTTGAGATGAACTCTCAGTCCAAATGGGGCCAAGTATAGAGAGGCCAATGTAGTAGCTGATCAACTTGCAAAATTAGCTCTCTCATGTGATGATAAACAAATATAAATTGAAGGGCCTGAATCAATTCTCAATTTTGTAATGCAGGAAAAGAATTGTAATGATTGATTTTATGAAGTGAATCAGTTTATTCTTAAAAAAAAAAAAAAAATCCATTCTTTATTTAGTCTTTTATTTTATTTCTTATTCGTAGAATCCTTGGCTTATAATCATGTAAGATATTGAAAAGGAAAAGTGTTGCAAATTGGAACCTCCTATAGAGTATGATTATATTTAGTGTAGCGATAGGTTTACACACGAATCTTACACAAGAAAGTTTACACACTGATGTAACTTAATGAAATACATTAGATCCTCTTCATGATATTAAAAAGAATTTTACAATCTGATTAATCATATTAAACTGTATAAACTTTTTTGTATAAAATTTATGTGTAGATCAAACACTTTTCTTATTTTAATCGTATATCTTTTAAAATGGAGCTAATAATGGACCATTCTATATATCATCCCTAATCATATGAAGATCATGATGGCTAATTTGTGCTGTAGTTGAATCAAGAGGAGTACTCTTGCATTTGTTACTAGATGCAGACTTATGCTATATATAAGTAGTACTTGGTCCGCAAACGTATCATTTATTGCGACCAAACTCATTATAATTATAAAAAATAAAACTAAAATACAAATATTTTTTTTATTTAAATAAAAAAATATTTGTATAAATAAAAAAATATTTGTATTTTAGTTTTATTTAATTATTTATGTTAGCTAATACGACAAACTATGTATGTACCCGGCCATTATCGGTATTAGAACTATTATTAATACTTTTATTAGTACCGGATTATATAATGAATTATACATATTATAAGCTATAATTGAACGAATCAATTAAGGCAAAAGCCAATAATATGTAGCACGCATGATGGATAGTCAGTAGATCGAGATTATATTATATATTATATCAGTTGAAAACAAAGAAAATAATTCAAAGCATGCTATCAACTAGCTAGCTAGCTCGCTCCTTGATCCTTGTTCTTAATTACAAGTCTTCTGGATCTTAGCATAGTTTAATATGCGTATCCCTTTTAGTCTATAGTTAGATATTAATCATGCTCATGCAGAAACATCCAGGAATCAACATTGATGTACAGAGATCAAGTTCTTGGCATGCATACACATGCCATTGCTCTCCTAAATTTAAGCAACTATATATATATGATTGGTTGAACCTGAAGACGCGTAGTGCGTGCATTGCTCTGTCTATATTCTATAAAATTAATTTCCTGGCTCACAGTCACAGAGCATAACTTAATGAATAATGATAGACATACAATACATTATACAATAAATTACATAACACATTACACAACAATGTTATAAAATGAAGACATTTTTATAAAATGTTATTACTTTCATAAGATGTTTTACAAAAATACCCCTCTTTTTAACATATTGTTATATAATATATTATAGAATATGTTGTGTGTAAATTATTTTTCTAACTTAATTTATTCACACGTAGACGTGTTAAAGTTACGAGTTATAAGGCCAGATATCTTGTCTAGTTTGGGGACTCAA
>QEOT01001505.1:676-19465 GCA_003123785.1 Pterocarya stenoptera
GCTGCCCCTGATATGTATTTGTTCCACACCTGTATTACTATGCATCCTCATTTAGACTGGCTAATGCTTACTTCAATCTAAATTAACATGTATATCTGGCTACAGCAACATGGGGATTTCATTTTTTGCAGCTTCAGTGACAGAACAATTTTGTTTCTGTGCTGTCATTGTTAATGGTACTTTTGATGGTGATGAAACATTGTTGTCATCAGATTTTTTTTGGGACTGTAGTGTTTGGTATCAAAATATTGTGCCGACCTCTGACTTAGAAACGGGGGGTTAATGGTATAATCCAGTAAAGTGATGTCCCAAATGTTATATTTTCCTTTATATGCCATAAATTGTGGTTGAAAACTTTCTATAATCTACCCTCCTGTGAGATGATTAACTTGATAAACAAAGCAACAAGGGCCTTCTAAGATCATCTGATTCAAGTTTTCTCACGTATCTTGTGTCTTCAGGTGCTAAACTGTGTATGATAGCAGATATTCTTGGCAAATCAGGATCTGTAACTGGAGTTGATGTTGCAAGCCAACGTATGGCAGCTTATAGAACTTTGCTACAGAAATATGCACTGGGTGATCGATGCCGACTCTTTGTTGCTGATGGAACGACATTTGCCCTCCTTCCTGTGATGTTTCATTCAGATTCAAAATCATGTAATCAATCTGGAAAATAGATCTGATACATTTACTTGTAACTTAAATGTCTTCCTGCTTAAGATTTGACATGTGAAAGTAATCATCTACCTGCTTTTGATGCATTATCATTCTGTCTAGTATTGAACAGGTGAAAGTGCAGTGGAAGGAAAGGGAGATGCATTCAGGGAGTGGACATCTAGAAGACCATATAAAGAAAGAAAAAAAGCAACTAAAGCTATGAAAACCATTTCTTCACAGTTGGTCCGGGGGACTCAAAATCAAGAACTTATATTTTATGGGCGGCATTCTGGAGTGGTTGGGCTCACTAGAAGTGAATTATATGAACCTGCTTGTGAATGTGAGGTTTCAAGGCGGGGCTATGACAAGGTAAATTTTGCAGTTAAGTCCGTTGGATTTTTCTGAGTTATGAATCTTTATTCCTTGCAAATTCTAATGGCTGTTGGTTTTAACTTCAGGTCCTTGTGGATGCAGAGTGCACTCATGATGGGTCAATTAGACATATTCAAAAATTTGAACAATGGGGTTGGACAACTCTTCAGCGTCGTGTTTTGGATGCAGAAAGAACTGATAGCTTGACTGCACTTCAGGTTTCTGATCCATTATGCAGTCTTTGCTGAAAATATTACTTCTGTTTTGGAATTTCATTTGGAAGATACAATAGGCATTTGCTGAAGTGATATGCTAATGACAGAATATTGCTCCTTTGCCATTTTAATTTTTCAATTATGTATCTTATGGGATGAAGATTTGCTTTGAAGCCCTGCTATAGCCGTAGTTAAATTTTAACGTGACCTTTCTTTTTCTATAAAATATGTTTTTCCTCAATTGCAGTTGAGACTTCTGAGCAATGGTTTTAACCTGCTAAAAGTTGGGGGATCACTGGTGTACAGCACTTGCAGGTGCTTTCCACTAACAGTTGTTATGGATATTGAAACACAAACAGCCACATTTTATGTCATATTTCTGTCTTCTAATTTCTACTTTTTGTCCTTTTCTATAAATTAGTTTAACAGTTGCTCAAAATGAAGATGTCGTAGAGCAGTTTCTCAAGGAACATGCTTCTGCTGGTAGGGTTTTTTGCTCTGAACCTTATTCTCTAAATTTGGTTTTGAATTTTAATTACTAGCATATAAAATATTTGGAGACTCTTGCCTGCTATTTGTATGACAAACTATGGAGCTTGTCTGAAACACTTTAATGACATTTTGTGTATAGTCAAACAGTTAAGATCTGTCATTTTGTGTATAAATAATTAAAACCCAATGATTACAATTAAATTGTCTCCATACAATTTATTATGCTCTAATGATTTAAGCATAATTCAGATTGTCACAATGGTGTATATTATTTGTGTTGAGTATAAGTATTTGATCAAATGGGTCAACTTGAACACAACCTACTTAATTAACAGATAAAATTCTAAAATCTTAACACAATCTATATAAATAATTGGTGACACAGCACAACCCACATATTTCGTTTAATAATTAACTTTTATTAGACTAATACGAGACCAATTTGAATTGGTTTAACCCGTTTCATATGTGAAAGGGATAAAATATAGGGCCCAAAGTCATTTTCAAGGCCTAGCCCGAGGGGAGATCTCATCAAGGAGGAAGTGAGAAATGAAAGAGGAATGGACAAAAGGTTGAGAAGGGTGTCAAGATGTCAGGAAGAAAAGAGGGGAGGGGACATAAATGAAAGGTGATGTGACATAAAGGAAAGGGCAGAAGATAAAAGGGGGGAACCAGATGACTTCAAAGATTTTTGGCTAGGCTTCTCCTCGAGGACTTCTCATTCTCTTTTAGCTTCTTCAACCTCACGAGAGGGACTTCAATGACAAGTGAACCACTAGAAATAGAGCTCTAATCTCTATTGTATAGCGAGGATGAGAGACTATAAAATAAGCATATTATAACAGACTTTTCCCTCCCCAAACCTTGTGGACGTAGGCCTAGTGCCGAAATACGTAAATATGTATGTCTTTCTCTATTTATTTTCGCTGCACTTATTACTACTTATTGTTATGGAAGTACGCCCGGACACCATACATCTGCTGGGGGCTCCACATGACACTGATCAAGGCCAAGATCGCCATAACGAGCCGAGAATAATTCTTTCTCCCCTTCTGTCTTGTTGTGTCGATTTTAGGTGTTAACAATATGAATGGAGTTAACTGACTTGCATATTTATCTTGATACAATTAATATAACTTCACGAATAATACAATAATAAATATATAAATATTTCATAAGTTCAACTAGATTCATGATACCAAACCCTATTATTTTGTTAATTGTTGGTTACGCTTTTTGACCTATAATTGACATGTTTACTAATCGTATCTTATAGAGTCAACTTGTTTAAACCCATGAAAAATCATTTATATTAAATTCAAATCCTATTATTTTGTGTTGTATTTATATTGAATTAATTGATCGTATCATATATTACCTCCCTTGATGTATCTGACTATGCTCTAACCTAATGTTAAATGATTTGTTTTGTTCTAAGCTTACTTCAAGAATCAAAACGGGTGGGAGTAAAAAAATTATCACAATATAAAAGTTCCTTGTAGAAAGCAGACGATGGCACAAAATGATAAAAAAATGTATTCATTACCTACAACATAAAGGTTTTGGTATTAAAGTTGTAATAGCTTAAAACATAGGAAATTACTTCATTTTAGGCAGTTCTCCATGCATGCTTTGCCAAAACATTGAAATGATAACCAAACCTGATAGCTTGTATGGTATCCAACGTGCTCAAAAGCAATTAAGCATATAATAATTAAAAGACTTTTAATTTTGTGGTGACACGAGTGATACATATATATATATATTTATATATATATATATATATATATATTCAAAAACAACAAAGAAGAATAAGGAGTTACTCTTATCCGAAAGCCATGTCCATGCATACATATATATGAGAGTATCGTTAGGGGTAGAGAGGATAAATTATTAATTGACACAAAAATATGCATGCACACGTGATAATATCACATGAGGCCGATCGAAGCACGCCATTCATTTATAATATTATTTCTTTATATAAACTATAGATTTCTTTTATAAATAAGGTGGAAGGTCATCATTTATCTTTCAAATTCTTTTTTAAAAAGTGATAAGGTAAATTCACACGACATATTTTATATACATGGGTGGGTGTTTAAGAATAATGATTCTAGATGATCAATAATATCCTTTTGAGTTATATGTTTATCTTAATTGGTAATGACAATGCTGACAAATATTGAGGCCTTCCAACATGTAGGCCATCCTTGAGGGAAAAGTAGAGGTAAAATAAAAATAGGAAAGAGAAAGTAATAGAGGATTTCATATAATCATTAAGCACTCAACTTTTGCCTATGCAAGAAAGAGAAAGTGAGAAAGTCTTCCAACATTAAGCAACACCCTTCATTTAGCCGTCAACAAGAAAAAAAAGTAAGAAATTTCATATAATCAATGGGAAGGAAACTCTATCCATTCAAGAACATCTTTGGCAATTGAATTCATGGCCATGCTCTTTTAATGATGATGTGGCATCCTTGATAAATTTTCTTATTCTATCAATGTTTGATTATATGAAGGCCCCTACTTTTTCTTGTTGTTGACGGCTAAATGAAGGGTACTGCTTAATGATGGCCGACATGTTGGAAGACTTTCTCACTTTCTCTTTCCTGCACAGTCAAAATGGGGCTACTAATGATTATATGAAATTCTCTACCACTTTCTCTTTCTTATTTTTATTTTACCTCTACTTTTCCCTCAAGGATGGCTGACATGTTGGAAGGTCCCAATATTTTTCAATATTGTCACTACCAATTAAACATATAACTCGAAAGGATATTATTGATCATCTAGAATTATTATTCTTGAACACCTACTTGTGTATATAAAATAGGTCGTGTGAATTTACCTTATTACTTTTTAAAAAAGAACTTGAAAGATAAATGATGACGTTCCATCTTATTTATAAAAAAAATATATAGTTTATATAAAAATAATAATATTATAAATGAATAGCGTGCTTCGATCGACCTCATGCTATATTATCACATGTGCATGCATATTTTTGAGTTAATTAATAATTAATATGTTTTTGTGCCATCATCTATAGTTATTAATTTCTCATTATTTGTTTCTTTTAACTTTCTTACACATAAGTTTTGCATAATTTTATGAAAAATATTTTAAGTACACAAAAATAAATCCAATGTGACTTGATTTGATAATTAAATTATAAATTTTCTATTTTTTTAATAAAATAAATCTAATAAATTCCATAAAACTCATTAATTTTAATATTCAAATGAAACAAAAGTTGCAAGTCTTTTGAGTTACGGGGAAGAGTGTGAATAACAGATAAAAGCCAAAAGCCAACGCAAAAAACTTGTGTGCAAGTTTCTTTGATCACTATAGGAGTAAAATCAGATTAAAAACTTAAAATTTCATGTATTTTCTAATGCCCAACCGACAAGCACCCAACCCTCTCGGCTTTAGTTCAAAAAAGTTTACCAAACACCAATTACTCACACATAATAATTAAATATCAAACTTGATTTGACACCTATCATTTCAATTGCATCAATGCACCCTACGCCAATAATGTCACAACTTTAATTAAAGTATTCATCTTTGGCAATCTGCACAAGTTAATACGGATAAGAAAGAAAAGGATTGAAAATCTATGTCCCATAGAAAAAAGAAATGTTATCAAAAACCCAATTGCAACAATTGCAACTCAGATCACTATAGTCGACCCAGTTTCTGAATTTACTTTCTTATTTCTACTAATTGCAAAATAGATCAGAAAGCAAGTCAGATTACAAAAACCCAAAAAACCATCATATCGTAAAAACTGCAAAAATCATCAGATCACAAGCAGATTAGACAAACAAAAAAAGAGAGACATGCTATGAGAGAGATAAGGATACTTTCCATTATGAAACAAATCCAAGAGTTGGCACTGGGATAGCTGAAAATAAAAATTCATCTGAAGCCTGATCTAAAATCAAAAACTCCATATTTGGCCTAAAACATAACCACGACCCATGTATCAAACAAACCATACTCGCCCGTGTCGGCTCAGAACTGCTGCACACAGGTTCAACTTGCCCGAGTTGACTCAACTGTATTTCTACATTTACACTCAATTCGTCCTAGTTACTGCAGTGTATTTCAGCTACCCAGCTCGCTGTTGACGACTCTGTTGAGAAACTCCTAGATCCGATTGCTTCTTCCTAACCGGAATCTAAGACCAAAAAATTCAAAATTGACCGAAATACAAGAACCAACCTATTCGACTACGAAAAGAAACAAAACTCAGAGATCTTCTGCCTTGGACATGATCAAGAGCCGACTCGGCTGGATGGAAAGAGGGTCTTCACCTTAATTGATGCGAAGAGGCCCGGATAAGAGCAGTCAAANGAAGCAAGCTAAAGAGAGATTTGGAAGATGGGGTGTTAGTTGAGAGAGAGTTTTGTAAGAAAGTGGCGAGGGAAGGAGAGAAAAAAGCAAATTTGATGGATAAAAAGACAAATCAATAAATAGTAGTAGAAACGTAAATAAGAGAATCATAGAGGGACATGAATGAAAAGCAAAAATTCTCTAAAAACATTGTAGATATGAGATACCCTCTTTTATAATAGTAGTATATATATATATATTATGGGATTATTTTCTAGAAAAAATAAAATAGAGTTATGTTTGATCATCCTATATTTTATTATCTCCACTTGCATCCATTCATCTAAATACTGGACATATAAAAATGTTCAAAATACCACAAGTGTATATACTTGTTCTAATCGCCAGAAAAAAATATTGAATGAAAATATTGCATGTTTTGGATGAAAAAAATATTTTTGTTAAACTGGCGTGACTTAATTCGAAACATTAATTGTAAACATATTTTTATTTCTCATCATCCACTCAAATTTGTTCCTCCTGCTCTCCATTTGTGCTAAAAGCTGAGGAAATTATTTGACGTCAGATTAGAATGGTTCCAAACCAGTTTTCACCTAGCTCCGCAAAACCAATGGCCCTTACCACCTCTCATATATTTCCTTCAAACACGTAAGGATCCCATCAACGTAAAGCCATCAACCCAGGACTTACTGCATACTGCACCTTCCCATGCTTAAGCCATCAATCCATTCCTCTCCATTCTCGATGCAGACTACACATTCCCATCCTCAAGCCATCAACCCGGGACTCTTTGTTCTCTCCATCTCCTTTCCTCAAGCCAATGGAAGCCAGACGACGGACGGACTCTCTGTTCTCTCCGTCCCTCAAACGCATATAAGGGAAGCCCCACTGGACGCAAAAAACCAACGGACGGAAGGTAAAAAAAATTTTGAAGAGGGAGACACACTTCAAAGCCCTATCTGGTCTTCTACTTTATTTTCACAAGGCTTGTTCTTCTATTTTATTCCATTCCAAAATACGTCTCTCCTGAGGCATTGATCCACCAAGTATTGTAGTGTTTTCTCTTTGAAATATTGTCGACTATACATAATTTTTGTGGTGCTTTTCATTGATTTGTCTTGGGCTTTTTATTGATTTTAACCAAAATGTTTTATTGAAGATATAATTTTGAAGATATAATTAATAGTTGTTCAAATTCGCCTGACCTGTATTTTAATAGACACGTTAAATGAGTCGGGAATACAAACACGAAAAATAATGTCTGTGTTAAGTAAGGAGCACGGTGATGATTATAATATTGGTTACATTCCTAATAACATTCAAAATTATTTCGGCAATCGAAGAAAACAAGTTCTTGAAGAGGGATTTAAATGAGAGGTATTCGGGTGTGGTGAGATACAGGAAGTCTTTTTTTGGATGGCATACATGTCAAGATGTGATTCGCCGGTGTGAAAAGGGGTTTTAAACCCATCCGGCTGCAAGTTTTTCTCAATTAATAAATCCTATTAAAACTGATGATTGAATGTCGAGAGTTTTAGATTAAAAAATGAATTGAAATGATTAGAGAATAGTAGAATAAAATATTATTAAAATATCATTTTTTTAATATTATTATTATTTTATAATTTAAAAAAGTTGAATTATTTATTATATTTTGTATAGAAATTTGAGAAAATTGTAATAATGAGATGAAATTAGTTGAGATGAGTTTTGAATTCAAACAAAAAATAGTGGTGCTCTCTCACCAAAAAATGGGTACATAAGAGTACAATTTTTTTTTTTTTTGCTTTTATTTTTCTTTAAATATATTTTAAAAAAAATATAAATTTATTAAAAATACTCCATTAACATTAAGTAAAAGGAGAAATTAAAAAATAAAATAAAATAAAATAAAACTCGATAGAAAAAATTGGTAGACAAATTTGGTAAGAGCAATGTTTCTCTTAAAAAAAATTTTAAATATTTTTTTAAACTACTTAAATATTTAAAAAAATAAAAATAAAATTCACAAATTTATTAAAAAACACTTACGTAATTATTACTAAAAAACACTTATGCATTTTTCCCTCGGTAATATACAAGTGACTTTGCATATCCAATTGTTGGACCCTTTTTTGGGATGGGACGATCTCCTCTCATTGTCTTTCAATATCCGTTACCAGCAACACGACTTGGACATTTTGTATTTTGATTCTTCCGAACGAGTCGACTGAAAAAGTACATTACTTTCTCTTCTTCTGGTTTGCAATACATCTCTGTGCGTCAACCATCATCAACATATTAGCTAGCTTTTATAGTAAATTAGGACGCAAGCGCTGCACACTCCTTTCGAAATAAATAAATAAATATAGGATCTATATAAAAAAATTATTTTTTTAATAATAGACCTCACTATTTTTAAAAGGAGTGTGCAACGCTTGTATAACCCATCTAGTGTATCTAGAATTATCAGTAGAATAAATGAAGCAAATCCAAAAAAACAAAGAACATGCATACCAGCAAATTGGTTAGGATTGTAGTTGTAGATATCGAGTTCATGGATTATGTTGGGGTGTATAGGCTTATTAAAGATTTTGTTAATCAAGTAATGATAGACCAACTCTTCATCTGTGGGAATGAAGCGAATACCAATCGGAAATAAGTCTAGACATGCCTCCACCCTACACATTCTTCTTCTTCTTCGATTAACATCTTCCTTTTATTTTTTCATTGTTGAACCTACCCCTTCAACACTGTTCTTAAAAGTCAGGACGGTCGATTTTGTTTAGACGAGACTGTTTGAGAACAACTTTAATTAATGTATGAGAATTAAAAAAAAGTAATACTACACTTCCGCTGGGAGCCCCGAGCGGAACTCCCGCTAGGATTTTTCTTTTTTTTTTCTTTTATTTTTTTTTAAATATTAAAATATATTAAAAAAATACATGTTGAAATTGAAAAAAAATAAAGGCGGCACCCGGCACTGAGGCTGTCATGATCCGAAAGGCCCGAGGCTCTCAAACTTAGCCCAGTCCCAAGACCCAAAAAGCTCCAGCCCAGCCCTTCCGGTTAAAAAAAAAAAAAAAATCTCAAAACGAAGTCGTTTTCGGGACAAAACCATATTTCTTCTCCCCCCTTCTCGTACTTGAGGTCGTTTTTGACGGAGCGACCTCCTATTTCATGGAAGAAAGTTCGAGATTGCCGTTGCCGGACGCGTTCCTTGATTTTCTCCTGGAAAATGGGCTTGATCCTTCGGTGTACACTGCAAGCGATTCGACCCCTCGTTACGTAAGGTACTCGCTATATCACCAATTTCATTCATTTTCGTCGATGTTAAGGTGCTTCGCAGAATTTAATTTTGCCCAAAACAAAGCAAAGCTTGATATACTGCCCCCAATGGAACTTACTATATTTATTTATTTTTTGTCTGCGACATCAAACCTATGTAGAGTAGTTTGATGTATTGATAGCAGTTGGAAACATATTTATTACTTTGTATTATGCCATAAGGGCTTGCTATTTGTGTGGTTTTTCGAAGTTTGCGTGGATTTCCTTAAAATTATATACTATAGTCCTTGATTGCTGATCACCTTGTTGATGAAAACTACACCATATACAGGGGGAAAAAAACAAAACGAAACAAAAAAAAACCCAACAAGCTTTGGAAAAGAAGGGAGAGAATTGTGAATATTTTTTTTAAAAGTACGTTTTGTATTTGAATTTGGGAAAATAAATAGAATTAAAAAGATGTTAAATATAATTTTTTAGGAGTTTTTTTTATTCAGGTTTTCATTTCTGCATTTGGATAATAATTGAATGAAACATTGAAAAGCTGAAGTAGTGTATTTTGTTTTAGATTCAAAGATACTTGGTTTGACATTTTAAAATTTATTGAAAACTATAACATAATTTGGAAAATTTCTCCAAACCAAACATGGCCTTAGTTTTTGGCAAACTCAAAAGAACCAGTTTACGTCCAAGTTGAAAAAAACCAAGCTACAATGTCCAAATATGTAAACCAAGTTACATTCTGTAGGTAAAAACTTGGATGGCTTTATCATGCCTAAGCCAATCCAGACCTGTTTTATGCCATATTAGGCATTTGAAGGATTGTATCGCCGTATTTGTCAAGCCAATGTCAGTGCTCTAAGAACTCCACCACGTTCAGCAATGCCCGGATTTCCTTTTGAAGCTCCATTGATATTGAGTTTGAATATGCAAATAGGGGTGCCGTTTACCTAACAAGAGAAGGCTTGCGCATTTGAATTGGGACAATGGGAGTGTGCAACATCTGATCTAAGGTAATAGTCTTAGGCTTTGGAATGGTCTGAATTGGGTTTAGGATCATGAACTAAAAAGCTCATGCAGCCTATGACCCACTTTCCAATATATCTTGAAAAAGGGAACCTCATTCAAGTAAACCTTGGTAAATTACATGGTGACGGAGTGATAAAAGTGCCATCAACTGTGTGTTTCTAGTGCAAGTATTTCCTAGGCTTAATTATAACAGGAAGCATTCAGATCTCATTGATTAAGGAGGTGTCACGTATAAAAGCAAGCTTAGAATGACACCATCGATCTAGAGGGAGAGCCCACGTATGAATATTTATCTCCATTGTTAATACGCCAATGGCTTTGCCTTTCTTGCTGTATAATAGGGAGAAACTTGCATAAACTTTTCCAAGCCGGGAATTGATAGCTTTTAGGAGTAAGAGAGGGAAGGAGGGCTGTCTTTCAATTAATTTGGTTAACAAATATGCTTAACAAATACACAATAGTACTAGCTTCTACTGGTATTGTTTCTGACGATAACGACTATTTGCGACAAAAACAAATTCATTTTGACAAGAAATAATCATTTTTGCTGGAAATAACAAATAATAAATAAACAGTTTTCTTGTAGTGCATGCACATTTATTAATAATTAAGCTGACATATTGAGTTGGATCTCATGGACAGGGATGAGATTCAGATGGCATAATATTGCGATCGGGCACAGTGTAAAGTGATGCAGTGTCTGGGCACCCTTCTTTGGGAAATGATGAAAAATCCAAATCCTGTAGTTCTAGAATTTCAAGTATTTTTGCCATGGTCATATCCTCTTGAATCATGAGACAATCATTCTTCAACGACGACCCTTCATTAACACTCCCATTAAGTGAAGACCAGCCATCGCACAAAGACAAAGGTTGAGCTGTGAATCCATCATCAGAAAACTCGGGTATGGTATTGTTGAGAATAAGATCATCATGACCATATGTTGAGCTTTGTCCGCCGGAGTGAAACTGAAGTGCTATATTGCTCATCTCATGACGAGCTGTTGGATCAAAATTGTTAATGGGGGGAGGAAGTTGACTAGGCAGTGATGTGGGGAATGGAATAACGCCTCCTTCGTTGGGAACGGTATAGGATAGATTCATGTCCTGATCTGAAATCATTAAACCATCATTCGCCAAAGACCCTCCAACACTCCCATCAAGTACCGCAGATCTGCCATTGTCAAAGAACTCGAAATTAAGATCATCATCATGAGCAAATGTTGAGCTTTGTCCAATTTGAAACGTCTGATCAGGTGCTGTATTGCTCATCTGAAGCGGAACAAAACTATTAAGGAGGGAAGGAAGTTGATTCGGCGGTGATGTGGGAAATGGCCGGATCGCGCATCCTTCACTGGGAATGGTAGTGTTTGCAATTGATGGAGTATGTTGCTCATGATTTCTGTTTCCTACTTTCTGCACCTTCTCATATACCTTGCAGAGAACCCAATCATCCAACTGCACACAAGCATAAACATATCTTATTATTGAACCTCGGAACCATTAGTTTCTGTACGTAGTCTGTTTTAATTAATTAGTGAATAATATATTCTAATATTTGGGAGGTAAATAATATTATGAGCAAAATTCTTTTTGTAAGATGATGTGGAAGACACGTCTCAAACGTGGCATGGTTTGATTTGCAGAAAAAAAAAAATATATCTAGCAAATTGATTTTTATATTAGATAGAACTTTAATAAATAATGAATACTACTTGGATCCAGATAATATTAGGGGCATTAATAATCTTAGGACCCGATAAGATGCATGAAATATTATTTATCTATTCTAACAGATCAATTCTAAAAACTAATAAAAAAACTCAAAAGAAAAAGAAAAAAAAAAAACAAATAATATTATAATATTAGGGGCATCAATGTTAGCCAACACTTCTCTTTAATTTCATAAAAAAAAAAAAGAACAAATAATTTGATACGAATGTACGTACCTTAATGGGATGTGGAGTGCTACTTGATGTAGTTGGAAGAATGAGGTTCCTGTTAATAATATACTCTTGCATTAAATAATTAGTTTTAGTTCTGTTTGCTTCTTTGGAGGGTTTCCCTCGGTAATAGACAAGTGACTTTGTATATCCAATTGTTGGACCCTTTTTTGGGATAGGACGATCTCCACTCGTTGCCTTCCAATATCCATCACCGGCAGTACGACTCGGACGTTTTGTATTTTGATTTTTCCGAACAAGTCGACTGAAAAAGTACATTACTTTTTCTTCTCCTGGTTTGCAATACATCTCTGTACATCGACCATCATCAACATATTAGCTAGCTTTTATAGTAGATCAGGACGTAAGCACTGCACACTCTTTTTAAAAAAAATGAATAACTATAGAATCTACATAAAAAAAATTAATTTTTTAATAATAGACATCACTATTTTTAAAAGGAATGTGCGACGCTTATACAACCTATCAGTGTATCTAGAATTATTCGTAGAATAAATGAAGCAAATCTGAAAAAACAAAGAACATACATACCAACAAGTTGGTCAGGATTGTAGTTGTAGATATCGAGTTCATTGATTATGCCAGAGTGCATAGGCTTATTAAAGACTTTGTTAATCAAGTAATGACAGACCAACTCTTCATCTGTGGGAATGAAGCGAATACCAATCGGAAATAAGTCTACACATGCCTCCACCCTACACATTCTTTTTCTTCTTCGATTAACGTCTTCCTCTTGTTTTTCCATTGTCGAACACTGTTCTTCAAAGTCTGTTTGGGAACAACTTTAATTAATGTATGAGAGTACAAAAAATACAAGCATGATAGGAATTTATAGATGGCGGCACCCGACACTGACGCTGTTATGAATTAGAAAGTCCGAAGCTCTTGCGACTCGGTCTAGTCCCAAAAATTCAAAAAGCCCCTATCCCAGCCCATCCGGTTAAAAAAAAATCTCAAACGAAGTCGTTTTTGGAACAAAACCACATTTCTCCTCGCCCGTCTCCTACTTGAGGTCGTTTTTGACGGTGCGACCTCCTATTTCATGGAAGAAAGTTAGAGATTGCCGTTGGCGGACTCGTTCCTTGATTTTCTCCTGGCAAATGGGCTTGATCCTTCGATGTACACTGCAAGAGATTCGACCCATCGTTACGTAAAGTACTCGCTATATCACTAATTTCCTTCATTTTCGTCGATGTTAAGGTGCTTCGCAGAATTTAATTTTGCCCAAAACAAAGCAAAGCTTGATATACTGCCACCAATAGAACTTACTATATATATATATATGTATATATATTTTTTTTTTCTGCGACTTCTGGAGGTTTACTTTTATGATTTTTGTTTTCATTCCTTGTCATTATTTTGTGTAGGTTGAAACCTAGTTGTGAAGATTTTGTTGAAGAGATTGAAGATGAGATGAAATGCAAGCTTGAGAAAGTGGGTTGGTTACGTGGGTTCTATTCTCTTCCGCCTGATATTCAGATTGCTAGCTCAAGGGCGTACCGAGAAGGAAAGGTCAGGGCATAAAATATTAAGGGGCGCTGCTTTTATATCTGCCGTTGACATGTTAACTCGTCTGCAATGTCTAGCAAACCTTGAACTTGATCTTCGTTGCCCTCTTTTTCAAGAATATTATATTCACTTTACACTTTCGGAAGGACATGATTATGCAGACCCCATTCAGTTGTCTTCCTTTATCCTGCATTGTATATAGGAATCAGTTTTGCTTCGTTTTTCTTGGCAATTGGGTTTTTTTTTTCAGATTCTAAATCGAGGCTAATAATCTGATTTTCAACATTTTTGTTTGGCGTCATTTGGCTTTCTGGGGGTACTTGACCATCAAACGCGTGTGATTTTAGTTTCAGTTTATGAATCTTTCTAATAGCATTCAGATGTGCGGAATTGATGCGGCCTCTGGAGCTGCCGTCAGAGCACTAGATGTTTCAGCAGGAGATCATGTCCTTTATCTCTGTGCTGCCCCTGGTATGTATTTGTTCCACACCTGTATTACTATGCATCCTCATTTAGACTGGCTAATGCTTACTTCAGTCTAAATTAACATGTATATCTGGCTACAGCAATAAAGCAGATAATAATTAAAAGACTTTTAATTTTGTGGTGACACGAGTGATATATATATATATATATATATATATTCAAAAAGAACAAAGAAGAATAAGGAGATAACATGCATACATATATATGAGAGTATCGTTAGGGGTAGAGAGGATAAATTATTAATTGGCACAAAAATATGCATGCACACGTGATAATATCACATGAGGCCGATCGAAGCACGCCATTCATTTATAATATTATTTCTTTATATAAACTATAGATTTCTTTTATAAATAAGGTAGAAGGTCATCATTTATCTTTCAAATTCTTTTTTAAAAAGTGATAGGGTAAATTCACACAACCTATTTTATATATGCAGGTGGGTGTTTAAGAATAATGATTCTAGACGATCAATAATATCCTTTCGAGTTATATGTTTATCTTAATTGGTAGTGACAATGCTGACAAATATTGAGACCTTCCAACATGTCGACCATCCTTGAGGAAAAAGTAGAGGTAGTAGAAGATTTCGACCTAGTTTGGGTGTTGGAGATATCTCAAGTATTCTGAGATTACTCTATACGGTTGGGTGTAGTTTTACATCCAAACAAATTGAAGTATTTTCAAACATCCGAATCTGAGACTTCAAAATACTGTTTGCACTGTCAAGGTTGTCCATCTCCATCAATGCATGCTCCCCAATGAAAGGCCTTTCGTACAAGCATTTCTCTCTCTCTCTCTCTTTATCACTATTATATATTATATATAGATAAAAAAATTAAATTACTATAATATTTTTTATTATTATATAAAATAATAATAAAATTATTATTATATTTATCATTATTATATATAGATAAAAAATAAAATCATTATAATATTTATCACAATTATTTATAAATAAAATCATGATTTCATCATCATTAAAAAAAAAAATCAATCATTGATGGGACCCACATCTTTTTCAACTATCTATCCAAAAGTCAATAACTCAACATACTTCATACATCCAAACAACTCAAAACACTTTCAATGGGACCCACAAACTCACTCCAATCTCTACTCATAACTATTCACAACACTTTTCGCTATCCAAACTAGGCATTCATATAATCATTAATCACTCAACTTTTGCCTCTACAGGAAAGGGAAAGTGAGAAAGTCTTCCAACATGTCGGCCATCATTAAGCAGCACCCTTCATTTAGTCGTCAACAACAAGAAAAAATAGGAGATTTCATATAATCAATGGGAGGGAAACTCTATCCATTCAAGAACATCTTTGGCAACTTGAATTCATGGCCAAGCTCTTTTAATGATGTTCTTGAATGGATAAAGTTTTCCTCCACAATATTTGATTGTATGAAGTCCCCTACTTTTTCTTGTTGTTGACGGCTAAATGAAAGGTACTGCTTAATGATGGCCGACATGTTGGAAGACTTTCTCACTTTCTCTTTCCTGCACAGTCAAAATGGGGCTACTAATGATTATATGAAATTCTCTACCACTTTCTCTTTCTTATTTTTATTTTACCTCTACTTTTTCCTCAAGGATGACTGACATGTTGGAAGGCCCCAATATTTGTCAGCATTGCCACTACCAATTAAAAATATTACTTGAAAGGATATTATTGATCATCTAGAATCATTATTCTTGAACACCCACTCGTGTATATAAAATATGTCGTGTGAATTTACTTTATTACTTTTTAAAAAAGAACTTGAAAGATAAATGATGACGTTCCATCTTATTTATAAAAAAATATATATAGTTTATATAAAAAAATAATAATATTATAAATGAATGGCGTGCTTCGATCGACCTCATGTTATATTATCACGTGTGTATGCATGTTTTTGTGTCAATTAATAATTAATATGTTTTTGTGCCATCATCTATAGTTATTAATTTCTCATTATTTGTTTCTTTTAACTTTCCTACACATAAGTTTTGCATCATTTTATGAAAAATATTTTAAGTACACAAAAATAAATCCAATGTGACTTGATTTGATAGTCAAATTATAAATTTTTTATTTTTTAACAAAATAAATCTAATAAATTCCATAAAACTCATTAATTCTTAAGATTCAAATAAAACAAAAGTTGCAACTCTTTTGAGTTACGGGGAAGAGTGTGAGTAACAGATAAAAGCCAAAAGGCAACGCAAAAAACTTGTGTGCAAGTTTCTTTGATCACTGTTGGAGTAAAATTAGATTAGAAACTTAAAATTTCATGTATTTTCTAATGCCCACCCGACAAGCACCCAACCCTCTTGGCTTTAGTTCAAAAAAGTTTACCAAACACCAATTACTCACACACAATAATTAAATATCAAACTTGATTTGACACCTATTATTTCAATTGCATCAATGCACCCTACGCCGATAATGTAACAACTTTAATTAAAGTATTCATCATATACTTTTTATATTTGTATTTTTAATTTTTAATAAGCCATATGAAAAAACAGATCCTAGATCAAGATTTTTCGGCTTCAAGTCCTCAATGAATCTCCACCTTGTTGGGTTTAAGAATCTTCTCCCACTATCTCATATTTCGGCTAACACATATTAATGCTTGTGCCTAAAAGAGCATCAGTTCTAGGAACGCAAAATAAAAATCTCTTCAAAATATAAAATCTCAAAAAGGAAAAATATTTACATACATGAATAGAGAAATTCCTCAAGGATTTGGACTTTCCCATAAGATGAAGATGCCCCTAAGCAAGAAACTTGAATGAATCTCATGATAACACCATGTTCTTTGGCAATCTGCACAAGTTAATACGGATGAGAAAGAAAATGATGAAAAATCTATGTCCCACAGAAAAAGGAAATATCATCAAAAACCAAATCTGCAACAATTGCAACTCAAATCACTACAATCGACCTAGTTTCTGAATTTACTTTCTTATTTCTACCAATTGCAAATTAGATCAGAAAGCAAGTCAGATCACAAAAACCCAAAAAACCATTAGATCATAAAAACTGCAAAAATCATCAGATCACAAACAGATAAGACAAACAAAAAAAGAGAGACATGCTATGAGAGAGATAATGATACTTTCCACTATGAAACAAATCTAAGAGTTGGCACTGGGATAGCTGAAAATAGAAGTTCATTTGAAGCCTGATCTATAATAAAAAACTCCAGATTTGCCCTAAAACATAACCACGGCCCATGTACCAAACAAACCATACTCGCCCATGTCGGCTCAGAATCGTTGCACACAGGCTTCAACTCACTTGAGTTGACTCAGCTCAATTTGTACATTTGCACTCAATTCGTCCCAATTACTGCAATGTATTTCAGCTACCAAACTCATTGTTGACGACTCTATTGAGAAAGTCCTGGATCAGATTGCGTCTTCCTAACCGGAATCTAAGACCAAAAACTTCAAAGTTGACCGAAAGACAAGAACCAACCTATCCGACTACGAAAAGAAACAAAACTCAGAGATCTTCTGCCTCGGACATGATCGAGAGCCGGCTCGGCGGGATGGAAAGTTGCTCTTCTCCTTAATTGATGCAAAGAGGCCCAGATCAAAGCGGTCAACGCTCTTAACCCACTCTCCCTCCAATCATAACCAGCGAGTTCTTCATAGCTGATCTGCACATGTTTTTGTGAAGACTACAGTGAAAAGAACCTACAAAATAAAAATAAAAATTGCAATCCTCAAACCAAGATCAAAACATGGAAAAAAAAACTACAATCCTCAAACTAGCTTCAACGACATGTAGAGAGAGAGAGAGAGAGAGAGAGGTAGCATGGTTCAGTAATAGAGAGAAAAAAAAAAGGAGAGAAAGCTAGAGAGAGATTTGGAAGATGGGGTATTAGGAACTTAGGAGAGAGAAAGAGAGTTTTGTGAGAAAGTGGCGAGGGAAGGAGAGAAGAAAGCAAATCTGATAGATAAAAAGACAAATCGATAAATAGTAGTAGAAATGTAAATAAGAGAATCATAGAGGGACAAGAATGGAAAGTAAAAATTCCCTAAAAATACTATAGATATGAGATAGCCTCTTTTATAATAGTAGTATATATATATTATGGGATTATTTTCTAGAAAAAATAAAATAGAGTTATGTTTGATCATCCTATATTTTATTATCTCCACTTGCATCCATTCATCTAAATACTGGACATATAAAAATATTCAAAATACCACAAGTGTATATACTTGTTCTAATCGCCAGAAAAAAAAATATTGAATGAAAATATTGCATGTTTTGGATGAAAAAAATATTTTTGTTAAACTGGAATGACTTAATTCGAAACGTTAATTGTAAACATATTTTTATTTCTCATCTTCCACTCAAATTTGTTCCTCCTGGTCTCGATTTGTGCTAAAAGCTGAGGAAATTATTTGACGTCAGAT
>QEOT01001505.1:25086-42125 GCA_003123785.1 Pterocarya stenoptera
GAGGGTTTCCCTCTGTAATAGACAAGTGACTTTGCATATCCAATTGTTGGACCCTTTTTTGGGATAGGACGATCTCCACTCGTTGCCTTCCAATATCCATCACCGGCAGTACGACTCGGACGTTTTGTATTTTGATTCTTCCGAACGAGTCGACTGAAGAAGTACATTACTTTCTCTTCTCCTGGTTTGCAATACATCTTTGTACATCGACCATCATCAACATATTAACTAGCTTTTATAGATCAGGACGTAAGTGCTGCACACTCTTTTTTAAAAAAATGAATAACTATAGAATCTACATAAAAAAAATTAATTTTTTAATAATAGACTTCACTATTTTTAAAAGGAATGCGCGATGCTTATACAACCTATCAGTATATCTAGAATTATTCGTAGAATAAATGAAGCAAATCTGAAAAAACAAAGAACATACATACCAACAAGTTGGTCAGGATTGTAGTTGTAGATATCGAGTTCATGGATTATGCCAGGTGCATAGGCTTATTAAAGACTTTGTTAATCAAGTAATGATAGACCAACTCTTCATCCGTAGGAATGAAGCGAATACCAATCGGAAATAAGTCTACACATGCCTCCACCCTACACATTCTCTTTCTTCTTCGATTAACGTCTTCCTCTTGTTTTTCCATTGTCGAACACTGTTCTTCAAAGTCTGTTTGGGAACAACTTTAATTAATGTATGAGAGTACAAAAAATATAAGCATGATAGGAATTTATAGATAGCGGCACCCGACACTGACGCTGTTATGAATTAGAAAGTCCGAAGCTCTTGCGACTCGGTCTAGTCCCAAAAATTCAAAAAGCCCCTATCCCAGCCCATTTCTCCTCGCCCGTCTCCTACTTGAGGCCGTTGGCGGACTCGTTCCTTGATTTTCTCCTGGCAAATGGGCTTGATCCTTCGATGTACACTGCAAGAGATTCGACCCATCGTTACGTAAGGTACTCGCTATATAACTAATTTCCTTCATTTTCGTCGATGTTAAGGTGCTTCGCAGAATTTAATTTTGCCCAAAACAAAGCAAAGCTTGATATACTGCCACCAATAGAACTTACTATATATATATATATATGTATTTTTTTCTGCGACTTCTGGATGTTTACTTTTATGTTTATATTATGATTTTTGTTTTCATTCATAGTCATTATTTTGTGTAGGTTGAAACCTAGTTGTGAAGATTTTGTTGAAGAGATTGAAGATGAGATGAAATGCAAGCTTGAGAAAGTGGGTTGGTTACCTGGGTTCTATTCTCTTCCGCCTGATATTCAAATTGCTAGCTCAAGGGCGTCCCGAGAAGGAAAGGTGAGTGCATAAAATATTAAGGGGCGCTGCTTTTATATCTGCCGTTGACATGTTAACTCGTCTGCAGTGTCTAGAAAACCTTGAACTTGATCTTCGTTGCCCTCTTTTTCAAGAATATTATATTCATTTTACACCTTCGGAAGGACATGATTATACAGACCCCATTCAGTTGTCTTCCTTTATCCTGCATTGTATTTATGAATCAGTTTTACTTCGTTCTCCTTGGTAATTGGGATTTTTTTTTTCAGATTCTAAGTCGAGTTTAAGAATTTGATTTTCAACTTTTTTGTTTGGCGTCATTTGGCTTTCTGGGGGTACTTGACCATCAAACGTGTGTGATTTTAGTTTCAGTTTATGAATCTTTCTAATAGCATTCTTTGTTCTTTACTTTGGATTGGCATTCAGATGTACGGAATTGATGCGGCCGCTGGAGCTGCCGTCAGAGCACTAGATGTTTCAGCAGGAGATCATGTCCTTGATCTCTGTGCTGCCCCTGGTATGTAATTGTTCCACACCTGTATTACTATGCATCCTCATTTAGACTGGCTAATGCTTACTTCAATCTAAATTAACACGTATATCTGGCTACAGCAACATGGGGATTTCATTTTTTGCAGCTTCAGCGACAGAACAATTTTGTTTCTGTGCTGTCATTGTTAATGGTACTTTTGATGGTGATGAAACATTGTTGTCATCAGATTTTTGTTTGGGACTGTACTGTTCGGTATCAAAATATTGTGCCGACCTCTGACTTAGAAACAGGGGGGGTTAATGGTATAATCCAGTAAAGTGATGTCCCAAATGTTATATTTTCCTTTATATGCCATAAATTGTGGTTGAAAACTTTCTATAATCTACCCTCCTGTGAGATGATTAACTTGATAAACAAGGCAACAAGGGCCTTCTAAGATCATCTGATTCAACTTTTCTCACGTATCTTGTGTCTTCAGGTGCTAAACTGTGTATGATAGTAGATATTCTTGGCACATCGGGATCTGTAACTGGAGTTGATGTTGCAAGCCAACGTATGGCAGCTTGTAGAACTTTGCTACAGAAATATGCGCTGGGTGATCGATGCCGACTCTTTGTTGCTGATGGAATGACATTTGCCCTCCTTCCTGTGATGTTTCATTCAGATTCAAAATCATGTAATCAATCTGGAAAATAGTTCTGATACATTTACTTGTAACTTAAATGTCTTCCTGCTTAAGATTTGACATGTGAAAGTAATCATCTACCTGCTTTTGATGCATTATCATTCCGTCTAGAAGACATCTAGAAGACCATATAAAGAAAGAAAAAAAGCAACTAAAGCTATGAAAACCATTTCTTCACAGTCGGTCCGGGGGACTCAAAATCAAGAACTTATATTTTATGGGCGGCATTCTGGAGTGGTTGGGCTCACTAGAAGTGAATTATATGAACCTGCTTGTGAATGTGAGGTTTCAAGGCGGGGCTATGACAAGGTAAATTGTGCAGTTAAGTCAGTTGAATTTTTCTGAGTTATGAATCTTTATTCCTTGCAAATTCTAATGGCTGTTGGTTTTAACTTCAGGTCCTTGTGGATGCAGAGTGCACTCATGATGGGTCAATTATTAATTGACACAAAAACATGCCTGCACACTTGATAATATCACATGAGGCCGATTGAAGCACGCCATTCATTTATAATATTATTTCTTTATATAAACTATAGATTTCTTTTATAAATAAGGTGGAAGGTCATCATTTATTTTTCAAATTCTTTTTTAAAAAGTCATAAGGTAAATTCACACGACATATTTTATATACGCGGGTGGGTGTTTAAGAATAAATGATTCTAAATGATCAATAATATCTTTTTGATGTTTATCTTATTTGGTAGTGACAATGCTGACAAATATTGGGGCCTTTCTACTTGTCGGCCATCCTTGAGGGAAAAGTAGAGGTAAAATAAAAATAGGAAAGAGAAAGTGGTAGAGGATTTCATATAATCATTAAGCACTCAACTTTTGCCTTTGCAAAAAAAAAGAAAGTGAGAAAGCCTTCCAACATGTCGGCCATCATTAAGTAGCACCCTTCATTTAGCCGTCAACAACAAGAAAAAGTAGGGAATTTCATATAATCAATGGGAGGGAAACTCTATCCATTCAAGAACATTTTTGGCAACTTGAATTCATGATGCGGCATCCTTGATAGAATAATGTTTGATTATATGAAATCCCTTACTTTTTCTTGTTGTTGACGGCTAAATGAATGGTGCTGCTTAATGATGGCCGACATGTTGAAAGACTTTCCCACTTTCTCTTTCCTGCGCAGTCAAAATGGGACTACTTAATGATTATATGAAATTCTCTACCACTTTCTCTTTCTTATTTTTATTTTACCTCTACTTTTCCCTCAAGGATGGCTGATATGTTGGAAGGCCCCAATATTTGTCAGCATTGTCACTAGCAATTAAGATAAACATATAACTCAAAAGGATATTATTGATCATCTAGAATCATTATTCTTGAACACCCACTCGTGTATATAAAATATGTCGTGTGAATTTACCTTATTATTTTTTAAAAAAAGAACTTGAAAAATAAATGTTGACATTCCATCTCATTTATAAAAAGAAAATATAGTTTATATAAAAATTAATAATATTATAATATTATTTGTTTCTTTTAACTTTCCTACACATAAGTTTTGCATAATTTTATGAAAAATATTTTAACTACACAAAAATAAATTCAATGTGACTTGATTTGATAGTCAAATTATAATGTTATTTTTTTTAATAAAGTAAATCTAATAGATTCCATAAAATCAAATCTATTTTATGTAATATATTTGTGTTTATAAAAATCCTCTCATATTCTTATTTTTCAAGTGAAGAAAAAAAAAAAAAAACTATTAATCTTATTATAGCTATTAACTCATTACTTATCTTTTTTACTCTATTACCGTTTAAAAGAGCCAAAACTCATTAATTCTTAAGATTCAAATAAAACAAAAGTTGCAAGTCTTTTGAGTTATGGAGAAGAGTGTGAATAACAGATAAAAGCCAAAAGGCAACGCAAAAAACTTGTTTGCAAGTTTCTTTGATCACTGTTGAAGTAAAATTAGATTAAAAACTTAAAATTTCATGTATTTTCTAATGCCCACCCAACCCTCTCGGCTTTAGTTCAAAAAAGTTTACCAAACACCAATTACTCACACACAATAATTAAATATCAAACTTGATTTGACATTATTTGACGCCAATAATGTCACAACTTTAATTAAAGTATTCATCATATACTTTTTATATTTGTATTTTTAATTTTTAATAAGCCATAAGAAAAAACAGGTCCTAAATGAAGATTTTCCGGCTTCAAGTCTTCAATGAAAAAACAGGTAAAAAATTCTTGTGCTGATTGAATCTCCACCATGTTAGGTTTAAGAGTCTTCTCCCACCATCTCATATTTCGGCTTACACATATTAATGCTTATGCCTGAAAAGAGCTTAAGTTCTAGGAACGCAATGAAAAATACAAATCTCTTCAAAATATAAAATCTCAAAAAGGAAAAATATTTACATACATGAATAGAGAAATTCTTCAAGGATTTGGGCTTTCCCATAAAATGAAGATGCCCCTAAGCAAGAAACTTGAATGAATCTCATGATACCACCATGTTCTTTGGCAATCTGCACAAGTTAATACGGATGAGAAAGAAAATGATGAAAAATCTATGTCCCACAGAAAAAGGAAATATCATCAAAAACCAAATCTGCAACAATTGCAACTCAGATCACTACAATCGACCCAGTTTCTGAATTTACTTTCTTGTTTCTACCAATTGCAAATTAGATCAGAAAGTAAGCCAGATCGCAAAAACCCAAAAAACCATTAAATCGTAAAAACTGCAAAAATCATCAGATCACAAGCAGATAAGACAAACAAAAAAAGAGCGACATGCTATGAGAGAGATAAGGATACTTTCCATTATGAAACAAATCCAAGAGTTGGCATTGGGATAGTTGAAAATAAAAGTTCATTTGAAGCCTGATCTAAAATAAAAAAACTCCAGATTTGCCCTAAAACATAACCACGACCCATGTACCAAACAAACCATACTAGCCCGTGTCGGCTCAGAACTGCTGCACACAGGCTTTAACTTGCCCGAGTTGACTCAGCTTTATTTCTACATTTACACTCAATTCGTCCTAGTTACTGTAGTGTATTTCAGCTACCAAGCTCGTTGTTGACAACTCTGTTGAGAAACTGCTAGATCTGATTGCTTCTTCTTAACCGGAATCTAAGACCAAAAAATTCAAAGTTGACTGAAAGACAAGAACCAACCTATCCGACTACGAAAAGAAACAAAACTCAGAGGTCTTCTGCCTTGGACATGATCGAGAGTCAACTCGGCGGGATGGAAAGAGGCTCTTCACCTTAATTGATGTGAAGAGGCTCGGATCAGAGCAGTCAACACTCTTAACCCACTCTCCCTCCGATCCTAAACAGCGAGTTCTTCATAGTCGATCTGCGCATGTTTTTGTGAAAACTATAGCGAAAGAACCAACAGAAGATTACAACGAAAANAAAAAAAAAAAAAAAAAAAAACCTGTAATCCTCAAACCAGCTTCAACGACATGAAGAGAGAGAGAGAGAGAGAGAGAGAGAGAGAGAGAGAGAGAGAGGGGTAGCGTGGTTTAGTAATAGAGAGAGAAAAAAAAAGGAGAAAGCTAAAGAGAGATTTGGAAGATGGGGTGTTAATTGAGAGAGAGAGAGAGAGTTTTGTGAGAAAGTGGTGAGGGAAGGAGAGAAGAAAGCAAATTTGATGGATAAAAAGACAAATCAATAAATAGTAGTAGAAACGTAAATAAGAGAATCATAGAGGGACAAGAATGGAAAGCAAAAATTCTCTTAAAACACTGTAGATATGAGATACCCTCTTTTATAATAGTAGTATATATATATATTATGGGATTATTTTCTAGAAAAAATAAAATAGAGTTATGTTTGATCATCCTATATTTTATTATCTCCACTTGCATCCATTCATCTAAATACTGGACATATAAAAATATTCAAAATCCCACAAGTGTATATACTTGTTCTGATCGCCAGAAAAAAATATTGAATGAAAATATTGCATGTTTTGGATGAAAAAAAATATTTTTGTTAAACTGGCGTGACTTAATTCGAAACGTTAATTGTAAACATATTTTTATTTCTCATCTTCCACTCAAATTTGTTCCTCCTGCTCTCGATTTGTGCTAAAAGTTAAGGAAATTATTTGACGTCAGATTAGAATGGTTCCAAACCAGTTTTCACCTAGCTCCGCAAAACCAATGGCCCTTACCACCTCTCATATATTTTCACAAGGCTTGTTCTTCTATTTTATTCTATTCCAAAATACGTCTCTCCTGAGGCATTCATCCACCAAGTATTGTAGTGTTTTCTCTTTGAAATATTGTCGACTATACATAATTTTTGTGGTGCTTTTCATTGATTTGTCTTGGGCTTTTTATTGATTTTAACCAAAATGTTTTATTGAAGATATAATTAATAGTTGTTCAAATTCGCCTGACCTGTAATTTAATAGACACGCTAAATGAGTCGGGAATTTCATCATTAAGCAGCACCCTTCATTTAGCCTTCAACAACAAGAAAAAGTAGGGAATTTCATATAATCAATGGGAGGGAAACTCTATCCATTCAAGAACATCTTTGGCAACTTGAATTCATGGCCAGGCTCTTTTAATGCGGCATCCTTGATAGAATGCATCCTTGATAAATTTTCTTATTCTATCAAGGATGCCGCATCATCATTAAAAGAGCCTGGCCATGAATTCAAGTTGAATTGATAAAGTTTCCCTCCACAATGTTTGATTATATGAAATCTCTTACTTTTTCTTGTTGTTGACGGCTAAATGAAGGGTGCTGCTTAATGATGGCCGGCATGTTGGAAGACTTTCCCACTTTCTCTTTCCTGCACAGTCAAAATGGGACTACTTAATGATTATATGAAGTTCTCTACCACTTTCTCTTTCTTATTTTTATTTTACCTCTACTTTTCTCTCAAGGATGGCTGACATGTTGGAAGGCCTCAATATTTGTCAGCATTGTCACTAGCAATTAAGATAAACATATAACTCGAAAGGATATTATTGATCATATAGAATCATTATTCTTGAACACCCACTCGTATATATAAAATATGTCCTGTGAATTTGCCTTATTACTTTTTTAAAAAGAACTTAAAAAATAAATGTTGACGTTCCATCTCATTTATAAAAAAAAAATATAGTTTATATAAAAAAATAATAATATTATTTGTTTCTTTTAACTTTCCTACACATAACTTTTGCATAATTTTATGAAAAATATTTTAACTACACAAATATAAATTTAATGTGACTTGATTTGATAGTCAAATTATAAAGTTATTTTTTCTAATAAAGTAAATCTAATAGATTCCATAAAATCAAATCTATTTTATGTAATATATTTGTGTTTATAAAAATCCTCTAATATTCTTATTTTTCAAGTAAAGAAAAAAAATACTATTAATCTTATTATAGCTATTAACTCATTACTTATCTTTTTTACTCTATTACCGTTTGAAAGAGCCAAAACTCATTAATTCTTAAGATTCAAATAAAACAAAAGTTGCAAGTCTTTTGAGTTATGGAGAAGAGTGTGAATAACAGATAAAAGCCAAAAGGCAACGCCAAAAACTTGTCTGCAAGTTTCTTTGATCACTGTTGAAGTAAAATTAGATTAAAAACTTAAAATTTCATGTATTTTCTAATGCCCACCCAACCCTCTCGGCTTTAGTTCAAAAAAGTTTACCAAACACCAATTACTCACAAACAATAATTAAATATCAAACTTGATTTGACACCTATTATTTCAATTGCATCAATGCACCCTACGCCAATAATGTCACAACTTTAATTAAAGTATTCATCATATACTTTTTATATTTGTATTTTTAATTTTTAATAAGTCATATGAAAAAACAGGTCCTAAATGAAGATTTTCCGGCTTCAAGTCTTCAATGAAAAAACAGGTAAAAAATTCTTGTGCTGATTGAATCTCCACCATGTTGGGTTTAAGAGTCTTCTCCCACCATTTCATATTTCGGCTTACACATATTAATGCTTGTGCCTGAAAAGAGCATCAGTTCTAGGAACGCAATTAAAAAAAAAATCTCTTCAAAATATAAAATCTCAAAAAGAAAAAATATTTACATACATGAATAGAGAAATTCCTCGAGGATTTGGGCTTTCCCATAAGATGAAGATGCCCCTAAGCAAGAAACTTGAATGAATCTCATGATACGACCATGTTCTTTGGCAATCTGCACAAGTTAATACGGATGAGAAAGAAAATGATGAAAAATCTATGTCCCACAGAAAAAGGAAATATCATCAAAAACCAAATCTGCAACAATTGCAACTCAGATCACTACAATGGACCGAGTTTCTGAATTTACTTTCTTATTTCTACCAATTGCAAATTAGATCAGAAAGCAAGTCAGATCACAAAAACCCAAAAAACCATTAGATCATAAAAACTGCAAAAATCATCAGATCACAAACAGATAAGACAAACAAAAAAAGAGAGACATGCTATGAGAGAGATAATGATACTTTCCACTATGAAACAAATCTAAGAGTTGGCACTGGGATAGTTGAAAATAAAAGTTCATTTGAAGCCTGATCTAAAATAAAAAACTCCAGATTTGCCCTAAAACATAACCACGGCCCATGTACCAAACAAACCATACTCGCCCATGTCGGCTCAGAATCGTTGCACACAGGCTTCAACTCACTTGAGTTGACTCAGCTCTATTTGTACATTTGCACTCAATTCGTCCCAATTACTGCAATGTATTTCAGCTACCAAACTCATTGTTGACGACTCTATTGAGAAAGTCCTGGATCAGATTGCGTCTTCCTAACCGGAATCTAAGACCAAAAACTTCAAAGTTGACCGAAAGACAAGAACCAACCTATCCGACTACGAAAAGAAACAAAACTCAGAGATCTTCTGCCTTGGACATGATCGAGAGCCGGCTCGGCGGGATGGAAAGTTGCTCTTCTCCTTAATTGATGCAAAGAGGCCCGGATCAAAGCGGTCAACGCTCTTAACCCACTCTCCCTCCAATCATAACCAGCGAGTTCTTCATAGCTGATCTGCACATGTTTTTGTGAAGACTACAGTGAAAAGAACCTACAAAAAAAAAATAAAAATTGCAATCCTCAAACCAAGATCAAAACATGGAAAAAAAAAACTACAATCCTCAAACTAGCTTCAACGACATGTAGAGAGAGAGAGAGAGAGAGGTAGCATGGTTCAGTAATAGAGAGAAAAAAAAAAAAGGAGAGAAAGCTAGAGAGAGATTTGGAAGATGGGGTATTAGGAACTTAGGAGAGAGAAAGAGAGTTTTGTGAGAAAGTGGCGAGGGAAGGAGAGAAGAAAGCAAATCTGATAGATAAAAAGACAAATCGATAAATGGTAGTAGAAACGTAAATAAGAGAATCATAGAGGGACAAGAATGGAAAGTAAAAATTCCCTAAAAACACTGTAGATATGAGATAGCCTCTCTTATAAGGGTTTTGCTATACAATCTCCTACTATTCACCTACACTCCACACTCTACATTTTTTAAAATTTTTTAATATTTTTTTAAAATTTTTTTTGAGTTTTTTTTTTAAACTATTTCAAATTTTTTATTCACTATTCATATAAAAAATATTTGATAAAAGAAAAAAATTAAAAAAATATGGAGTGTGGAGTGTGGGTGAATAGTAAGAAGTTGTGAAAATTTTTTGCTCTTATAATAGTAGTAGATATATATATTATGGGATTATTTTTTGGAAAAAATAAAATAGAGTTATGTTTGATCATCCTATATTTTATTATCTCCACTTGCATCCATTCATCTAAATACTGGACATATAAAAATATTCAAAATACCACAAGTGTATACACTTGTGTTCTAACTGCCAGAAAAAAATATTGAATGAAAATATTGCATGTTTTGGATGAAAAAAATATTTTTGTTAAACTGGCGTGACTTAATTCGATACTATAATTTTAAATATATTTTTATTATAAAATAGATATATTTTTATTTCTCATCTTCCACTCGAATTTGTTCCTCCTGCTCTTGATTTTGTGCTAAAAGCTGAGGAAATTATTTGACGTCAGATTAGAATGGTTCCAAACCAGTTTACACCTAGCTCCGCAAAACCAATGGCCCTTACCACCTCTCATATATTTCCTTCAAACACGTAAGGATCCCATCAACGTAAATCCATCAACCTGAGACTTACTGCATACATCTCTCCATCTCCTTTCCTCAAGCCAACGGAAGCCAGACGACGGACGGACTCTCTGTTCTCTCCGTCCCTCAAACCGACGGAAGGGAAGCCCCACTGGACGCAAAAAACCAACGAATGGAAGGTAAAAAAATTTTTGAAGAGGGAGACGCACTTCAAAGCCCTCTCAGTTCTTCTACTTTATTTTCACAAGGCTTGTTCTTCTATTTTATTCTATTCCAAAATACGTCTCTCCTAAGGCATTCATCCACCAAGTATTGTAGTGTTTTCTCCTTTGAATATTGTCGACAATACATAATTTTTGTGGTGCTTTTCATTGATTTGTTGTGGGCTTTTTATTGATTTTAACCAAAATTTTTTATTGAAGATATAATTAATAATTGTTCAAATTCGCCTTATCTGTAATTTCATTTTTTAAAAATAATATCCCCACCTGGGACTAATTCTATTAGTTGGTCAATTTATAATAAATTATAAATATATGCCACATGACCAAATCTATTCCTATATATAAACAAATGTGGCTTAAATTATTTTCTTCAAGCTGTACGGCAAGGTTGTGTATCTTGTGATGATTATCAATTTTTTTTTACCTGATAAGTCATTGGCCCGGCTATTAAGTCATCGGTCATCGGTCATCGGTCATCTTTCATTGGTCTGGCTATTAAGTTCTTCATTTTGTCAAGCGGCTATAAATTTTAATTGGTCCCCAATAGAATCGCGTTTTTTTTTTCCTCTTTTAAAGTCAAATTTAGTGATAGCGACGTCAGACAAATAGTATTGTTGCTCATGTAGAGAGCCGCCCCTTCTTTTCCTTCCAAGTAATAAATAAGTCTGTGACCACCGAATTGTCTTCATATGTGTTATAGTTGGTGAAACTTCTTTTCATTGTCTATTGAATTATCGTTGCCATGTAAATGATATCAGGTTGAGTGAATGATGAGTACATCAAGATATCATGTTGAGATTTTAGACAGTTCTAATTCTAGCACTGATGAAGTTGAGATGATTGAAGATGATAGTGACGTTGAACTCGATATGAACATACCCAAGGAAGGCCATACAACGTCATCTTCATATGTGGAGCCGTATGTGGGGTAGAGTTTGACGATGTAGAGGATGCACTTAGTTGCTATAAAGCCTTCTCCCAACGAATTGGTTTTAGCATTCGAACAAATCATACTAGGTTTTAAGGCATAGACAAATAATTAATTGGTGTAGAGTATGTGTGTTCAAGAGAAGGATTCCGTTGGTATAATCTTAAACTTAAAGAGAGAGCAAGACCCTGAGGCTCCGGAAACAAAGTGTGGTTGTAAGGCGATGATGACAATAAAAAAGAATAAAGACAAATGGGTTGTGTCTAAGTCTATACTCCAACATAATCATGAGTTGTTAATACCTAAGAGTACAAGTTTGCTTCATGGGCATAGACAGGTGGCACCAATCCAAAAAAATTTAATAGACACGCTAAATGAGTAGGGAATACAAACACGGAAAATAATGTCCATGTTAAGTAAGGAGCACGGTGCTGATTATAATATTGGTTGCATTCCTAAGAACATTCAAAATTATTTGGGCAATTGAAGAAAACAAGTTCTTGAATAGGATTTTAAATGAAAGGTATTCGGGTGTGGTGAGATACAGCAAGTTTTTTTTTGGATGGCATACGTGTCAAGATGTGATTGGCCAGTGTGAAAAAGGGTTTTAAACCCGTCATGTTGCAAGTTTAGTTTTTCTCAATTAATAAATCCTATTAAAATTGATGATTGAATGTCGAGAGTTTCAGATTCAGAAATGAATTGAAATGATTTAAGAATAGTAGAATAAAATATTGTTAAAATCTTATTTTTGTAATATAATTATTATTTTAGAATTTGAAAAAGTTGAATTATTTATTATATTTTGTGTAAAAATTTGAGAAAATTGTAATAATGAGATGAGATTAGTTGAGATGAGTTTTTAATTCAAACGGAAAAGAGTGGTGCTCTCTCACCAAAAAATGGGTACATCAAAGTACACTTTTTCTTTTTTTGGTTTTATTTTTCTTTAAATATATTTTAAAAAAACTATAAATTTATTAAAAATACTCCATTAACGTTAAGTAAAAAGAGAAATTAAAAAATAAAATAAAACTCGATAGAAAAAATTGGTAGACAAATTCGGTAAGAGCAGTGTTTCTATTTAAAAAAATTTAAATATTTTTTTAAACTCCTTAAATATTTAAAAAAAATTAAAAAAAAAATCACAAATTTATTAAAAAAACTTACGTAATTATTAAAAAAAAGCACTTATGGATCACCTCTTCCTCTTGACCAAATTTTGTTTGGCATTTTATTTATGATTTGCTTGCTTTAGAAGTTTTTCTTTTAAACCTTTTTAAGTGTTTTTGAAATTGTGTTTTTATTAAATACTACTGGTGTTGTTAATAAATAAGATTACTCGACAAATCACTAAACATCTGCAACTTGATCAAAAAAATTAAATTTAGTTCAATTCATTTATTGAATGAGTTATATTTCGTAAATACTAGATTTTTATTCATTATTAAAAGATACAATTCATCAATTCGTATCAAACTTGTTCATTCGTAATCGAATAATTTTCATATTTATTGTTTATTATTAATAAAACTATATTACATAATGGAAGGGGAAAAAAAAAAAAAAAAAACTCTATTACATAAAATAAAATTTTCCTTTTCCTGATCTTCGGCAGCAGTTAGTGAACCCAACCTCACAGTAACCTTTGTAAATGAAGAACGCATAATCAATCTAAAAGAAACAAGCAAAATCCCAGATAGAAGGAAATCAATGTCGAGCTGGGATAAAAATAATAATAATATATTAAAATGACTAAGCTACAATATTGCAGAGTCCAAATATGGCAGTGCTCTAAGAATTCCACCAGGTTCAGCAATGCCCGAATTTCCTTTGGAGGCTCCATTGATATTGAGTTTGAATATGTAAATAAGGGCGCCATTTACCTAACAAGAGAAGGCTTGCGAATTTTAATTGGAACAATGGGAGTGATAAACTTTTCCAAGTCATGATGCAGTGTCTGGGAAATGATTAAAAATCCAAATCCTATAGCTCTAGAATTTCAAGTATTTCTGCCATGGTCATATTCTCTGGACTCATGGCACAATCATTCTTCAACAACGACCCTTCATTAACACTCCCATTAAGTGAAGACCAGCCATCGAACAAAGACAAAGGTTGAGCAGTGAATCCATGATCAGAAAACTCGGGTATGGTATTGTTGAGAATAAGATCATCCTGACCATAAGTTGAGCTTTGTCCGCTGGAGTGAAACTGAAGCTCTGTATTGCTCACCTCATGAAGAGTAGTTGGATCAAAACTGTTAATGGGGGGAGGAATTTGACTGGGCAACAATGTGGGGAATGGAATAACGCCTCCTTCGTTAGGAATAGTATAGGATAGATTCATGTCCTGATCTGAAATCATTAAACAATCATTCGCTAAAGACCCTCCAACACTCCCATCAAGTACGGCAGATCCGCCATTGTCAAAGAACTCATGAGATCTGGTATGGTCGAAATTAAGATCATCATCATGAGCAAATGTTGAGCTTTGTCCAAATTGAAACGTCTGATCAGGTGCTGTATTGCTCATCTGAAGTGGAAATTTAGTATTAAGGAGAGGAGGAAGTTGATTCGGCGGCGATGCGGGAAATGGCTGGATCGCACATTCTTCACTGGGAATGTTAGTGTTTGCAATTGATGGAGTATGTTGCTCATGATTTCTGTTTCCTACTTTCTGCACCTTCTCATATACCTTGCAGAGAACCCAATCATCCAACTGCACAGAAACATAAACATATTTTATTTAATTAGGAGCATTACCCATTGGTTTTTGTACGCAGTTTGGTTTAATTAATTAGTGAATAATATATTCTAATATTTGGGAGGTAAATAATATTAAGAGAAAAATTCTTTTTGTAAGATGATGTGGAAGATCTCAAACGTTGCATGGTTTGATTTGCAGAAAAATAAATTACGTGGATCCAGATAATATTAGGGGCATTAATAATCTTAGGATCTGATAAGATTCATGAAATATTATTTATCTATTCTAACAGATCAATTCTAAAAACTAATAAAAAAACTTAAAAATAAAAGAAAAAAAAACAAATAATATTATAATAATATTAAAAAAAAAAAAAAGAACAAATAATTTGATACGTATGTACGTACCTTAATGGGAGGTGGAGTACTGCTACTTGATGTAGTTGGAAGAATGAGGTTCCTGTTAATGATATACTCTTGCATTATATAATTAGTTTTCGTTCTGTTTGCTTCTTTGGAGGGTTTCCCTCGGTAATAGACAAGTGACTTTACATATCCAATTGTTGGACCCTTTTTTGGGATGGGACGATCTCCTCTCGTTGTCTTCCAATATCCATCAACAGCAACACGACTTGGACGTTTTGTATTTTGATTCTTCCGAACGAGTCGACTGAAGAAGTACATTACTTTCTCTTCTCCTGGTTTGCAATACATCTCTGTGCATCAACCATCATCAACATATTAGCTAGCTAGCGTATAATATATTGAAAAATAATATTTGCAGTAATAGATCAGGGCACAATCGCTGCATATACCTTTTGAAAAAAAAAATAAATGTAGGATCTACACAAAAAAAAAATTATTTTTTTAAAATGAATGCGTGAGGCTTGTACAACTTATCAATATATCTAGCATTATTCGTAGAATAAATTAAACAAATCTGAAAAAACAAAGAACATACATACCAACAAGTTGGTTAGGATTGTAGTTGTAGATATCGAGTTCATGGATTATGCCAGGGTGCATAGGCTTATTAAAGACTTTGTTAATCAAGTAATGACAGACCAACTCTTCATCTGTGGGAATGAAGCGAATACCAATCGGAAATAAGTCTACACATGCCTCCACCCTACACATTCTTCTTCTTCTTCGATTAACGTCTTCCTCTTGTTTTTTCATTGTCGAACCTACTCCTTCAAGACTGTTCTTCAAAGTCTGTTTGGGAACAACTTCAATTAATGTTGAGAGTACAAAAAATACAAGCATGATAGGAATTTATAGAAGGCGCCAGGCGGCACCTGGCACTGACGCTGTTATGAATTAGAAAGTCCGAAGCTCTTGCGACTCGGTCTAGTCCCAAAAATTCAAAAAGCCCCTATCCCAGCCCATCCGGTTAAAAATGTGATTTAATAAAGATGTGATTTTTTTTTGTTTTAAAAAAAATATTAAAATATATTAAAAAAATGCATATTGAAAATGAAAAAAAATAAAGGCGGCACCCGGCACCGAGGCTGTCATGATCCGAAAGGCCCGAGGCTCTCAAGACTCAGCCCAGTCCCAAGACCCAAAAACCTCCAGCCCAGCCCTTCCGGTTAAAAAACTAAAAAAATCTCAAAACGAAGTCGTTTTTGGGACAAAACCATATTTCTTTCTCCCCCTTCTCGTAATTGAGGTCCTTTTTGACGGAGCGACCTCGTATTTCATGGAAGAAAGTTCGAGATTGCCGTTGCCGGACGCGTTCCTTGATTTTCTCCTGGCAAATGGGCTTGATCCTTCGGTGTACACTGCAAGAGATTCGACCCCTCGTTATGTAAGGTACTCGCAATATCACCAATTTCATTCATTTTCGTCGATGTTAAGGTGCTTCGCAGAATTTAATTTTGCCCAAAACAAAGCAAAGCTTGATATACTGCCGCCAATGGAACTTACTATATTTATTTATTTTTTGTCTGCGACTTCTGGATGTTTACTTATATGTTTATATTATGATTTTTGTTTGCATTCATTGTCATTATTTTGTGTAGGTTGAAACCTAGTTGTGAAGATTTTGTTGAAGAGATTGAAGATGAGATGAAATGCAAGCTTGAGAAAGTGGATTGGCTACCTGGGTTCTATTCTCTTCCGCCGGATATTCAGATTGCTAGCTCAAGGGCGTACCGAGAAGGAAAGGTGAGCGCATAAAGTATTAAGGGGCGCTGCTTTTATATCTGCCTTTGACATGTTAAGTCGTCTGCAATGTCTAGCAAACCTTGAACTTCATCTTCGTTGCCCTCTTTTTCAGCAATATTATATTCATTTTACACTTTCCGAAGGACATGATTATACAGACCCCATTCATTTGTCTTCCTTTATCCTGCATTGTATTTAGGAATCAGTTTTACTTCGTTTTTCTTGGTAATTGGGATTTTGTTGTTCAGATTCTAAATCGAGGCTAAGAATTTGATTTTCAACTTTTTTGTTTGGCGTCATTTGGTTTTCTGGGGGTACTTGACCATCAAACGTGTGTGATTTTAGTTTCAGTTTATGAATCTTTCTAATAGCATTCTTTGTTTTTTACTTTGGATTGGCATTCAGATGTATGGAATTGATGCGGCCTCTGGAGCTGC
>QEOT01001505.1:52593-78404 GCA_003123785.1 Pterocarya stenoptera
CCTTCTTTGCTATATACTATGGTATCAGTTTTGCCTGCCTTGCTGCCACTGTTGTTCATGTGTTCCTCTTCCATGGAAGGTAAACCAAACTTTTCTGCTTGAATTGTTTGTTTAAAACCTGTAACTCACTTTCTTTGATTGTGGTTAGATCGGCGTCACTTGGTTGCACATTGTAAATTATAGGTAATTGTAGCTCACATTTTCTCGATTGTGGTTAGATGGGGACATCACTTAGTTGCATTTTATACATTACAGNAAAGACAAAAGTTGAGCTGTGAATCCATGATCAGAAAACTCGGGTATGGTATTGTTGAGAATAAGATCATCATGACCATATGTTGAGCTTTGTCCGCCGGAGTGAAACTGAAGTGCTGTATTGCTCATCTCATGACGAGTTGTTGGATCAAAATTGTTAATGGGGGGAGGAAGTTGACTAGGCAGTGATGTGGGGAATGGAATAACGCCTCCTTCGTTAGGAACAATGTAAGATAGATTCATGTCCTGATCTGAAATCATTAAACCATCATTCGCCAGCGACCCTCCAACACTCCCATCAAGTACCGCAGATCCGCCATTGTCAAAGAACTCATGAGGTCGTCTGGTATAGTCGAAATTAAGATCATCATCATGAGCAAATGTTGAGCTTTGTTCAATTTGAAACGTCTGATCAGGTGCTGTATTGCTCATCTGAAGCGGAACAAAACTATTAAGGAGGGGAGGAAGTTGATTCGGTTGCAATGTGGGAAATGGCCGGATCGCGCATCCTTCACTGGGAATGGTAGTGTTTGCAATTGATGGTGTATGTTGCTCATGATTTCTGTTTCCTACTTTCTGCACCTTCTCATATACCTTGCAGAGAACCCAATCATCCAACTGCACATAAACATAAACATATCTTATTATTGAACCTCGGAACCATTGGTTTTTGTAGGTAGTTTGTTTTAATTAGTTAGTGAATAATATATTATAATATTTGGGAGGTAAATAATATGGCGAGAAAAATTCTTTAAAAGTAAAAGAACAAAAAAAATAATATTATAATATTAGGCAACATTTCTCTTTAATTTATATAAAAAAAAAAAAGAGCAAATAATTTGATACGTACGTACCTTAATGGGATGTGAAGTGCTACTTGATGTAGTTGGAAGAATGAGGTTCCTGTTAATAATATATTCTTGCATTAAATAATTAGTTTTACTTCTGTTTGCTTCTTTGGAGGGTTTCCCTCTGTAATAGACAAGTGACTTTGCATATCCAATTGTTGGACCCTTTTTTGGGATAGGACGATCTCCACTCGTTGCCTTCCAATATCCATCACGAGCAGTACGACTCGGACGTTTTGTATTTTGATTCTTCCGAACGAGTCGACTGAAGAAGTACATTACTTTCTCTTCTCCTGGTTTGCAATACATCTCTGTACATCGATCATCATCAACATATTAACTAGCTTTTATAGATCAGGACGTAAGTGCTGCACACTCTTTTAAAAAAAAATGAATAACTATAGAATCTACATAAAAAAAATTAATTTTTTAATAATAGACTTCACTATTTTTAAAAGGAATGCGCGACGCTTATACAACCTATCAGTGTATCTAGAATTATTCGTAGAATAAATGAAGCAAATCTGAAAAAATAAAGAACATACATACCAACAAGTTGGTCAGGATTGTAGTTGTAGATATCGAGTTCATTGATTATGCCAGAGTGCATAGGCTTATTAAAGACTTTGTTAATCAAGTAATGACAGACCAACTCTTCATCTGTGGGAATGAAGCGAATACCAATCGGAAATAAGTCTACACATGCCTCCACCCTACACATTCTTTTTCTTCTTCGATTAACGTCTTCCTCTTGTTTTTCCATTGTCGAACACTGTTCTTCAAAGTCTGTTTGGGAACAACTTTAATTAATGTACGAGAGTACAAAAAATACAAGCATGATAGGAATTTATAGATGGCGGCACCCGACACTGACGCTGTTATGAATTAGAAAGTCCGAACCTCTTGCGACTCGGTCTAGTCCCAAAAATTCAAAAAGCCCCTATCCCAGCCCATCCGGTTAAAAAAAAATCTCAAACGAAGTCGTTTTTGGAACAAAACCACATTTCTCCTCGCCCGTCTCCTACTTGAGGCCGTTGGCGGACTCGTTCCTTGATTTTCTCCTGGCAAATGGGCTTGATCCTTCGATGTACACTGCAAGAGATTCGACCCATCGTTACGTAAGGTACTCGCTATATAACTAATTTCCTTCATTTTCGTCGATGTTAAGGTGCTTCGCAGAATTTAATTTTGCCCAAAACAAAGCAAAGCTTCATATACTGCCACCAATAGAACTTACTATATATATATATGTATATATATTGTTTTTTCTGCGACTTCTGGACGTTTACATTTATGTTTATATTATGATTTTTGTTTTCATTCATAGTCATTATTTTGTGTAGGTTGAAACCTAGTTGTGAAGATTTTGTTGAAGAGATTGAAGATGAGATGAAATGCAAGCTTGAGAAAGTGGGTTGGTTACCTGGGTTCTATTCTCTTCCGCCTGATATTCAAATTGCTAGCTCAAGGGCGTCCCGAGAAGGAAAGGTGAGTGCATAAAATATTAAGGGGCGCTGCTTTTATATCTGCCGTTGACATGTTAACTCGTCTGCAGTGTCTAGAAAACCTTGAACTTGATCTTCGTTGCCCTCTTTTTCAAGAATATTATATTCATTTTACACCTTCGGAAGAACATGATTATACAGACCCCATTCAGTTGTCTTCCTTTATCCTGCATTGTATTTATGAATCAGTTTTACTTCGTTCCCCTTGGTAATTGGGATTTTTTTTTTTCAGATTCTAAGTCGAGTTTAAGAATTTGATTTTCAACTTTTTTGTTTGGCGTCATTTGGCTTTCTGGGGGTACTTGACCATCAAACGTGTGTGATTTTAGTTTCAGTTTATGAATCTGTCTAATAGCATTCTTTGTTCTTTACTTTGGATTGGCATTCAGATGTACGGAATTGATGCGGCCTCTGGAGCTGCCGTCAGAGCACTAGATGTTTCAGCAGGAGATCATGTCCTTGATCTCTGTGCTGCCCCTGATATGTATTTGTTCCACACCTGTATTACTATGCATCCTCATTTAGACTGGCTAATGCTTACTTCAATCTAAATTAACATGTATATCTGGCTACAGAAACATGGGGATTTCATTTTTTGCAGCTTCAGCGACAGAACAATTTTGTTTCTGTGCTGTCATTGTTAATGGTACTTTTGATGGTGATGAAACATTGTTGTCATCAGATTAAAACCTAATGATTATAATTAAATTTTCTCGGTACAATTTATTATGCCCTAATGATTTATGCATAAAATAATTAATTAAACCTACTGAAGAAACTCTACTCAACTTCCGGTTCCTAACCACACTCCACACTCCTGACGTCGCTGAACCCGATTCTTCTCCACGTGACGCTTTACTTCATTCTTCCTCTTCTCCCTCATAGACATTTCGCCCTCATAGACATTTTGCCCTCAGTCTCACCCTCGTTCTCCCTTAGTCCTCTCACCCTGCAATAGCAGCGCCACCTCCTACTCATCACCACGACTGCTAGCCTCGAGCAAACGGAGAGGAAGAAAACTTTTGCATGTCCTCGCTTCCATCGTCCAACTACACATGCGGGCTGCCCATGATGAGCCCAGAGAATTGGAGCAAGAGAGGTACTTCTTCAGCACTTGGGAAGCCAAGTATCCTAATGGGAACCGATCCAACAAAGCAACCGGCGCCGGTTACTGGAAGGCCATTGGAATCGACAAGTATGAACACCGCTTTCTTCACAAGATCCTTACCCGAAAACGAGTTTTTTTTTTAGATCAAGATGTTCAATCCTATCGAATTTCTTGCATCTCCATCTGTAATGCTTGCATCTAACCCAAAAAAACCACACCCGGGAAAATTGTCAAAAACATCGACTCCCCGCGTAAATTCTTATAACAAAAAGCCAAAGCCAGTGAATGTGTAAGCAATGGGAAATGTGAGGCAATGTACCCGTAGCCCATCTTCCCAAAATCGAGGCGTTCGTTGGTTGAGCCTTCCATTGGTCTTGGAGAGAGATTTACAGAGAAAGCTCAGGAAGGAAGGAAGGCAAGGCGACCAAGGTAAAGGAAATAGTTTCCCGAATTGGGAAGATGGGATGACTTCCGTCGCTTGTAGCAACAAAAACTGTTTCAATGATACTTCTCTTCCTGTTCTAGGTTGCTCAAGTTTGTACCAACTGCGCCGTCAATATAGGGGAGTATTTCTGCAAAGTTTGCAAATTCTATGATGACAACGTAATCGTGCTATCTCAGATTCAACTACCTGAATGGGGAAAATAAAGAATTTTTTTTGTTGTATTTTATTTGTATCCATAGCAAGTATTTGGCACTTGAGTTTATGTCCCTTGATTGTTATTTCTTGTGTTCTTTTTATTGATGCAAACTGTTATTTTAACTAATCTCGGACTGAGAAATGACAGTTTCATTGCGATGATTGTGGAATCTGTAGGTTAGTAGCCTGGGTAGGATTAGTGTCTTTATAATTTAAGTGTAATGAATCGATGATACAAATGAAATTGGGGCCTGAAATTCTTATTTTTCTACAGAGTTGGTGGTTGTGATAAATTCTTTCATTGCAAGAAGCACACACGCGAAGACTTGATTTTGCTTTTGACGAAGAGAAAGGCACGGGAAGGAGGAACACAGTAAAGAAATGAAAGAAAGATGGATTCAACTTTTAGTACATGGGTTGCAGTTGGACTAGCTGGAATGCTTTCGTTGGTAGTTCTGGATTTCTGGAGAAGAGAAGAATGCGGGGGGGAATTGAAATGAAGCTTCTAGGACCAAAAAGCACTTTCCTGTATATATATATATATATAAAAAACCACGTTGACTGGAGTGCGGAGGTTGCGTGAACAGTGTGTAGTTGTGTAGCACGACTCCTAATAAAAAAAGAGAAAATCTTCTCATCAACCCCTGTTTAGGATCAACCATCCCGCACCATAGTAAAATGACTAAAATAACCTCACAACAAAACCGAATCCCTCTCATTTCAAATCTCATTTTTATTCTTCCTCCTGAATCGCCCACGGCCTCCTCCCTTCTCGCCCAAGGCCTCCCGCCCGTCCCCCATTCTCGGACGTCGACTGTCGAGGTAGTGGCGACTTTCAAGGTGCCGTCAACTGTTGAGATGGCGGCATGACAGCAGCCAATGCGAGATGTTGAGATTTGGCCTTAAGGGAGACGGAGAGGGCATGTGAGGGAGAGAGAAACGGGCATGCATAGCAACAGGCCTCGAGCTGGTGGAGGAGGACGGGCTCGGTGTTGGTGGTGGTCGGTGGTTGCGGTGGGAGGCCGAATCGACGGCGATGGCGGCAAATGTGAGCCGCGACGTGGGTGCGTGGGATGGGGCAATGGGCTTGCGGACAGAAGAGCTATGGGCTTGGGCTGGGGGAGGAGGACGGGCTCGGTGGTGGTGGTCAGTGGCTACGGTGGGAGGCCGAATCGGCGACGACAATGGCGGATTTGGGCTTCAAAGGGGACACGGGTGAAACGGGAAGGAGAGAGAGAAACGAGAAGGAGAAGAGAGAAACGAGTGAAAAGAAAAAATTAAAATAAAATAAAATAAAATAATTGGACACGTATAGTGTGATGCATATCAGCTGTGAACATTGGCTGATCTGTATCACTTGTCATAAAAATATCTATATATCAATATACTGTACGCATCAGCCAACCTACACTTTACGTGTCAACCGGTTTTACCATTCGATTTTTTTTCTCTTGACATGAGAGAGAATACTTGAAGAGAGAGAAGTGAGAGACGTTGAGAGGCAGAGATTGATGAGAGAGAACACTTGAGGAGAGAGAGAGGTCGGTTTGATGAGAGAGAGGGGTTTGATGAGAGAGAACTGATGAGAGAGAGAGTTTGAGGAGTGAGAGAGGTCGAAGAGAGAGAAAGCTTGATGAGAGAGAGGAGAGAGGTGATGGAGCTGTGGGTAAAACTTGCTTGCTTATTTCCTATACCAGCAATACCTTCCGCACAGTGAGTCCCGATTCTTTGTATCTTTGTATAATTCTGGGCCATGATTGTGTTAGGTTATTTTTTCTTTCATTCTTTGTGTTTAGTTTCGTGTTCTACTGCGGGAAATATGATTAGAAACGAAATTTGTTTGGTTTTTATGCCATCATTGGTTTATTTGGAAAACAAGAATGAGAAAAAAGAAAATAAAGAGGCTTAAATTTGGTTAAAAATGGTTTATACGTAGGGACGGAGTGCAAATCAAAATGAGAGTTTATGGTTCATGTATTATCTATCCTCAGCTCAACTAGGTAAAGGCATTGAAATGTTGGTATATGATTATTTCATTTATACCAACGTTTGGCTTAATTAGTCAAAGATGTTATCTTTGTTATGTGTGGCTTTCAAGTTGGAAGTGAGTAATGAATTTCTTTAAGATTTGGTTTGCATGGTTTTGATCTGGATTTAGAATCTGTCTGTTCATTAAAAGTTGTGGTCTGATAAGAATATTTGAAACCTCTCATTTCAAATGCATGTCCTTTTTATTAATTTTCAATTTTGATATCTTTCTGCATTATGTTCACCCCGCCAAACAAATTGAAGTACATCTGCAATATCATTTCGCCAATTTGTTTTTTCATGCACATGTTATAAAGTTTGGTGCCGTTTGGATAGTGAGTTGAGATGATGAGATGAAAGTTAAATAAAATATTGTTAGAATATTATTTTTTAATATTATTATTATTTTAAAAATTAAAAAAGTTGAATTGTTTATTATATTTTATGGAAGAATTTAAAAAAATTGTAATGATGAGATGAGGTGAGATAAACATTTTCACCATCAAACGGAGACTTAATGCAATGTGGGGACCTTTATAACTATTTACATTTACTCCCCAATAGTGGGTACGAAGGACCTGGCCATGGTGACGTTGCACTTCACAAACATTGATGTAGCTATATTAGCTGCTGTCCTTAGCTTCTTGCTTCTGCAGAGGGAATTTTCTCCTCAGATATTTGTTTATTTATTTCTGTCTTTAAGTTCAACTCAACGTTCTTGTTAAACATGTCTGATGTGATTACGGTCTATTGTAATTCCTACGGCTTTGAACCATCTATCTCTTGTCCAATTTCAATGCCGTATGCACTTATTAAGCTCATGTGGCATTAATTGTTTTTTCTTCTTTGAGAAACGGCTTAAGTGACATTATTAGTAGTTTTGCTGATCAGTTATGCATCAATTTACTTATAAAAAAAAAATTATGCATCAGTGTTATTTCTTCTCAAATGTTTTTTAGGTCATACCATGATAGTATTTTGAATGGCTATGTTATGTAATTAATAAATTTGAAGGTACTTGTATGTTCATTGAACTCTACCATGATTAAGATTCATGCTGACATCTTGCTGTGAGTGCTTTTAGCAGTTCTTTGAGTATAAAATTATATTGAGCATACTTATCAGATTTCTGTGTGTGTGTGTCTATATATGTTGGAATTTCTATATGTAAATGGGGGCTTGTTGGCTTGCTGCGGGTATTATTCAACTTTTTACATGAATAAAATGTACAAAAGACTGAAATTATTGCTGCACTAGCTTGGGAAAGGCTTTGAATGTATGTTGATGTTTGTGCATGTGCATATGTATTGTGATTTCTCATTGTTTCTTATTAAAAAATGATTATGTACAGTGCTCATTTCAGTACTGCTTTCTTTGCCAGATTGCTCTTAAGTTTTATGTAATGAGTTTTAAAATTATGAAAAATTCCTCACAGTTTTGCAATTTATTGTGGACCAGATCTTCGGGATGATAACCAATTCTGTATTGACCATCCCGGTGCAGTGCCCATTTATACTACTCAAGTAAAGACTTTTGCTTCGTATATTCTGATGATAGATTGCTCAATTATTTTGCTTTGCAGTTTTGTTTTGTTTTTTATTTCTAAATACTTTAAAAACTATTTTTCTACTTCAAGGGAGAAGAGCTGAGGAAGCTGATTGGTGCACCTGCGTATATCGAATGCAGTTCAAAAACACAGCAGGCATAAATATATCTTTTTTCAACAGCATTCATGTTTTTTATGATGCCAATGGTTTTTAATTCATTACGGAATTGTAACTTGCAGAATGTGAAGGCAGTCTTTGATGCGGCCATTAGGGTTGTTCTTCAACCTTCCAAGCAGAAGTCAAAGAAGAACAAAGGACATATGAATTGCTCAATCTTGTGATCAAATAGGTGTAAAGAGATAAACAGCTGCCTGTCACTCTGTCTTACCCTTGTTCCCCTTCCTCTCTTCTCTCTTCCCTTTGCCCTTCCTTGAAGAGGCTGAGTCAGGTGGTTTAAATTGCTTTCTTGGAATTGTTATGATCTCTAATTTTTTAATCTGATTACATGGTTCCCATTTTTATTTACCTAGAGTTGTTCGATCGACGTATTAAAAGAAAACGAAAACCTATGTAGAGTAGTTTGATGTATTGATAGCAGTTGGAAACATATTTATTACTTTGTATCGCGGTATTTGTTAAGCCAATGCCACATTCAACAATGCCTGGATTTGCTTTTAAAGCTCCACTGATATTGAGTTTGAATATGTAAATCGGGGTGCCGTTTACCTAACAACATCTGGTCTAAGATAATAGTTTTAGGCTTTGGAAAACTCTCATCTCATCTCAATTTCATCATTACACTTTTTCAAATTCCAATACAAAATAAAATAAACAATTCAACTTTTTCAAATTCATCTCATATTTTCTCACCTAATCATTACAACTTTCTCAAATTTCAATACAAAATAACATAAACAATTCAACTTTTTCAAACTCATCTCATCTTATTTCATCTCATCTCTGAAAACAAACGAGGCCCATACCCACTTTCCAATATATCTTGAAAAAGGGTGATAAAAGTAAACCTTGGTAAATTACATGGTGACGGAGTGGTGAAAGTGCCATCAACTGTGTGTTTCTAGTGCAAGTATTTCCTAGGCTTAATTATAACAGGAAGCATTCAGATCTCATTGATTAAGGAGGTGTCACGTATAAAAGCAAGCTTAGAATGGCACCATCGATCTAGAGGGAGAGCCCACGTATGAATATTTATCTCCATTGTTAATACGCCAATGGCTTTGCCTTTCTTGCTGTATAATAGGGAGAAACTTGCATAAACCTTTCCAAGCCGGGAATTGATAGCTTTTTAGGAGTAAGAGAGGGAATGTCTTTCAAGTACTAGCTTCTATTGGGATTGTTTGTGATGATAACAACTATTTACGACAAAAATAAACTAATTTTGATAAGAAATAATCATTTTATTGGAAATAACAAATTACAAATAAATAGTTGGATCTCATGGACAGGCATGAGATTCAGATGGCATAATATTGCCATCGGGCACAGTGTACAGTGATGCAGTGTCTGGGCACCCTTCTTCGGGAAATGATGAAAAATCCAAATCCTGTAGTTCTAGAATTTCAAGTATTTTTGCCATGGTCATATCCTCTTGAATCATGAGACAATCATTCTTCAACGACGACCCTTCATTAACACTCCCATTAAGTGAAGACCAGCCATCGCACAAAGACAAAGGTTGAGCTGTGAATCCATGATCAGAAAACTCGGGTATGGTATTGTTGAGAATAAGATCATCATGACCATATGTTGAGCTTTGTCCGCCGGAGTGAAACTGAAGTGCTGTATTGCTCATCTCATGACGAGTTGTTGGATCAAAATTGTTAATGGGGGGAGGAAGTTGACTACGCAGTGATGTGGGGAATGGAATAACGCCTCCTTCGTTAGGAACAATGTAGGATAGATTCATGTCCTGATCTGAAATCATTAAACCATCATTCGCCAACGACCCTCCAACACTCCCATCAAGTACCGCAGATCCGCCATTGTCAAAGAACTGATCATGAGGTCTGGTATAGTCGAAATTAAGATCATCATCATGAGCAAATGTTGAGCTTTGTCCAATTTGAAACGTCTGATCAGGTGCTGTATTGCTCATCTGAAGCGGAACAAAACTATTAAGGAGGGGAGGAAGTTGATTCGGTTGCAATGTGGGAAATGGCCGGATCGCGCATCCTTCACTGGGAATGGTAGTGTTTGCAATTGATGGTGTATGTTGCTCATGATTTCTGTTTCCTACTTTCTGCACCTTCTCATATACCTTGCAGAGAACCCAATCATCCAACTGCACATAAACATAAACATATCTTATTATTGAACCTCGGAACCATTGGTTTTTGTAGGTAGTTTGTTTTAATTAGTTAGTGAATAATATATTATAATATTTGGGAGGTAAATAATATGGCGAGAAAAATTCTTTAAAAGTAAAAGAACAAAAAAAAATAATATTATAATATTTGGCAACATTTCTCTTTAGTTTATAAAAAAAAAAAAAAAAGAGCAAATAATTTGATACGTACGTACCTTAATGGGATGTGAAGTGCTACTTGATGTAGTTGGAAGAATGAGGTTCCTGTTAATAATATATTCTTGCATTAAATAATTAGTTTTACTTCTGTTTGCTTCTTTGGAGGGTTTCCCTCTGTAATAGACAAGTGATTTTGCATATCCAATTGTTGGACCCTTTTTTGGGATAGGACGATCTCCACTCGTTGCCTTCCAATATCCATCACCGGCAGTACGACTCGGACGTTTTGCATTTTGATTCTTCCGAACGAGTCGACTGAAGAAGTACATTACTTTCTCTTCTCCTGGTTTGCAATACATCTCTGTACATCGATCATCATCAACATATTAACTAGCTTTTATAGATCAGGACGTAAGTGATGCACACTCTTTTTAAAAAAAATGAATAACTATAGAATCTACATAAAAAAAATTAATTTTTTAATAATAGACTTCACTATTTTTAAAAGGAATGCGCGACGCTTATACAACCTATCAGTGTATCTAGAATTATTCGTAGAATAAATGAAGCAAATCTGAAAAAACAAAGAACATACATACCAACAAGTTGGTCAGGATTGTAGTTGTAGATATCGAGTTCATTGATTATGCCAGAGTGCATAGGCTTATTAAAGACTTTGTTAATCAAGTAATGACAGACCAACTCTTCATCTGTGGGAATGAAGCGAATACCAATCGGAAATAAGTCTACACATGCCTCCACCCTACACATTCTTTTTCTTCTTCGATTAACGTCTTCCTCTTGTTTTTCCATTGTCGAACACTGTTCTTCAAAGTCTGTTTGGGAACAACTTTAATTAATGTATGAGAGTACAAAAAATACAAGCATGATAGGAATTTATAGATGGCGGCACCCGACACTGACGCTGTTATGAATTAGAAAGTCCGAAGCTCTTGCGACTCGGTCTAGTCCCAAAAATTCAAAAAGCCCCTATCCCAGCCCATCCGGTTAAAAAAAAATCTCAAACGAAGTCGTTTTTGGAACAAAACCACATTTCTCCTCGCCCGTCTCCTACTTGAGGCCGTTGGCGGACTCGTTCCTTGATTTTCTCCTGGCAAATGGGCTTGATCCTTCGATGTACACTGCAAGAGATTCGACCCATCGTTACGTAAGGTACTCGCTATATAACTAATTTCCTTCATTTTCGTCGATGTTAAGGTGCTTCGCAGAATTTAATTTTGCCCAAAACAAAGCAAAGCTTCATATACTGCCACCAATAGAACTTACTATATATATATATGTATATATATTTTTTTTTCTGCGACTTCTGGACGTTTACATTTATGTTTATATTATGATTTTTGTTTTCATTCATAGTCATTATTTTGTGTAGGTTGAAACCTAGTTGTGAAGATTTTGTTGAAGAGATTGAAGATGAGATGAAATGCAAGCTTGAGAAAGTGGGTTGGTTACCTGGGTTCTATTCTCTTCCGCCTGATATTCAAATTGCTAGCTCAAGGGCGTCCCGAGAAGGAAAGGTGAGTGCATAAAATATTAAGGGGCGCTGCTTTTATATCTGCCGTTGACATGTTAACTCGTCTGCAGTGTCTAGAAAACCTTGAACTTGATCTTCGTTGCCCTCTTTTTCAAGAATATTATATTCATTTTACACCTTCGGAAGGACATGATTATACAGACCCCATTCAGTTGTCTTCCTTTATCCTGCATTGTATTTATGAATCAGTTTTACTTCGTTCTCCTTGGTAATTGGGATTTTTTTTTTCAGATTCTAAGTCGAGTTTAAGAATTTGATTTTCAACTTTTTTGTTTGGCGTCATTTGGCTTTCTGGGGGTACTTGACCATCAAACGTGTGTGATTTTAGTTTCAGTTTATGAATCTTTCTAATAGCATTCTTTGTTCTTTACTTTGGATTGGCATTCAGATGTACGGAATTGATGCGGCCTCTGGAGCTGCCGTCAGAGCACTAGATGTTTCAGCAGGAGATCATGTCCTTGATCTCTGTGCTGCCCCTGGTATGTATCTGTTCCACACCTGTATTACTATGCATCCTCATTTAGACTGGCTAATGCTTACTTCAATCTAAATTAACATGTATATCTGGCTGCAGCAACATGGGGATTTCATTTTTTGCAGCTTCAGCGACAGAACAATTTTGTTTCTGTGCTGTCATTGTTAATGGTACTTTTGATGGTGATGAAACATTGTTGTCATCAGATTTTTTTTGGGACTGTACTGTTTGGTATCAAAATATTGTGCCGACCTCTGACTTAGAAACGGGGGGTTAATGGTATAATCCAGTAAAGTGATGTCCCAAATGTTATATTTTCCTTTATATGCCATAAATTGTGGTTGAAAACTTTCTATAATCTACCCTCCTGTGAGATGATTAACTTGATAAACAAAGCAACAAGGGCCTTCTAAGATCATCTGATTCAAGTTTTCTCACGTATCTTGTGTCTTCAGGTGCTAAACTGTGTATGATAGCAGATATTCTTGGCAAATCAGGATCTGTAACTGGAGTTGATGTTGCAAGCCAACGTATGGCAGCTTATAGAACTTTGCTACAGAAATATGCACTGGGTGATCGATGCCGACTCTTTGTTGCTGATGGAACGACATTTGCCCTCCTTCCTGTGATGTTTCATTCAGATTCAAAATCATGTAATCAATCTGGAAAATAGATCTGATACATTTACTTGTAACTTAAATGTCTTCCTGCTTAAGATTTGACATGTGAAAGTAATCATCTACCTGCTTTTGATGCATTATCATTCTGTCTAGTATTGAACAGGTGAAAGTGCAGTGGAAGGAAAGGGAGATGCATTCAGGGAGTGGACATCTAGAAGACCATATAAAGAAAGAAAAAAAGCAACTAAAGCTATGAAAACCATTTCTTCACAGTTGGTCCGGGGGACTCAAAATCAAGAACTTATATTTTATGGGCGGCATTCTGGAGTGGTTGGGCTCACTAGAAGTGAATTATATCAACCTGCTTGTGAATGTGAGGTTTCAAGGCGGGGCTATGACAAGGTAAATTGTGCAGTTAAGTCCGTTGGATTTTTCTGAGTTATGAATCTTTATTCCTTGCAAATTCTAATGGCTGTTGGTTTTAACTTCAGGTCCTTGTGGATGCAGAGTGCACTCATGATGGGTCAATTAGACATATTCAAAAATTTGGACAACTCTTCAGTGTCGTGTTTTGGATGCAGAAAGAACTGATAGCTTGACTGCTCTTCAGGTTTCTGATTCATTATGCAGTCTTTGCTGAAAATATTACTTCTGTTTTGGAATTTCATTTGGAAGATACAATAGGCATTTGCTGAAGTGATATGCTAATGACAGAATATTGCTCCTTTGCCATTTTAATTTTTCAATTATGTATCTTATGGGATGAAGATTTGCTTTGAAGCCCTGCTATAGCCGTAGTTAAATTTTAACGTGACCTTTCTTTTTCTATAGAATATGGTTTTCCTCAATTGCAGTTGAGACTTCTGAGCAATGGTTTTAACCTGCTAAAAGTTGGGGGATCACTGGTGTACAGCACTTGCAGATGCTTTCCACTAACAGTTCTTATGGATCTTGAAACACAAACTGTCACATTTTATGTCATATTTCTGTCTTCTAATTTCTACTTTTTGTCCTTTTTCTATAAATTAGTTTGACGGTTGCTCAAAACGAAGATGTTGTAGAGCAGTTTCTCAAGGAACATGCTTCTGCTGGATTGGTTTTTTGCTCTGAACCTTATTCTCTAAATTTGGTTTTGAGTTTTAATTACAAGCATATAAAATATTTGGAGACTCTTGCCTGCTATTTGTATGACAAACTATAGAGCTTGTCTGAAACACTTAATGCCATTTTGTGTATAGTCAAACAGTTAAGATCTGTCATGGTGGTCTTGAGTCATGTAGAGTAAGCTAATAGTTGCTGATATAATTCCCATTAAATTTCTCTCTACTGTTCTTGGAAAGCTATTACTGCCATCTGTTCTCAAACCCACGTTTTTCTAGGGTGAGAATTAGGTGGCTATCTTAAAATACTCAGGAAATGATATCAGCTAGGAAATTTAAACAATAATATTGTCTTTTGAAAATTTGGTGGAAGCTGTTTTATCCATTCGTTTTGAAGTGAAGAGCAGAACCTCATCAGTCATTACAATTTCCATTTTTCTTATATTGTACTGATCCATATATATTTGCATCTTTTAGAGCTGCGGGAGGTGGAGGATGCCAAAAATTGGCCTTGCAAGAGCGGGCGGATACCAAAGACCTTGTGCTTTGACCCTTTGACATCACAAACTAGTGGACTCTTTGTAGCAAAGTTCATGAAATTGGGCATTTAATGAGGTTGGTTCTAGTGCAAACCTAGTTCTCATGGGAAAAAAAAAAAAATATGATTTGCTCATTAATTGATCAAAAATAGATGTGGGTGAAAAGATTTTCTTTTCGATATTACTTGAAGCAATTTGTATTCCAGAGCAAACATATGCTGAACAAAATCCTGCCACCTTCGTTCTTTCTTTTTCTCCAGAACAAATTAAGACCAGAATAGAGGTTTAAATTTAAAAGCTTTGTTTTGATGCAGGAGTTTCCCTGGTTGAATCATCTGCCCTTGTGGAAAAGAAGTGCTCATTGGCTGCTAACCTGTCTCGAAAGGGATTGATGCAGTCCTATAGTACGAGTTGAACGATCTAAGACAACAGTTACTTCCTGGGTCACTAGGTTATTCCTGTACATTGATGCTGCCTCAGCTTGCAACAATGGTCTTGTCGTCCAAGCATACGGGGAACCTGTAAAAAAGCTTCATTTTCTTCGACTCTTCCGGAGTTGCATTTTACAGGCTTCTGAAGACGGGGATTTTATCACTAGGGATTTTATATTTAGATGGATTAACAGTTGTTGGCTAGATCCTTTCCAGTATTGTTATCACTATCCTTTACTTTTTACTTAATATCTTGTTGTCTTGTTGGTGCTGGTGATCAATTTACCACTAGAAGAAGAGGTAGAATGATAGACATCCATGAATTGAATTAGTTAAGCCCTGACTTAGATTGGAAACTCTTCTCATTTCATCTCATTATTACAATTTTTTTAAATTTCTATACAAAACATAATAAAAAATGTATTTTTTTTATAAAAATTTCAAAGTAATAATAATATTTTATTTAACTCATTTAAAATTATTTCAGCTCATCTTAACTTATCTCTTAATTTAAACTGGACCGGAATATGAATTATTTCATTGGGATGCCTTATTTAAGATAACATTCTCTATTTCAATTTAACCTTTAAAAATTCAAATTTATTGACTTTTGGAAGCTGGCCTAAAATTCTATTCCAACCATAGTTTAAAATATCGTACCGTACCGGCGGATATGGTTGGAATTTTCTATATTGGCTACCGAACCGGTACAAAAATGTCATCGTTTCGTACCGCTCGAAATACCGGCCGATATTTCAGACTGTACCGGGCTGTATATCGGTCTGTACCGGCCGATATTTTGGCCTTTCTTTTTTTTCATTTTATTTTTTTATTTTTTCAAACTGTAAACTTATTTTTTGACTCCCAATTCAGACTAGACTATTTATAATTTATATATCTATATATTTATACATGAATTATTTATATATAGACTATTATTTTAAAATATAATTTATATATATATACATTTATATATATAATTTATTCACATATCGACTATCCGGAAACGGTACACGAAACGGTATTGGTATCGAAATATTTCGTTTCAGTGCCTTGACCGGTACGGCATCCGGTATGATATTCAAAACATTAATTCCAACACACCTTAGTACGCTTCTCCAAGCCAATGTGCAGGCCTTATCACAATGATGTGGTTACTTTTTCAACCACCTTGACTTTGTTGAGATTCTGTAAATCAATGTCATTCATTTTGAATGAAAATTGTCTCCATACTATTTATGATAAAAAAAAAATGATAGATACAATCGACAAATACAACCTTATGCGTATCCGGCCGAGGGATCCACTTTTGTCACTTTATTCACTTTCACTTTTCCGTCTGTCAATGAAAAAGTCGAAACAACATTTCATTTCACTAGAAAAAAATCTCCCTCCAATTGCTCTCTTCATAGACATAAACAGATCCATTCCTACTTTCCAAAATCCCAGTTCTAAAAACAAAGTGCATCGACAATGGAGCTCATCTTGTGGGCTATTTACTATATCGTTCACTTAGCTATCATGGCGTCCACCTATTATCAGGTTGTTATCTTGTTAGACTTGGAGGGTGACTACATAAACATTTACGATACATTGCATGACTGTCCCCAAGTTCACTGCATAGGGAATCCTGTCTGCCATTTTCCTCATAACATGGCATTAGTTCATGTTTCTGATGACAGTTCCCATTACTTGCTCTCATGTGAGGCTATGAAGCAGCAGCATCTTATTGATGTCACCGATCCATTCAGATTTCCTTATGCTGAGAAGAAGTTTCAGTTGATCAAGTTTGGTTTCTACTTAGTGGTCTTTGCAATAATCATGCATGCACTACCTGCACATCGCAATTAAACCTTCACATAAACCTCCGCCAGCTCCTCCATCTTCACGTAGAACTCCACCCAGTTCATCCACTGCCACCGTATATTAAGCCTCTACACAACCCACATGCACGGCCAACCACTTATGTTTTTCTTCCATAAAACAGAGCAAATTTACGCAGCCACGATGAGCCTCAATTCAGCCACCTTGCACAGTCAGTCCTCCACGAAGCCACTGCCCAGCCTCTCTGTGAGCCTCGTCATGCACCTCATCCACTGCAGCACCCTCTGCACAACCCATGCAAGGCCAGCCACCTCTGTTTTTCTTCCATAAAACAGACCAAATTTACGCAGTCACAAATAATTTTTTTTCTTCTTTTTCAGCCGAAGGCTCAACTTGAGTGTTGCTTTCGATGTCCAGCCTTTCTTCATGCGAAGTCCATGTGCGTTTGTGGGTGGTTGTGTGTGGGAGGTATTTGGATTGAGAGCACAAAATTGCTCTGTTTTGGTGCTTTAAAATAGAGAAGTAATAGCAACAGGGAGGTTTGCTGGACTATTTTCATGGAGTCTCCGACATGAAGCAATGCCTTGCTTGAAGGGATTCACATGTGGTGACGGCAGCTACGCGGTGGAGATGCTTCACTACAGAGGTTTGCAACAATGGTGGTTTCTTTGTTCAGAAAGGAGGGTCATACCTGTTTGGTTTCCAGAAGGAGACAGATGTGCATGTGGCACTAGGCATCTTCAAGGGAGAGGGAGTGGTCTGACATAGATGGAGATGGAGGGAGGGAGAACTGAAATTTCAAGCGGGAGAGAGGGGGAACGAAATGGAGAGGGAAAAATAAAGTACATGGACACGCCGATTGCACCAAGCGATTGTATGTAGCATTTCTGATTTACGATACTCTAATGATGTATGCAAAAGATAAATAATTAAAACCAATATTATAATTAAATTTTCTCCATACAATTTATTACGCTCTAATGATTTATGCATAAAATAAATAATTAAAACTATTGATTATAATTATGCAAGTCTCGCATTTTTTTTTAAATAGTATGAATTTACTAATAAATGACAGTTTTTTCACGTGAATTTCAAATTTGTTTACTATTTGTTTTTACAAAAATCTATGAGAGTTGCACGTTTTCTAATATTTTTACTCGGTTTTTTTCCTGTTCATTCTATATAGAAAAATCTTTAAAAATGTACTGTACGTTAAATCCGGTCCAGTTACATAAAAAACGTCTACGAGGCAACGAAGAAAATCCAACTGTTTGGAAACTCAAGGGGCCCCCTGCAATGACCCGAATTATTAGTTATAGCTTCCATCACCCGTGACATCAACCTTTTAGTCTCTAGCACGTTTCCATATTCATTGAAGAAAAACGTGGAATCTAAATTGGCAAACGTGGGCCTCGGGGAAGCCCAAGTTTTAAATTTTTTGCAGCTGTTAAGATTCAAACGCTGAAGAAGATCATGAGCAGTGTTCAAGAAATCGAGGCTCCTCTCAGTAAGATTTTCCATTATGATTCTCGTTTCTTCTCTTGGTTTCATTTCATTTCGATGGTTCCTCTGTTTTCTAGACGTTGAGCTAAGCGCCAACTCTTTCACTTATTCACAGTTCAGAAGAAGCAGACCTACAGACCCAAATCATCCGATTCGGTATTACGGGAAGATGATTCCCACGTCGAGAACTCTCCTATAGAGCAGGTAGCTCTCACGGTTACGGTCACGGACGACCCCTCGCTCCCTAGTTTCACCTTCCGAACGTGGATTCTCGGAACACTAGCATGCATCCTCCTCTCCTTCCTCAACCAGTTCTTCTGGTACCGGAGAGAGCCTCTGTCAATCACTTTGATCTCGGCTCAGATTGCGGTCGTCCCGCTCGGTCACCTGATGGCCTCTACGATGACAGACCGAGTGTTCTTTAAGGGGCGACGATGGGAGTTCACGCTAAATCCCGGTCAGTTCAACGTGAAGGAGCCCGTGCTGATCACGATCTTCGCCAACTCCAGGGCGGGTAACGTGTACGCAATTCACATGGTTAGCGTCGTCAAGATTTTTTATAAAAGGAGTATGTCTGTTGATGTCGTGTTTTGCACACTTGGGCTACGTCCTCCAGTCTACGTCCGGGCTGACCGTCTACAGATCCTAAATCATGAAAGAAGAGTACTAGAAGGAGGGGACGGCGGGATCCGTTGATCCTCCGATGCTAAAATTAGTGTTTTGAGTGTAAAAAGATAGAGAAAATTACAATACAATAAACTAGATTACCCGTTTCTTGATGTTGACTATCTTATTTATAGGGGCTGGCCGAATCCTTCGTATTACTGTGCTCCACGTTCGTAGGAGATCATGTGTCTTATATACTCCTGATACCGAGCCGATTATTTTGACACGTTCTACCAAGCCAGTTTGTACTTGTAGCCCCTGCAGGGCATTCGGAATCACGTGCCTCAAAGGTGATTGGTCGTTCGTCCTGGGTTGCTTTAAATGTCAGCCGTCTTCCCTTTGGGCTATATTAAATGCGGCGTTCTCTCTGCCGAGCAATCTTTAAATGCAGCGGTCTTTTGGGTTTAGCTGTACTTAGGTGGCTTAATCTCCCATCACTGCAGGGTTTGTACGTCTTGTCACACATTTTCCAAATCCACTGTTGATACTAGGTCGATTTGATACCTGTCCTTAGGTAGTTTCGTAAAATGATACTCTGTTGATACTAATCTATTCCTAAAGTAGTCAGGGCTTTGGGCCTTCATAGGTATTGATAATTGTACCTTGGGTTAGGCCCAATTCTCCGATCGGTTCGGCTTTGGGCCTTACCTTCCGGGTCCTTATTGATGGAGTTTTTTCCCCCCACAGTACCCCGCTAATTTTTAGCACATGTATGGGCTAAAATTTTTTATTTTATCCAGTTAATGATTAGTGCCGCTTTTATTAATGAAGATTTGATTTTATTTCGTGCACGTGGGGGCAGATCGAATGTCAATGTGCATTTTCGTGTTTCAGACGCCGCTTCGTGTTTCGCGCTCCTCTCATTCGGTTTTTATTCCCACGTGCCCTTCCACTTCTTCCTTTCCATTTTCTTCTTTGTCTTCGTCTTCCTCTCTGTCTTCGTTTTCCCTTCTGCCTTTATTTTCCCCTCCGTTTTCAAGCTAAAACCCTTGCCGTTTTCTAACCCCTTTCCTCAACATTCTAATGGCTTTGGTTGGTGAAACTGACCCCCAATACAACTACTTCGCTGGGAGAGAGTGGAAGTCGATCATGTCCAAGACGGACCTACGAGCTTTCTGTAGAGTTTATCCTCTTCCTGACGAGACTTATATCGAAGTTCCTTCTCCCCGTGCTACCCTGGTGGATGAAGATGGTTTGGCTCTGCTAGTGGCGCTTTTTCCACAAATGTTCGATATTGGGTTACACTTGCCCATTTGTCTCCCCGTTCGCAACATTCTGGATTTCCTACAACTCGCCCCGACTGAACTTCACCCAAACACTTGGCGTTTGGTTCTAGCCAGCTGCGTGGCCTTTCGTATCGCCCTGACTAGCCGAGATGATTATCCTGACCTCACGGCTCGGGAATTCCTTTCTATATACCGGATCAACCATCTTCACGGTAATCTCTGTAGCTTTCAATCTCCCTCTTAGGAGAGGTGCTTCGCCTATTTGGAGAAGAAGTATTCGTCTCCAAAGAAGTAGTTTCGATGCTTCTTCTTTATTAGGGAGACCGGGTGGAAACGCCCAAGAGAAGAAGAGTACAAAGAGTTTCATGTCCGGCCTGTCTGGGGTAAGGTTCCAAACTCTAGATCTTTTTCTATTGATTTATCAAAGAGGGAGAGATCTAGGATTTTAGCCGTGATATCCTGGGTGGTGGCCCATCCCTCTCTGGCTGAAACCGATTCCCTATTGAACGATGACTATATTCAGCGATACCTGGTCGCTCCACCTCGTAATCATGTACTGGGTCGGGATTTCTTAGCTGACCACCCTTCCCCCATTGAGATTGGTCGGGTCGCGCGACCCAATGTCGAAGAAAAGGCTTCGTCCTCCTCCCGAGCTGTACCTACAGAAAGTGTCTCGGGAATGCTCCCTCAACCCATCGCACCGCGCACTCTTCCTGAGCGAAAAAAGGGTCCCAGGCAGGTAAACTAAGAGGGCAATCCCCGTCCTCCTATTAAGAAAAGTAGAGCCAAACGGACTAGTTCGGGGGCTCGTCCGACTGGGATAACCCAGGTCGGGGGCTCTTCTCAAGATACCTAAGGGGTTAATGTCGCACAGGCTACTTTTGGCCCTTCTTTGTCCGCCCCGTCAAAAGGTCTGTTCAGTCGTTCCAAAAGGTTTTTCCCTTTTTCTTCTTCTCTCTCTCTAGTCAGAGCAGTAAATGACGAAGTTTCTTTTGCTGCTTTTCAGGTCTCCCTATGGAAGAGGAAGTAGACATAGACGTCGACTTCCTTTTCTCTTCAGTTTTTGACCGCCCGATACCTCGGGGTTCTGATTCGGCCCCACTGGGCTTCCCTTCTTTTGAGGAAGTTTTACTTCAAGAGGAGGTAAGACCTGGCCCGATTCCGATCTCGTCCGTGGAGGGGTTGGTCAAAGTTGAACTCCCTCTAGTGGAACAGATACCCAGACCGATCTCCCCACCAGTTGCTGCCGGGGTCCCTTCTAGTTTCAGGATCTTGGAACAGCTCATTTCTGAAAGCGCTTGCCCCGAGGGGACTTCAGGATCTAGCTCAACCTCGGGTTTGGTTCCTTCTACAGCCGTGGAGATCGCTCCGGACTTTCATCCTTCTCGGTTAAATTTCCTTCTTCTCTTCTTTCTTGCTCCCATCTTCTTTCTTCTTCTTTTTTATTGTTAACGGTCTATTTCAGGCGTCCACGGTCCTACTGGATGAATCTTCTTTCCCACTGGACGGTAGTGGGTCAGTGGTCGGGGCGGAGGACATCACTAGTCATGTAAATGATTTGTCTAGCCTGGGAATCTTTCATGATGGAGATCTGTCCTTAACCGAGGAACCAGCGAGTCTTCCATCTCCTTCTTAATAGGAGGTTGAAGCTATGGTTTTTGTCGAGCGGGAAAGTGACTGGCCATCGTCTTCCAGTCCCAATCTGTTGTTATTACCTCCAGAGGAGGAGGTGCCACCTGCTGTTGGGCCAAAAGGGGATTCGAGTCGCCAACGGACTCATTCCGAGGATTTCGAGGCTCAGGCCCGAAAGTTCAGACCCTTGTTGCCTAGGTTCGTATATATATATTTATTATTTTATCATTACTGTCCTTATATCTCATTGAGGAATCTAATTCCCATGGATTTTCAGGTTGCTGACCAACTGGCCGACATGGTTTCCAGAGAAAGGGAAACTTTGGAGGAGGAGTTGAAAAATCAGAGGTTGTTGAATGGATTGCTACTCTTACAGGAGGGGAAGTTAGAGGCGGACCTTCGGGGGGCCGAGGCGAGGAATACATCTTTGGCGAACATGAACAAATACCTGATTGAGTGGCTCCGTGTTGAGCAGAAAGAGACCAAGAAGCTGGCGCACAGAGTCATGGTCACGGCTCTCAACCTCGAGCTTAAAGATAAAGAGTTCAGATTGAAGAGTCTGGAGAGGAACAGATTAAAGGGAAGGTATCTTCCCTGACTGAAGAATTAGAATCCGTTCGGAGAGAGCTCAAAGGTCGCCGGGCAGATGCCAATCTTCTCTTCTCCAAGGGGATAAGAGCCCGAGCCGAAGACGAAAGATTAGAGTGCGAGGTAGAGTCACTCCAAGAACAGCTACAACAAAATAACGAGTTTTTTGAAAAAGTGTCTCAGGAAAAGAAAAAGGCCATCAACGTTCATCAGGCCCTATATAGACACTTCATGGCTCAGAACAGGGATGTCGAAAAGATGAGTGTTTCAACCAAGAACAACATTCTTCGACTATAACGGCCCTTGGCCGAAGCTCGAGAAAGGGAAAGCCTTGCTACTTCCCAATTCGAAAAAGCCTCTACTCTGCGCGATCAGTCATGGATGTTTGGGTACAAAGAAGGGCTCGAACGTCTCAAGGAGATAATACTTGAATCTACCGGGCTAGATCTTCGCTCTCTGGATCTCAGAACCCTCAAGCCTGGCAGACCGGCTTATGAGGAGATGCTGACTTGGAGTGTCGAAAATCTGCCTCTCTCCTCCTATAAAAGGCTCCGTAATTATAACTTATCATTGATATTGTTTATTTTTATTCTACCAATATCATTGTTTTGGGCATATAATGAACGAAGATTAAGTTTGAATACCTTGTTGACTGTATCTGCTGTACTTTGAGCTTTAATTGGTAAAAATTTAAAGTAGCGGTAGGCCGTACAGTTTCTCAGAATTGACCGGTTCTCATATAGTTGTACTATGTAGATAAACTGTCGGTCCGTTTTACAGCTGCCTTAGTAACGTTTCTCTTTTCCATTCATTATGCGCTTACTCGTTCATCCAGACTATGAATACATGGTCGGTCAGGGGAAGCCTGGGAATGACGTGTTCGAACAAGATGACCTAGGAAGTCGTGAACCTCGGAAGTTTTCCATATTATAAATGTGGGCATTGAAGGGTTATGTTTCCTTCACCCTTCCCTTTTCTGATGATTTCGGATGGGATACTTCTTCTTCAATTCAAACTTTAGGTGGATTCTTGATTTTAGGGAGAATGGGAAAAGTATGGTTTTCTACAGCTTGCTCTTGCCTTTTTGCTAATGTCACCTCACTTGGCCTTGCCTTTTTCCTTACAGGAGTTAACCTCTGAAGCAGAGGGATCAGAATTATTTGCCTTCGAGTTCTGGTCTTTGGTGAAGGCAAGAGGACGGCGCGATAGAGGGACCCGGAGTGGCTTTGGATCGTAAGCCGGTCCATCGAGGAGATCAACTCCTTGGAATCCGCTCATTCCCCCTGCGTCTCACTCTATTGATTTTGAACCTCAATCAGTGCTCAAACATTGAGTGGGGTTCCACTGGATTCCAGTTTTCCTAATCCTCCCATGATCCATTGGGAGGAGGAGGGGATTTTTCGGGCAGAGGTTTTGTCTGTTTAGGCGGTTCTGCTCGGACGATCCTGGATTTCCAAAACTCTACTTCAGCCAGGATCTTACCTTGTTTTGTAGTTGAAAAGAACTCGGTCCTTTATTTGTAGGGTTTTTCCTTGATGTTTTGCAGTTTCCAAGATGTAAATTTCTCCCTGTAACCCTTTGTTTATGCAATAAAAATAGTTCAGCTTATCTATTTTTCTTTCAATAGTTGTCTTTATCTTTACACCTGGATGAGTTTGTACAGCTTCTTGTATTCTGCACTATAGCACGAAACTTGGCAGAGTCCCAGTAAATCACCGGCGACACGCTCGGTGGAGCCCCGTGGGAGCACGGTGACTCGCTCGGCGAGGTCCCGTTGGATTACTGAAGACGTGCGTTGAGAATAGCCAGCGGGGCCGAGCGATGGCTCGGTTCCCGTGCTTATGACTTCATGGGTTGGCAGGGGCCAATGCGTTCGGTTCTGCACCATAGCACGAAGCTCGGCAGAGTCCCAGTAAATCACCGGTGACACGCTCGATGGAGCCTTGTGGGAGCATGGTGACTCGCTCAGCGAGGTCTAGTTGGATTCATAGAGACGTGTGTTGAGAATAGCCAGAGGGGCCGAGCGATGACTCGGTTCCCATGCTTATAACTTCGTGGGTTGGCAGGGGCCAACGCGTTCAGTTCTGCATCATAGCACGAAGCTCGATAGAGTCCCAGTAAATCACCAGTGACACGCTCGATGGAGCCCCGTGGTAGCACGGTGACTCGCTTGGCGAGGTCCCGTTGGATTACTAGAAACGTGCGTTGAGAACAGCCAGCGGGGCTGAGCGATGACTCGGTTCTCGTGCTTATGACTTCGTGGGCTGGTAGGGGCCAATGCGTTCGGTTCCGCACCATAGCATGAAGCTCAGCAGAGTCCCAGTAAATCACCGGTGACATGCTCGGTGGAGCCCCGTGGGAGCACAGTGACTCGCTTGGCAAGGTCCCGTTGGATTATTGGAGACGTGCGTTGAGAATAGCCAGCGGGGCCGAGCGATGGCTCGGTTCCTGTGCTTATGACTTCGTGAGATGGCAGGGGCCAACGCTTTCAGTTCTGCCAGTGTATTTGGGGGTCGAGCGGTTCTTGATTGTTTGCCTTTGTAGTTTGCACATGTTCTTTCCAACCTGTTTGACAATACACATGAAAGCAACACTTGTAAGTTAGTTTTTCTGAATTCTCATTTCAAATAGCAATTTTTACAAATTGCTGAGTTCGGATCTGCTTCTTTTTATACAAAGTACTTTTTTAACCACTCGGCGTTCCACGGGTGGGGTAATTCCAGTCCCTCATGATCTTTTAACCTATAGGAGCCAGGCCTTCCGGTTGATGCCAGGATATAGGGTCCTTCCCATTTATGACCTAGCTTTCATTCGCTTTGTGTGGTGACTCCAGTTTGTTTTAGAACCATATCCCCTATTTTGAAGTTGCGAGCTCGAACTCGTTTGTTGAAGTACCGCTCAACCCTTCGCTTGTTTGCCGCGATCCGGATTACTACTTTCGATCGCTTCCCTTCCAAAAAATCTAGATTCTCCTTTAGCTTTTCAACATTACTGTTCGAGTCAAAATGTTGTACGTGGTATGTTGGTACTGCTACTTCGGCTGAAATCATGGCTTCAGTTCCATAAACAAGGGAGAATGGGGTTTCTTCGGTTGGGGTTCTCACTGATGTACGATATGCCCACAGTGTACTGTCTTGTTGGTGTCCACCTGTCCGTTGGCCTGTGGGTGCCCAGGGGATGAATACTCTGTTTTGATCTTAAAGTTCTGCGCACCAGTCCCGGTAATGTGAGCA